>RSEF01000028.1:1913396-1932549 GCA_003993805.1 Himantopus leucocephalus
GGAGGGAGAGGTGGTTGTCTCCATAGCTGTGGTGGTGAGAGGCACAGCTGTGGATGTTCCAGGCTGGTTATAAGTGACTGCAGTGGTGGTTGGAGCAGGTGTGGTGGAGGTTTCTGTTGTGGTGGAGAGGAGTGTGGAGGTTGTCTCCAGAGCAGAGGTTTGTGCTGGAGTGGAAGAGGGTGCAGCTGTAGTCTCAGGAGGAGTCGTGGACTGGGCAGTCGTGCTGGAGGTTCGCACGGTGGTGGAGGTGCCCACAGTAGTTGCCTCAAGGGTTGAGGTGCTGGGGATGGTAGCAGTGGAGGTTGTTTCCAGAGCAGAGGTTTGTGCTGGAGTGGAAGAGGGTGCAGCTGTAGTCTCAGGAGGAGTCGTGGACTGGGCAGTCGTGCTGGAGGTGCCCACAGTGGTTGTCTCAAGGGTTGAGGTGCTGGGGATGGTAGCAGTGGAGGTTGTTTCCAGAGCAGAGGTTTGTGCTGGAGTGGAAGAGGGTGCAGCTGTAGTCTCAGGAGGAGTCGTGGACTGGGCAGTCGTGCTGGAGGTGCCCACAGTGGTTGCCTCAAGGGTTGAGGTGCTGGGGATGGTAGAAGTGGAGGTTGTTTCCAGAGCAGAGGTTTGTGCTGGAGTGGAAGAGGGTGCAGCTGTAGTCTCAGGAGGAGTCGTGGACTGGGCAGTCGTGCTGGAGGTGCCCACAGTGGTTGTCTCAAGGGTTGAGGTGTTGGGGAAGGTAGCAGTGGAGGTTGTTTCCAGAGTGGAGGTTTGTGCTGGTGTGGAAGAGTTTGCAGCTGTAATCTTAGGAGGAGTCGTGTTGTCAGCAGATCTGTTGGAGTTTTTCATGGTGGTGGATGTTCCCACAGTTTGGTTTGATGTGCTATCAGATCGCGTTTCATGTACTGTAATTTAGAACAGTCATTAATATTTTTTTTCCATAAGCATTTGATTTCTATTACTCTCTTGTAAATTTTTTTCAAAATTTCCCAGCATTTATCATGTATTATTCCATCTTTTGAATAAAGTTAAAAAAATTCTGTTAGGCTGAGGTTTGGTAATGATGGCATTTAATACTATTTCTGTTTACTTTTGGGCAGTAATTTACTTTTTTTTTATGATTTTGAACCTAATTTTTCATTCGATTGAACAGTCTTCTTTAAGGATGTCCTGCATTCCCCAGGTTATTTTTTTTCTAATCTGTCATTTCAGTCATTGGATTATTGATAAACACTTGATTAACTGCTTAGTATATGTGACAGTTTCCCTTTGGTAAAAGCTCTTTTCAAAATGGAGATTAGACTGGATCGACAGAATTTGTTTCTTCTTAACTTTTTAGTATTTTTTAGAGCCTTGTTAATTTTTACTAGTGAGTTCTACTTTTCTTCTGCTTATTGCAGTAAAGGTAGTTAGTAGACAAATCTCTAAATACCAGTTTCAGTCCTTTACAATGAGAGATCATGTTCCTACCCGTCCCTATTTCTTTTTGGCCTTTTTAGTTTTCCATAAGCCATGGAAAAGAGTGTCAAAGACTGACTGCTCAGAGATTGCTAGATTAGCTTCTTTAGAACTCTGATCTATTTCAAGTTTTTTAATATTTTTTACTGAGAGCATACTGTAAAGTAATCTCTGTTACTGTCAGATTTCAGAACAGTAGTAGATACCCAAGGGTTGGTAAAGGTGTCAAGAAAAAATACTCTTAATAAGTCCAGCACTTTTCAAGCAGCTTTTTATGTAACCAATATATATTAATAGTATAATATTTTTGCAGTTTTTTTGAGTTGGCAGCACCGGAAAAATCTGCTATTCATCCGTATCTACTTCATTGAACGACAACACAATACCTGTGTGTTTGTCAGCGTAAAAGAATTACCGTCTTCCCTTGAGGGATACGCAAATGTTCAAAATCATCTAGATTGTATGTTTCTAAGGAGGGGCTCATTCTATTAATAATCCTTTACAGGAATCACACCCCGTGCCTCCACGGTCTCTCCCCTGTCAGGTTGGTTGTGTCACCTCAAAAGATTCTCCTCTTGTGAGGCATACCAGCCTGGTTAGGTAACACTTGTGCTTGACACCCACCAGGAAACTCATAGTGCTGATGTTCTGCCTCAGTGCCGTTACAAAGAGAAGGGACCAGCAAATGAAGAGGTACTGGGCCCAAGCTATTCAAAACGTAAGGGATCGCTATCGTATCCCAGCATCCTAGCAGACAATTTGTTTGTTGTCACAATACGCTAGATGGAGAACTGAAGAGAAGAATTCGCGTGGACTTTTGCGCGCAGATGTTTGTTCTGCGTGCACTGCTGGAAGACCTGAGCTTGCTGTGCACCCACCTGGAGCCACTTGGCTGTGAGCCACCTCCAGTCTGGAGGCTCTATTGCCACATTAACGTACTGTGCAAGGCAAACTAATAAACACTCCATCTTGGCTTGACTTGCTAGCTATGATCCAGTGCTAAGCAAAGCACAGCTCTATCCTTTATATGCAAAAATAACGCCCTGCCCTTTCCCTGTTCCTTTATCTTTGTTGTCTCTTTAGATTCCAAACTCATTGAAGTGAGGCTCTAGCGTTTTTGTCATGAGAGGGCTTGGGAGGCTGCAGAATATTAAAAATAACAAGCATGGTAATACTAATGCTTCCAATAAAATAAAGCCTTGATGGCTCAGAGCCAAGAGTCAATGAAAGTACGTTTCTTGTCAGAAGAAAGGGCAGATCTGTGTAAACATCAGCAATACCCTTTTTTTCTGAAATGTGTCATACTGGGATCCCTGTACCCTGGGGGCTGTGTGTGTATATACACACTAAAAAATGGGAAAATTCTGCCTTTTTTTCTGTACTATCTGGCATCCATTTATCCATTCCTGGCAACCTCTAATGGCTTTGCTATGTTTTTTTCAGAATACCAAAGGAGGAGACCAACCACAATGAGTTAATTTTGTCTTGTATCTTCATTTGGTGTAGCTGCTAAACGGTGGTATCTGTACCTTGGTATTGGTATCTCTACGATGTTCCTGTAACGCAGAGCAATCTTTGCCCTCCGCACAGTGGGACGTATGATTTGCCTTCAGGCTGAGCAAGCAGCTCCTGGCGAAGAGGTCCAGGACCTCTCTCTATCCCAGACAAGTCCCCTAGCCAGCAAACTGGAAGGATGCGTTTGTCTAGCAGTAATTGGATATATCCATATTTAAGTTGTAATTTTGCATACATTGAAATACCGAGATTGAATTGGAAACTATAGAACCAAGGACATGATTACCTGTCCTTCTAATGGAGCAGTATTCACCAAGAATTCACCAAAATACCAAACTCCTATCACAGTATGCATACTACAATTCACTATGGATTTCCTGATTCTCTTCAGAAATTTGTAGGGCACTAGAACAATATTTTGCATACTGTAAATCAAAGCTGGGATTTTTTTTGCGATGCAGTGGCAAAAGGCAAATATTTCCACATCAAGGGGCAAAATGCTACCCATTGAAAATCTGTTTCTGGGCTGAAATCCTTGTGCAGATTTCTGTACACCAGCTGAGATGAAAACAACCAAAAGGCTACCAGGAGAGATCTAAATTAATACAATTTTTTTATTATGCAAGGTTTTTGGAGCCCATATCATTTAAAGCAATAGTTAGGTCCTGTGTTTCCCCTCTAATTCAGAATTAAAACAACCTTAATTGTCTTTATTTTAAAATGTCTTAACTAATGTCAATTAAGCCACTGGTTGTTTGAACAAGGGGATTTTATGTGTTTTTACCAATGCACTTGAAACTTCCTCTCCATTAATTTGAATTAATTCTCCTTTTGTGCTTGGAAGCTCTGTAAGTCCCAGCGACTTAAACTCCTAAATGCCTTATTTGTTTTAGAAAATGAGATTTATACTCCTTTGAGTAACCACTACCACAAAACTGCTTTTCCATAAAGAAATCAAGTAATTCAAACTTGAATTTTTAAAAATTCTTGCATTTTTAGATTATTAGATGCCATCTAGATTTTAAATTCAGAGGTACTTACAAAGCTAATTTTCATTTTATCAGAAATATCATTTCAGTGCCTTGAGCATTCCACAGCCTCAAACCTATGTCATTTTTGTTGCCATTGAAAATGTCATTCTTGATTTTCAGATACCACTTTTTCATGGGTAAAAACTACGCAAATTGTAAAATTTTCAAAGTATTTCTGGTTTGATTATTTTCTAGAAACATTTATGCTCTGTACTTTTTTTCTCTTTTTATGAACTAAAAACTTAACCAAGGATTGTACATGAGCAGTTTGTCAAGTAAACATTAATATTTCACTCTTTCTTATATTTTTATTAAAAGAACTTAACTGTGGTTGCTAAAAGAAATATAACAGTTTATATTCTGGCTTTTGCTAACTGAAATTAGATCAGCTCAGCTTTTGTTACCACCGCCCCATTTCTATGCACTAAAGTTGGAACACCATGAGTCTTCCTCTCTGTTATTTTCTCCTTTTAACTGATGAAAACTTGAGTAAATGTGAGTGCCAAAAAGTGACAAGGCAATGAGCAAGATCAGCACGGCACTCAAAAGTGAATGGCAAAGCGTTTTTCACTTGTACCACAAGGTAAATTCTGAATAAATTTAATCAACAGTATTGTGGAAGTACTTACACAGATACAAATAAAATAAATTCTCTTCGGTTATAGCTTTAAGTGGTAGGAATTTCATTTGAAAAATATGTAACCCTACATAAGTAAACTTACAGAATATACTGACAAAGTTTTTCTGTCAAAGTAGCAAATAGGTTAAACTTACCTGAAAAGCAGCATAATGCTATGATAATATATATAAACTTCTTATATTGAGATAAATTTGTTGTCCAATCCATCTTTTTTCTTAAAAGATTATAGTTTTACCAGCCGAGTTCAAAATTCCTTTCAGTATGTGCTGCACTCTTGGTAACACGGAAAGAACTCTCACAACCAAGTGAAAAAGATGAGTCTGATGGTCAAGGTGAAATGCTCTTAAACTAAAGCGCCTTGCGTAATGCCAACAGTTGGAGGGTTTGGTGAGTGACACACCTGCTCGTACCTTACAGCCCAAGGATTTTAAAATTAGAATATGGTACTTTCCCTCTAGGTAAGGTAAATAAGAAACTTGCTGCTTGAAAAGGTCAGTGTGCATTAATCTGAGCATGAAATGATCAGGAATGGGGACTAGTCTACACCCTTAAGAAGACCACAATCACACATTCATCTCACAGATATTTAAGTTCAGGGTGGACACGTAACAGAAAGGAAGACAGTAACATTGCTGAGTTCTACATTTCAGTATTATGACTTTTTAATGGAGAATGAGAGAATCATTCCTGATGCTATTTGGTGAATCGCTCTATACTAGTAAAGGCCCAGTTTGATTGTTCAGAAAAAACTGCGTTGAGGCAGAAAAAACTGCCTCGTCCTTCCTAGCTGAACCGTACAAATTCGTTGGGGCCAAGGTTATATCTTACAGCCGTAACTTTGACAACTTTGCTTAGTGGTCCCCTGGAATGTCTTCCATTGCAGCTGAATGAGAGAATGGACAAAAGGATTCAGGAGAACATCTTTGAGGGAATGCACAAAAGTAGTCAGATGGATAAAGTGGCAAAATTCAGCGAATTCCTATGCTGCTATTGCTAGATAAGTGGAGTAGTAGATAGCAGTGTAGTTTAAGGAAGGAGGACTGCCGCATCCATGAATGTTAGATGATCATTAAAAAATTTTCAACTATTTTGGACGATCGCCAATATTGAATGAGTCCGATGCTTTGTGCCTCTTGAATTCTTTATTGTGATTAATCTACAAAGGATATGAAAATTTACAGGTGTATATTACACCACAGACTTTTTGGCTTTGGGTTCCCTCATCCCTGAGGTCCTGTCCTTGTTCTCTTTCCAGAAAACCGTTTCCCTTTCCTCTCACACTTCTTCCAAACCTGAAATTTCTTGTCCAAGATGGACCCAGGAATAAAAAAAAAAACAAAACCCCTCTTATCTGCATTTTGTGTTAGATTCTAGTTAATAGTTGTCATTAAACCATGTGTTTTGGCTAGGGAAAGGGAGGGCCAACACCTTTTTAATGCCTGCTTCGTGATGGAGAGGCTTCATTACTGACTCAGTTCTAGGTTTCGAGGGTCCATTTTCAAAGAGTAACTAGCAAGGCCAGTAGAAAATTAGATGCTTCTTTGTATCACCTAGAAAGTCTCTAGCGTACAATTATCATGTAATCGGCTGGTTTAGGAGTATTAGAGAAATGCCCGGTTTGACTGAATTGAAAAATCGTGTTATATTTGCCATGTGTACAACTGGCAGGGTACAGTTCTGCTTTGAATAGCCCATGTTTTTCTGTAAATGCTTGAGGTAGTTTACATGAAAAATTCCCTTTTCGCGGGTAAAGAGCTAGTAAATGCTGGCTAATATATTCATGACAAAATTAAAGTTAATTCAGTTTTCCTACTTGAATAACTAAATAGTTCTGAGAAGCCTGCATTCATTCACATAAATATTATTTATCTGTAAAATGCAATTTCCATTTGTTTATGTAATACAAAGACACTCTTAGTTGCTTGGTTTGCATTGGCTGGATAACATATAGAGATTAAAAGTTCCTCCCAAAGTTTCTGAAATTGCAGCGAGGCCATATGTCATGGTTTGAGGGACTGACGTGTGTGTGTGTGTTCCTGCCTGGTTGTGCAAGCAGTTAGGTAAGTTGAACGCACATCCTTGACCTTTCCTCAAGTGTTAGTAAGAGAGAAACAATTTGCGATTCACAATTCATTTCTGCTTGGTTAGCCCCTGTCTTGAACACCAACTTTCTTGTTGCTTTATCTTTACGCATAAAAAGGGTTAAAAATTGGAGGGGGCGGAAGCCTCAGAGCTTACCGTAGAGTCATGCGGAGAGAAAGAGAGATGTAGTATTAAAAAACATGGAGGTAAATAAAATAGAAACAAAAGAGCTTTGGGAATAATTCAGAGAATCTTGAAGGTGTATGCAAAAAGGCACAAACCCTCTGTTTTCACTTTGAATTTTAAGTACAAATAGCCAGTGAGTCTGCTTATTGTTTTAGTCCACCGAGTATTGAAATCCTCGATGGGAGGAGAGCCACACAGGCACTTACACCAAGAGACAGGTCTGATACTATTAAAAAAGTAATAAAATTTGCAAAATGTACTTATAAAAATGGGTGCTGGCACAAACATCTTTGTGATGTAAAGGCAGTGTTCTCTACATGGTGTGATAAGAGATCCCTTAAAAAAAAAAACAACAAAAAAAAACCCCAACAAAACAAAAAAAAAAAAACAAAACCAAAACCCAAGAAAATAAAGTGTTATTTTCATGACGTCTGTGTAGTAATGTTTGCATAAGCCAGCATCATTTCTTTTTAAGCAGCGCTCGTGTTTGTATCTGTCGGGTTGGAACACCTAGTTGCGTACACTCCTTAATACGCACATGTAAACGAAAGTGAAGGGAAAGGCCTGAGTAGTTTGGAAAGAATGCAGCACCTTTAGAAAGGCTGTTGATAATTTCCGTTTGAAGCCTGCCGTTTTAACCAGGCAAGAACTTTCTTAAGAGAGAACTTCGGTTCTGAAACAGGAATAATTCTTGCACTTCTGCTGGTGTGGCAAAGGAAACCTTAGTGCGAAATCACAAGTACTTTGCTTGAAAAGCAATTAATAAAAAAATTCATTCTGTGGCTGTTAATGAATACTCAAGATAGTAAACTATGATCGATTTATCAGGTTTTACCAGTCTGTTTTGTAACTGAATACTTCCTTCTGCTGGTATTAATGAAGAACTGCATTTTGAACACAAACCAGGTAAGGGCTGTGGAAGGAAGTGATTTCCCATATTTCCATACTATTTTGTTTTCATTTACTTCTGGATTAAGCCAGCGTTTAAGTTTTTTGCTATTGTCTGAGCAGATATCCTCTCCACAGCTCCTTTGCCAAGCTTACCNAGTGACTGCCTACAAGCAGTAAGAGAACGTAGCGCAACGTTGATGGACTATCAGGTTAAAAGGACGAATATAATAGAGAATTTGGACAACGTTTTCTGTGAGTGAATGCTCAAACAAAAACTCCTCTGCTGTTGAAGGGCATAAATCTGCAGCCAAGCGGCTAATTCTGCCCTGTAACCCAAAATCGTGCCCTGAAGGCCTGACTGACCCGGAGCACTCCTGATGTTTGCACAGGGGAGGGATATGCTGCGTCTGCAATGGCAAATAAAAATAATTCCACAGCACAAAAAAAGAGTTTTGAAGGAGTAAACAGATATTATAATGCGCCACACAGGAAAAGCTTCCAGAAAAGGATGGAAAAATCTCCCTAGCATAAAGGGATATTAGTGCGTTTCAGGGGGCACTGGGGGAGGAGAGAAAAAAAAATCTCTGAAAGAAGATGATCTGACCCCAAATGAACTGTTTCAAAGTAATAAATGAGAGAAAAGAAAAAGCTGATCACTCTTCCCCAATAAACCTGTAAAACCTCTTACCTGCAACAATGGTGCTTTGCCAGGCCGTGCCAGCCGTCCCCGTCGTGGAGGTCTGTGTCGTGACAGAGGCAGCCCTCGCAGAGCGAGCGAGGCCGGGCGGCCCCGTGGGGCTGAGGACTGAGGGGGTCCCTCCAGGCCCCCCCATGCTGGGCCCCCAGAAATCTGCCAGAGCCAAAATGGTGACTGTGGAAGGGTCCCCTGTGCTGCTCCTGTCAAGGCTGGGTGTGTGGGGGAGACCTGAGTCTGTGGCACTTGAGGAGCTGTCTGGGGCTGGTGGGGGAGAGCGGCCGTCCGTGCTGGGGGCTGTCTGAGGCGAAGCCTGTGGAGAGTTCGTGCCTTCACCCTCGTCGATGGGGGAGAGCGGTGTGTCTGCTCTTTGTGTCATGGTGGGCGCCGCTGTGGTGTGGGTGGGCGAGGGGCCTGCTTCACCTGCAGCGCTTCGCCTGAGGAGAGGTGGCCTGGGCAAAACTGGGTCCTCTGGGGTTGTCTTTCTGCTTGTTCTCGGACCGCGGCTCTCCCCCGAAGCCGTCGCTGGTCCCAGCGCCCTGGGTTCGGCCTCCTCAGGCGTTCTCCCCATGGCTGCTGCTTCATCTGTGCTGTGCGCCACGCTGCTTGCCTCTGCTGATGAAATAAATACATCTCAATGCTTAGCAAAAATTAAGAAATGCGTCTTTTGAGGGTAATACGTTTTGCTTGTTTGTTTTTATCCTTTTTTTCTGTGAGATTCAAGTGTGCTTTGTAGTCTTACACAGAATCACAGCATGGTGGGGGTCGGAAGGGACCTCTGGAGATCATCTCCTCCACCCCCTGGAGGAGGCTTTTGTCACCTAACTATAGTAATTTGAGATGTCACCTATTAGTAGAAAGTTTATTTGTAGGGAAATTTTGGTTTTTTTGGCTTTAAGGTTTCCTTTAACGGTCAATGGATACGTACCAGTTTTAATAAGGGACCCTCTGGACTTCTGCAGCAGTTTTACAGAGCGTTTGTAAATGATGCAATGAATATTAAACCCCTTTTTTCTACAAGTTTCTTCTTATACCACAAATTAGGTTTGTATTCTTGGACTTAACTGTGATTTTACGTTTTAGTGCTTGCACTGTGCTGAACTGGATTAGGACAGGTTATGGGTGCAGAGATTGCAGACACGTTTTCTTCCTTGTGCTGAACTCTCAGGTTTAGGATATTTGCAGTCTGGGGTAAAAAAAATTACTGAAGATGCTGGACCTGGCTTTTCTCTGTTTACCCAGATCATGGAATTTGGGCACAATCCCATCGAGTGTTAAAAAATCACTCACTGAATTTTTACTGGAACTTGGGCCTTACTGCTACCTGAACCAAGTAGATTCAGGTATCCTTCCTTTTGGTATCCAGAGACAAAAATAGTAAGAACAACTTCAAATTGCAAAAGGTGCAGCTTTGATCAAGTGCGTACATGACTGTACCGGTCACCATTTGTTCAAACTCGTTCGCAGTTACTGTCCCCATCTACAGCTGGGTAAAGACACGCAGTAAACCTTACCGCTCATCACAGGGCAGATGCCACAGGCTGCTCAACTTTTAACTGTTTTGAACTTTTTTTTCTCTCTCCTCTTTTTTCCCAGAATAATATGCAGTTACTGGAAAGTATCTCGGTTATGTTCTGCCTTGAATTCATGCCTCTGCGCTGTATGCATGTGCTAGGTATAGAATCATTTAGGTTGGAAAAGACCTTTAAGATCATTGAATCCAACTGTAAACCTAACGCTACCAAATATTTTTCCAGGCAAATGTTGGATATGCTCTGCTACTATTAGTCCTAGCTTAAATATAGTTAGACACAGATGTATAAATTTGACTTATAGATACACGTTCACAATTTTAAAAATCTTCCTCCTTCATTATAAAAGCTTATAATTTCCCTGGAGCATTGTATAAAGTAATTAATACAAGGTGCATCCTACCTGTTGCGCATAGGTTGAAATAAAATGCCGAGGCTATGAATATATTCTGTATAAAATATTGCATAGAGCAATGTTTCCAAGTCATTTTGTTGCCTTGAGACTACTTTGCCAAACGAGAGATTGCTTCAGGCTCCTCGCAGCTCTGCTACCTCTGCAAGCAAATTCCAAATGTTATGGAAGTAACTCGGGTAATGCAAGCATGTTGCTCTGTTAGCTGAGCAGCTGACACACCTTAAAGTCCTGCTTAGTTTAAGAAGCTGTTGGTGTCTGCGCAAGGAGACTGCGGACCCAATGTGTTGATTTATGGTTACAAAAATGCAGTTATGTTTATGCATCCATTTAAAACTTTCACGAGGACCCATGTTGTCTAGCTAAGCCCTGGTGTACAAAAATGGATTTGTGGCAGCATTAATGAGAAAGCATTTGCATTTTTTTTTTTTAAAAGAGTTTATAGGGCTGAAGTTTACTTACTAAGTTGGGAACAAGAGAGGTCTCCAAAAGCAATGTTACCATTATTGAACATGAGCAAATGTGTCGATGACACATAACTGCCTTGAGTGTGGAAGGAAAGACAGGCAATCACTCAGGGGGTCCCACACCCCCCGGCTCCCTCACAGGGCACTTGGAGAGGATTTGGGCTTGCAGCAGCAATTCCTCACACTGCTTTTTTGCTCAAATAAAAGAGACAGCTAATTAAAAAAAAAATCATTCCTGCATGGTTTTGTGATTATCAAGTCAGCCTCAAACAGTGCCCAGCTGTCAGGCAGAAACGTGCTCACCCTGCGATCCTAGAAGAGATGAGATGCATGTTGCTTCTTCTTCTGCTCCTATACTGGCAATAGGGGGATGAATCAAAATTATTGCCGTACAGGTATGAACCACATTGCTCCCTGATTTCCAGTGTTGTTGCAATGAACCTAATGGACTGTATCCCTCTGCCATTGCTTCAGGTGATGTTCAGTTACCCAGGGAGCTGAATGTCCTAGGAATGGACTGGAGATGTTCAAAAAGTGTCCTTTGGGGACTAAGATGGGATCACTGATCTCATTTCATACCAAAGCGATACCACTAACCGCGTACCTTTAACCTAATCAAGTCCCTACTGTCCTAATTAGGCAGCAGTTTTGCAAAAACAGCTTTCTTAGAGAGATGAAATAAAATTTTAATCTGGAAAATACTCTGTGTTTGTTTCCGGAATGAAAAATGCATCTCGTAAGTTAGTATTATATTTATTGTTTGACATGGGGAAGCAGTTGTCTGGAGATTGTTTAGTACCGGTCCGGTACTGTTTTCTGTGCAAGGCCTTCGTTTGCCTCTATGTTCTCATTGCGTGCGTGCCCTGATAAGTCAACCAAAACAGGGTCTCTCCTTGAACATCATGTGGGCCACTAGAGGCCATCCTACACCTCATCAAATCAAGTAGCAAAGCATATGGGAATAAAGGACAACAGCAAGGAATCATAAAAGATTAATTGAAGTCTAGCTATTTTTAAAGCAAAGCAAGCAGTTTGTTTCAGGAGAGGTTGTTCTTTGCTTGCACCCTTATGAGTTTGGTGTGGTTTTTCCTCAAGTGTTTGCTACTGAGGGAGCAAGGGTGCTGCACTGCACTAGGCTGTGCTCCCATTAGTAGTATGAATTCAATGGTCTTTTAGTTTCACCTGGTATTGTTGCAGTTTCATAGGAGAGTAAAACTTTTCCTGTCTGACTATGCTATTCTGCCTTTCTGTTTAACTACAGATTAAATTCTGTATTGAATCTGCTCCTTCTTGTAGAGGCTGCCAAAGGGGAAAGACCGAGGTCATCCAGAGCACCTTGGGGCGTGAAGGAGGCAAAGGAAAAGCTAACAAGGTACAGTCCTTCCATGTCTTCCCTCCTAGCAACATGTGAAACACAAAAGCCTTTGTAGCAGGAGTGGAGGGAGAGGTCAGCCCTTGTCACCATGCAGCAATAAAACACAAGGTATTTGGGCTTTGTTGGAGCAATTCAGAAGGAAGGGGGCAAACGTTTACCCTAAGGAAAAAGCAACAAGGAATCTAAGCTGAGTTGGACGTTATAATGAGGTCTTCTGGTAGCATTTTACATCTAGTTTTTACAGGCTTAACTAAAAATTCGAGGGACTTTGCAAAACCTTTGAAACCGGAGCTTGGTTCTTGTTTTCCCTAACGCACGACTGGCGCGCTGGCGGCTGCAGGTGGGCTAGGGACGAGGCAAAGCACGGCGCTTGTGAGCGTCCCTCTGCCACAGCCCAGTCTTGAGCAGGGCAGTGTTTTATTTCAGTGAGGCTTCAATACCGACCTAATTAAACACACCTAAACATCTTTCAGCTGCTCTACTAAAGGCATCCATTTTAAATTAAGATCCTACTGGTGATTTTACAATTAATAATACTAAGTAACGGTGAGAAACTTAGAGAGAAGAGACAATTCGTAGGGTGGGGGGGTGTATTTAATATGGTGATTCCTTAGCTCCTGGCAAAAGACGGTCAGATTTGATAGGAAAAAAAAAAAAGTCTTCATTATACTCAACATACAAGTCCTATAGTACGGAGATGGTGGGACGAATTATAGCTTTAAATATCCACCTATGCCTGGCTCTTGCGCACAGTGCCTAAAGGCAGAGTGCCAAGGTACAGATTGGGTGACACACATGCTGGCGTTGAACAGGCTGATTTTCACACCACCCCCTGGAATAAGCTTCATGTTTGAAGGGCTTTTTTCAAGCATTTTGTGCTATAAATGTAGGTCTTGGTGAATTTGTTTGGAGAAAATATAATGTGGAAGAGCAAAGGTTTGTTTACTTGAAAAACCTCAATGTAAAGTGCAGCCTTCTTACTGAACAAGTGGGGGAGGTTGGATTTTTGTAGGTGCCATCTTCAATTCTTCAATCTTTAATTCTTTTTATTCACTTAATATTAAAATTTCTGTCATATGGAGGTTTTTTCCCGCGAGCAGTTTTTCTCCTGATTGAATCATTAACCTTGACATCTTTTGTATAGAATATTAAATTAATTTTTTTTGCCATCATCTGGAATAATTAACGTAAGAACACTTTGTCTAATGAGCTACAACAGCACAGCTCAAAATGCAGTCTTTCATTTGTGCCATCATTGTATTAGCTGGATCCTTCCAGTCTGTTGCAACAAAGTACAAAATAGCAGGTTGTAAGAGCTGATGCAGTAGTGATTCCAGGCTTAGTCTCTACCTGACAAGGACACAATAGAAAACTCAGTTCTGTTCTGCCATACGGTTTAAAAGAAGGTTGGGATACTCGAAGTTGATAGGGGAATCGGAGAGCTGTCTCCTTTTTACAATAGTGCTGTCATTAGGAATGGGTCTAAGCATAGCCCAGTCTCCTGTGAATTGGGCTTTTAGCCTCTCTTTAGGGAGTTTCTGGAGGTGAGTTCTTGCATATTTTGCTGTACAAATGTGCTTAGATCAAAATGTTGATTTCTCTATATTTTCTGCATGTTTTTTATATATATGTATATATTTTCTATATGTTTTTCTGCAGCTTTCGCAAAGGAAATAATGGAAATTAGCCCTAAAAAGTAACAGCATAATTTGTAAATCATACATAAGGAATAATACACTCGGAAGAGGACTGCTTTATGGCTACAGAGGCAAGAGTTAACTGCCTTAACATCCTTCCATATAGGTGTTTAGCAGAATTGAATTAATAAACATATTTTTCAGGACAACTGTCCAGCTCATACGGATAATTTATTGCAACATCTCTTTATTTTTGTCTCCTCCCATGAAAATCCAGTTCTTACTGGGTAGTGAATAATAACTGTGTTGTTTCCAGAAGGCTCTACCGCTCTCTCAAATGAGAATGGGAACGCTCAGCACCACCTAATTGTCTTGCCGTGGTGGTGGAGGTGGTCTCTTCTGGCTGAAGGCATTACAAGCATGGTCAGCTTGGCAATGGCTGTGTTCGGAAAGGAAACGTCTGCTTTCCATCGCGGTCATTAACCAAGGGATTGTTGCTTCAGTTCTGAGAGTTTAATTGCAGAGGGAGCTGTGTCACTATTGAATGAGAGAGTGTTCTCCTTTTTTTCATATCCCTGCACTTTTGAGCAAGTGGATCTATTTCCCTTCATCTTTGAATATTTGGTAACATTTCTTAGCTGAGTTTTTACTTGTTTTCCCATACTGATAGCATTTACTGAGAGATGCATTGATTTTCTGTGCCCTGGTTCTCTGCTGTCTTGGTTTTGTTCCATTTGATATCTTTAACCCAATTGTAAATCCAAAGAGTGCCATTTCTTTAAGAAGCTTAAAACTGGCATTATTTTAGATGGCAGATATTCTTGCTAAGGCTGGTTGTGAACTTGACCTATTATTTGAGGCTTCTAGCTCTTTCATTACCTCTCTGAAAAAAGAGGGGAGTTTTTTTTTTAATCCGAATGTTACTAGCGGCAGAATGCAAACAGCTTGAACATCTCTGCACCGTTCTTCCCGGGAGCCTTCTCTCGTCTCCTAGGAGGAGCCATAAGCCAACCAGCCGACCTGCTGATGGTTGTGCTGGGCCCACACTCGCACCTCCGTACCACGCAGAGCTCGGCTGCCTGCCTGTCGACGGATGGGACATCTGCGCAGAGCTCGGTCGCACAGAAGCTTCGTGTTGTGGTTTGGCTTCGGTTCTGCATCCCTTCCTAGTCCCTCAGCCTATTTTTAACTCTCAGTGGGCTAAAACTAGAACTCCTTCAAAGCATACATGACTGTTTAGAGGTCTGGTTCGGCTCTAAGTGGGTCTGACAAAGGTGTTGGAACGGAGTGAGAGGCAGGTTGGAGTATCAGCCCTGCCATCAGTTGATACCAGCGTTGGTGACCTGTAACAAAGACTCACAGAGTCTGCAGAGACCGAAATGTCATGTAGAGGTTTGGGGGATTTAGGTGCAAAATTGTGGATAATGAAAGCAGCAAAACCTGGTAGCGTAGACCACCATTTATCCTTATCTATATCGGATTGCTGAATCTATATCAGCTTTTTGTACTTTTGCTTGGTGTTCTTCTCATGCCATTCTAAGGCTTGTTGTGGACATGTGTTGTCCACACAGCTCAGCTGGTGCAGGTCTGAGAATAAATAAATGTAGAAAACACTGCATTCTCCAGGTGCAAGGGCTCTGCTCAGACAGTATTGAAGAAATTCTACTAGCTATGCCTTTTTTGAAATTAATGTATGGACTTATATTTCTTGCCTCTTGCAGTTCTTATAATAGCCAATAATTCAGCAATTACAGGCTTTAAAAGTATAAGCAAAACAATTAGTCAATATATCTGTTTTGTATCATTTTCATCTCCCGCTTTATATTTTAAAAGGGGTTTTTTTTACCTCATTAAATGAAATACAAATTCAGTTCAAAGAAGAGTGTTCCTAATGTGGGAATGATCCAAGAAAGAAGCAGGAAATGTATTAAAGGCTTCTCTGCAGTTTCTTAGCGTTATTTACTTAGAGGATAAAAGCAGTATCAAAGGATGTTTGTTCCTCTCTGGTTGAACAGCAATCTGGCTTATATCACATTACTCTTGGACTTCCGCTCGTAGAAACAGAAATTAGTCCAGGCAAATCTCTTCCCCCAGAGTAACCAGCTACCTTTCTTCTGTTTCAGACCACAAGCTTGAAAAAAATTGGAGATAAACCATTCAGGTTCTGTATTGCCCTTTATTTTGCCTAATTACATGTATTTACTTTGAAATGAGTCATGATGAGGCCAGAACACAATGCTGTGTATTTGTCAGGCTGACTAAAAAAGAACAAAACAAAACTGAAAGGAAGATAATTCCCCTGTTGGATGCTTTGGCTTAAATACACCTTCAATATCTAGAAGGTTTTTTCTTTATATCTGGAATGGAAGCATGCGATTTACTCATTTTTTTTCTTAGTTTTAAGAAAATTTGTGCATGTATTGATTGCACAGCTGTTAATATAAATGCCATCTGAAAGCAATTGTTCAGTTATGAAAATAAAACAGAACAGTTCTATAAGGAAAAGTTTAAGTTGGTCTAATCTTTCCCTTCAGAGGAAAGAAGTAACCATCTCGAAACTGTAATATTATAAATTCAAATATTTGTCTTGCCTTAAGCTTCCTTTGAATCTTGCCATTACATCTTTGTTCTGGCTAAGATGTAAGGATCGTGAGGCCCCAGAAAAGAAGCTGCTTCTACAGATTTTAAAACAGATGAGAAATAATCCGTCCTCCCTGCTTTTGTTAACAAATTGTCTGAGACTTTTCTTTCCCTAACCAAGGGCCAGCGCAAGAGACCCAACAATTGTGCTGTGAAATGCAGGACTACAGAAGAGGTGCTCAGACCTTTTCAACCACTTAATGCCTTGAGGTCAGCAGGGAAAGAATCCAAAATTGCAATGAATTTTTTTTGGTGTCATCAGCTAAGCAATGCAGATAAATCATGATATTTTAGCAGAGCATGTTTAGACCCAATAAGGACCAATTTAGCTGGAGGCAAAGACTGTTCCTTGAACTCCTTTGGGCCATGGCTTTGCACACATAGACGTACATCCTAGTGTACGTGCTTCTGACTGTACTAATTTCCCTTTCCCAGTGCATTTAGTGCTGTTATCTGCTCTGCAGTGAGAAGAAGTATTTAAAAACACACTACTGTGTGAAATTCTTCCATAAATATAGAATTATTGCAAACGGAGCTAACGTGAATGATCATTACAGTAATGCGTCTGCTGCTCCTTTCTCTTGGGAGAAGGTCCAAGTTCTCTAACAGACTTTGGGATACTTTGGAGAGGAATAAACCACCTTTGATTCTTCTCAAACAAGGAGATGAACCCATGTCTCTTAGTTATGGGGCAAATGCTCTGAACACTGAGCTGTCATCGAAGGGAAAGGTAACAAATGCAGCAGAGCAGGGGTTGTCAGGAGAACAGACCAGGGTTTCAGTATCTAAATCCGGTGCAAATTGAGTTTTCAGAGCCTGTGCTGGGGGTGCAGCAGTGCCCGCAGTGCAGCCCGCGAGAAGGGCGCTCTCTGCCTCTCTCAGGCATGGAGGGTTTGGCACAGTCCCAAGAGAGAGGAGGTTTTTTTTCCTTAATGCTCCAGTGACCATCCTGAGCTCAGGGGAGTTACGTGATCAATTCACTGACCAAATACTAAGAGATTTAATAGCAAAGGAGACAACAGAAGGATTAGGAATCTTTTGTTATCTGGCTTCCTTATTCAGCTCTGGTTCTGTGGCTGTTTCTGGGCTTAGGTGAACTCATTTCAGGGTGGAACAACTCCAGGAAAAGCAAGCCAGAGGTTAGTAGGCTTGTGCTAGCTGGGAATTGCCTTTTTCTCCTTGTCAGTGGATGATTTCTTTTGCCTGGAGGGATAGACTAATTTAAGAAAGAATTTGACAATCTCTTTGGTTTCCTTTCTAACTTAATATCTCCAACTAGAACATCTCAGTTCCCCCAGCGTTAGATCTTTGGGGAGAAAACACCCCTAACTCCAATTTATGATTCCCCTGTGCACCGTGACTTTGACAGCATAATGTCACAAAGCCATCGGGCTTGGCATCTGGAAGATACTCCTTTCAGCATCTGAGGAGGGAGGATATGTCAGAGGGACTTTCTTGGAAATGTGACCGAAGGCAATGGACCTTCAAGGCTCCTTTAGTTCTGCTCCAGGTCCCAGAAATGCTGTCAAGGACTTCACAGCAGCATGGCTCTAGGGACCTCTCTGGGTCTACATCCATGCTGTACCTTAGGAGACCGGTGAAGAGTCCGTTCAGTGAAGTATCTCAAACAGAAAAAGCTGCACTGAGACCTGTGGGCTGAGAGGGGTCAGGTTTCTACATTCTTTTGACCAGAAAAAAAGAATTATCATCAGAGTTGTTGTTTTGTTCATGGAGGGTTGTTTTGACATAAAGAGTAATGAAATAACTCCATTGTTGAGATTATATCTTCCAAACATCTCTGAAAATTATGCTAAAGCTTCCCAAAAGCATATTGCCATGTCTGTAGATGATGCACTGGAAGGGCTGAAGTTTTAAGGCAGAAAGCTTATTATTTTTCTCTTTGAGAAGCTTGCTTTTACAGATAAAGAACAGTAAGACAATAGCGAGACAATGCTCTTACAGTAGCAAGACAGTGGTAACGTCATGTGTTGATGCATTACCAGGGCTCCAATATGTAAAATATATTTTCTTTAAGAGTCTTTGTAGCCTTTATTTCAAATTTAATTACATTACAAAGATGATTATTTTAATAATCCAGTACTCTACAAGATGCTGATGGCAACCTTGAAATTGCCATTAGCAACGCTGACTTCAAATGGTGATTTGAAAAAATCTGCTTCTAGATATTTCCATGAAATTTTTCAACTAATGTGTCTGATCAAAATTTAAATATTTATTTAATCTTACCCCTCAGTATCTATGCAAACATGACATTCAAACACCAAACTTTCAAAAGTTTACTGCTAAGTACTTAAAAGGAATCACAGATGGGAATATTGTTCAAGGTTGAAAGGTTTTAGAAGCAAATTGTTCCTTGATTAAAATATTTAAATGCTCCTTCCTGGTGTTTTTGGTAAACCATAAGCATTTATTCATACATGGATCAGCCCATCATAAACCCCTGAAGCCTTTCCCACAGCATTGTATGCAATGTTACTATTTTCTGTCCGTGTAATAGCCAATTGTCAAACAGTGGGATTTTGTTGATAAATTTTTCGTACACGGATTTTGTAATTATTTTAAACTCCCCTATCAGAAAAGAAGCTACAGT
>RSEF01000028.1:1944618-1971230 GCA_003993805.1 Himantopus leucocephalus
CCCCCCCGTTCCTGCGGGGGAGGAGGCCAGGCCGCAGCGCCCAGCGCTGAGGCGGCGGCGCGGGCCGCCCCTCCCCCACCCGCCACGGAGCACCCCTCCCCCCGGTCACGGGGGAGGCGACCGGCGCTTGAGGGACGAAGAGGAGGAGGAGGAGAAGGATCAGGGCGGGCCCTGAGGGAAGGGGGGGAGGCGGCGAGCGCCCAGCGGTGCGAAGGCTGAGGGAGGCCCCGGCCCCTCACCTGCTCTGTCCGGTACTGAGGCTCAGCACAGCGGGCATGATGGTGCTTTTATTCCCCTCTTTCTCTCTAGCGAAGCAGTGACTGTTGAGTATCCGCTGCAGGGAGGATTTCACCATCCGGCCGCTCTGGTCCGAACCCCGAAACCCTCCGCTGCCTCCCGCCGGCCGCTCTCCAGGCGCTGCTACACAAAATGGCAGCGCCGCCGCAGTGGGTCCTTATATACCCTCCGGAGGCCACGCCTCCCGCTACGGCAACGCCCCGCGGAGCGGGCCACGCCCCCGACCGGGAAAGGACTCCCGTCCGGTGAACGGCCCGATTGTCCCTTAGAAATTCTCCCTTCCCATTGGCTGAAGGGAGCGCGGGGGGCGGAACAACTAGGTCTTTTCCTATTGGCTGGCAGCGTAAGGTGGTTCAACATTGGTTAGAAGGGCGTCGGGACGGGAGAGGGGGGGAGTAACGGTCTCTGATTGGCTAGTCTCGCTGCGGGTGGGCGGGGTCTGGTGGGGTCCAGCCGGGAGGCTTCGACGCGGCGCCGCAGCCCTCACTCCCCGTAGAGCCGCCGGTTCGAATCCCGCGTCCGCGCCCCCGCCTGGCTGAGGTAAACTGCGGCGGAGGGGAGGGGCCGGCCCTGGCCCGGCGCATGCGCCGAAGGGAGGGCGGAGCGGGCGGCGGCGGGCGGGAGCGTTCCTGCGAGCGGAGCGACGGGCGTGAGGGGACGGAGGGCTCCGGATCGCCTCGGGACCGGTGGGCTTTACAGCCCCGGGGCTCCCCGCTCGCTGGTGGGGGGAGCCCGGCCTCCCTCCCGGCAGCGGGGCCTCCTGTGGGGAGCGGTGGGCCTGCGGAGCGCATCGCCGCCCATCGAGCTGTCGCACAGAGTGATTTTCGGCTCGAAGCTGAGAGAAAATTGGATTGAAAAAAACAATAAAAAGCTCCCCCAAGTACTGGAGGGGGTCCCTGAAAGGAGCGGTGAAAGTTGTGAGGCGGTTTGGGGGGTGTCTGTGCTTTCGCCTCCCAATTGCAATGTCTCGGCCTGTGTGTTGTGGTGGCCGGCGCGGTAATTTACGGCTTCGGTTGTCTGGGGAATGGTTGGTGGTAATCATTTACATGGAAAAAAGGCTTTGTGCTGCACCTTGGTGAGGAAGTGAATCAATCCCGGTTATTTATATAGCAGAAGTTGGTCTGCATCCCCACCCCCGTAGCAAACAGCCCGGACAGCACAGCGCTCGGCTTCTCATCCCCGGGGAGGATTTGGGAAAGGGGAGGGTTGGGGACGAGAGCAAGGAGGGAGGGAAGGGTGCGAATTTGAAAATGGGACACCTCACTTCTCTTTCGGATAATATCAATGAAAACATGGATTCATCCCTTTGGGGGGGGGCGCAGGGGCACTCTTCAATCTTGAGAGCAACACATTTGTACAACAAGTAAATAGGTTATCCTTTCTATGCCAGGAGATCTTTGACTCAGCATTTTCTGAACATTTCAGCCTATTACATACTAGGTGAGACCATCCCTCTTCTGAAAACCAAGTCAGAAGCACATCACAGAAGTCAGAGCACATCCTGAATAGTGGGTCTTATCCTATATGGAAAGGAAGCTCAAGATAGTGGTTTAAGTGATGCTGAATCAAGTTTGCAGTCTGGTACGCCTTGTAAATTAAGTGGAAAAAGGTGTTTATAGAGCCAAAGAACACTACGTTGTAATGATTTTCAAAATGATGGCTGTATTTCTTTTTTCTTCGTTCAGCTCAGGCTACGACACACCTATTTTATTGCCTTCAGGTACCATAGCATTTGGGCGTCTTTTAATTTTTTTTATTCATTATCTTGCTTATTTTTATTTGCTTTAAAATATTCCCATCCAGGAGCTCTGAGCACATGGATACTCCATTGATTGGTTCCACTTTGCACAAGGATTAAGTGTCTAAATCCCCACCCACCTTCTGGGTCCTGAGACTGCTCTGACTGACTGTGATCGAACAAAGTGTATTGCCAAAAGAAAACACTGTCTGTTCTCCTGCAGCTTAGATGAGAAGCCTGGCCTGGCTAGCAGCCAGCGCCTAGTCTGGGAGTCATGGTAAGTATGAGGTACAAGAGAAAAATCCTTTTCCTGCTGCAGGTATCTGCACTTAGCTCCCAGAACACAACATCACAGAGATATTAGTGCTTGCTTTCACCCCGCTTGCTAGATTTGGCTGTTGATTTATGGAGGGGGAGCTGACTGCTGTTTAATGCATTGCCCAGAGACCAACTTGAAACAATAGGATAGCTGCGATTCAGGAAAATCCGGACCAAATGAAGCACATCAAAACACAAATTGCTGAATCTTCTCTGTATGTTGTTTTAGAAGGGCTTTCCTGATGAGGGAATGAATGTGTGAGTCGATGGAAGGACTGCCTTAGCATTTCATGATAGGTTTCATTGTTTCTAATAATGGCATTTATTATTTATGTAGTAATCTGACTGTAATTCCTTATAATGGTACTGTGTCAGAGGACATCATCTTTGCAGCTGCTTTCCTCTTTACTGTGGCTCTGGGAACAGCTTTGCCCTTTGGATACCTGTCATCTCAATGGGCCATCATTCCATTTTACAGTTGAGTGACCCGGATAACGCTGTGTTGCTCTGTAGTCTGCAAAAAGCCCAATCAACCTGTTTTGGTTTTGTGCATTAAATATCGTGTGGGATTAGTTCCAGCTGCAGTTTTGCTGAGATAGCCTGACTTCCAGTTTAGCAGTGACAGTGATTCATAAATCCTCACAGAGAAGCCTCTGACTCACAATTTCAGGATTAACAGCTGAGGCAGTTTGTGATGTTGCCATCTCCAGCTGTTTTTTTACCGCTGGTTTGCCATCATTACCCTACCCGTGGCAGCAGAGTAGGCAGAAGTAACTGTGTGTCGGTGTCTCAGTTGCTCCAGCTGCATTCCTAGTTTGGCATCGTAGCCCAAACCCACCTCCGTCCCTGGTACTATCTAATACACCGGGTGGTGAACCCCAACAGCTGATGTGGGGACATCCATTCCTACTTGGCCACGTCTGCTGTGGTACAGTAGCTTTCAACACAGAAGCAAGATGGACAGTTGTAAATCGAGAATCTCATCCACCGAAGTCCTGAGGCTCTACTTCATCCCAAGGCCACAAATACACTATCAAAGCCCCCCTCAATCTGCTGGCTCCCAACTACCACAGCCTTCTCATCTCCAAAACATCCATGTTTCAAAGGACCGGCATGGTCCCCAAAGCAGGAGATGCAGCAGGGAGCTTGTATCAGTTCTCTCCTGAACTGCTTGCTGAACTCCTCAGAGGAGAGCGTGCAGCGAGTCCCAGTTGTTCTGTGCTCTTACACAAGCAGGTCGTAGCAATTAGGCTGTATGAAATGACCTGGGAAAATACCTTGTACAGTCTGAGTTACTCAATAACCAGACCTGTTAACAGTGAAAGTACAGAAGAGACAACACAAGTCAACTCCACATCAGGAATCTAAGTTGAAATCGTTTCAGTTGAGGAAAGCTAAGGACTTTCATTTTCTCTATCGTATCATTTTCCTTTCTTTTAGTTTGTTTCAGCACGCTGTGCAGCCTCTTTTAACAAAAGAAGTCTCAGACATTAGTCAAAATCACCACTTAATGATTCTTTGTCAAGCTTTCGTAGTTTTTACTGTTTGAAAGATACTAAATTGGAAGAAAAGTTTATGGCAGGTCAGGAATAAGTTAAAGTCAAGTTCAAAACTGGTAGCTGATGTAAAGAGATGTTAGAGCAAGAAATGGGCAGGATCAGTAACGATGTCTTTCCTCTTCATTGCCTGTTTTCAGGTTTGCAAGTGTCTGTGATCGGATGACACGAAACCAGTGCTTACAAAGATGTGCAAGACCTGAAACACTCGTAAGACTTGCCGGTTCTGAAATCCTGCACGTTGATACCGTAGTTGTATCACATCTTTTATTTAGAGAAGGAAAGTGAAACTGTTCTGGTTTTTAGGTGATTAAACATAACCAAATAACATGGTTGCAAATATTAGCGCTTTTGTGTGTTTTTGCTGCCGCTGAGGAGGCTGTTGGAGAGTGGGCTGCTGCAGGCTGCATTGGAGCAGCTCCTGCATCGATGTTCTAGAGGAGTGACAGAGCTCCAGCGAAGGTGAATGGAAAAAACCTGATCTTTGACGTGAAGCAGAAACCCTCATATATTTTCTGCTTAGCTGCATTGTGCTGTCATGGCTCTTCTTGAATGTGGAAATAGATGTTTATGACATTTAACAGCATCATGGGAATTAATCTCTTTCTGATTTGCTGACTAGGGAAGAAGGAAAAACACAAGCTCTCTTTTAAAGCATATGCAGTCCTTACATAGCATTACACACTTAGTAACTCCCCAAAAATGGTAAAGAAAAATAAAAATTAATTGAGCCAGGCTATAAAATCAAGTCGTTCTGACTGCCTTTTCTCTCTGTGTCTGCTCCAGGAAGACTCTACTTATTCTTAGAGTTGTAAGAGTTATCTAGAGATGTAGCCAAGTGCCAAAACAGGACAGAATTTGAGGCAGGGATGTCCATCATCACATGTTTTCACAGCAATTGTTGTGTGTGATGACTTCTCCACCCTGTAATTTAGCCAGTTTTAGTCCCAGAATAATTTAAATGTCATCTTGGTCATCTCCGTGTGGAGACAAAGTACAGCAAAAGCTTGTGAGGTCTTTATCAAAACACTGGACAGTGTTATTTCTGAACTTTAGAAGACCTGTAGTTTATAATCCTGTAAAGCAGGGCTCTTAAGTCTTCCCATCTCCTTCCTTAGAACTTCTGGTTCATTTCCTTACAGTTAACAGTTAACTACCAGTTATCTAATTTTAAATACTCCCCCACTAAAAACGCTATTTGGTGTGTTAGAATCTATTTTGATCTTTGTGGGACATGTAATTAGAGCACTTTTTCTAGCTGGAAAACTCTCCTCATTTTCATTGTCATCCGTGCGAGAACGATTTGATTTGAAGGTCAGGTTTTCTGCAGACCCACTTGTGCTGGAAAGAGATTCTGCATGCCACTGCGAAGTTAAGCCGGAATTCTTAGATGTTTGCCAGCACAGGGAATAATTTCTTTTCCAAGATCTTTGTGAGATATTGAACTAGAAGAAAGCAGTCACTAGTTCGTCAGGCCAACAAATGTCCGTGCTTCTTACTAAAGAAACTTTGGATCTCTGCTTTCTCACTTAAAAACAGCTGGTATGAAGAGGACTATATATTGAATGCAGATGAGGTAACAGATGCTTAAAATGCTTTAAAGTCTCGTTATCTGATTTAAGGGTGTAATCCAGCATAGCGCTGGTCACCTGATAAGTGCTGGGTTGTTTTCTTTAAGTCTGCAGGACCAAACTTACCAGGCATTGCAGTTCAGTTTCCATATAAAAATAATGTGGGGGTGAGGGGAAATGTTTGAAGTGAGAACAGGAAATACTGTCAGCTAGGGAGTGGGTTAGCCAACAGCAAGAGACGGGAGGTACGGTCAGAGGATGGCACCTGAACGTTTCTGGGAAAAGAAGTGTGCTTGTGAGTTTGTTGTTACGGTTCTGTAATTTAAGGATAACGTTCCACAAGCTTGATTTTTGTATTGATTTTTCTCCGGGTGTTGCTGCCAGTTATGAGCAAATGGTCATGAGGAATTCAGAGGTAGTTACAAAACAATGATGTGGAAGACATTGCAACATCCTCCCTTCCACAATCCATTTTCTGTTTCGTTTATGTTGGACCAGATGCAGCTCACGTCTGCGTCCCCTCCTCTCCCTCCACTCCCCCTCCCCAAGTCAATGAGAGGTGATTACGGTCCTGTTCTTGCCAAGGGTGCAATGCCACAGAGGGGAGTTCAACTCAGATAGAAGATCCAGAGCTTTCCTTCCCATTAGTGCGGCAGAGAGCGGTGGGGTGCACAGCACCTCGCAGAGCCGGGTCCTGAGAAAACGTGCCTCTCGGTGACCACATGTAGTCAGCGTTTCGGTGTGCCGTGGCTTTCTGGAATTCTTTCATGAACATTTTCTTTCTCTGCTGACCCCTTTCCCTCACTTGCTTGCCTGTGTGTGGTGGATTTATTAGGGTTTTTTTTGCTTAGCTTCCCTTCTCTCTTACAGAAGAGTTCAGCACCATCCGATGTTTCTTTACAGGATGGGCCACTTTCGTGGCCTCGGTGTCGGGAAGGCGAGCTGGACGACATGGCTTATTTTCCTTCAGTTCCTATTGTGCTTGGATCAGTCAACCTTAGGGACAAGGAAGTGCACAGTACAGCTCAGCTTTTGTAACTCGCAATTTCGTTTGGAAATGTTATCAAAACAAACAGATGCCAGCAGGATGAGCGTTAAGACCTGTGCAGAATCTGCTCTGTCAGAAACGAGTTCAGAGTCAGTTTTGCCTGCCTAAACATTTCGCTCAGCAGCTCATTAAAATGGATATATTCAAAGGAGACTTTTCCCCCCCGATTAGATCATTCCTGTGATAAGAGCATTAACGAGCATATTTTCCCATAAATAAAATGAACGAGCCTCGAGGGCAGGGAAGGTTATTTGGGCTGCAATAAGTTATACGCCCCACTCGTCCTTTAGAGAGTTGTAAGGGAACCAGTTTGCCCCTTTGCTGTAGCTGAGAACAAGCCCGAGAATGGCCTCTGACCAGCAGAATTGGCAAAGTGGGATTTCTTCCAGCTGTATGTTTGTGCTGCACGCTGCTTTATTTTGGGTATAATCCCTGTGGATTCAGCGCTCAGCGAAGTCGCTGGCCTGAGCTCACCCGGAGCTGTGCTAGCAGCCAGGGCAGCTCTCGGGGTGCCGCAGGAGGGGCAGGGGAGGTCCAGCCCTGGTAGCAGTCGCTTTCGCCAGGCTGCTTATTTGAGCTGCGTGCAGCCTTGTGCTTTTGCCCATGAGCTATCTGTGTTTGAACCAATATTTACTCACGGCTCTGTGTACCAAGATAGTCAGCAATCCCTCTGAGTGAGAGTGGAGCTGGAACCAGCCATCAGGCCAGCTTAGCAGCTCGGGTTGTTTACATTTTTCTGTAAAAATACTCTTGAATTTCAGGCTGGTGAAAGGTGGCAGCTTGACAGCTCTGGTGAGTCTTTGCCCACGCAGCAGGTAGAGCGGTGGCAACACAAGCTTCCCCTGCAGCATACCCCCTCCGACCTGCCTCCCCACTGCGCCTTTTCAGCCAGGAAAACCCCTCGGAGCAGCGGGTGGGGAGCAGACCCCCAACCCGTGCAGGCCTTGGTGTCTCCCCGCTGCTTGCTCTGTAAGCGGCAGACCGAAATTTAAAGACAACCGGCATTATCGTGATGTTTTTAAGGCAACCTGCTATCAAATCAGCCACCAGGTTGTCAAGACACTTAGGAGTGGAGGCTTTAAAATGAAGGCAGCTCTATTTCATTGCTAGAATTTTCCAGTTTTCCGAAAGGTTTTATTTATGAAGCCATTCTAGGTACAAATTAACTTACCCTGTCTCCTGTTTGTTATTAACTCTAGAAGAAGCTGAGATTTGAAGGGTTCATTGCTTACCCCACTGGAAAGGTATGACTCGGTGCAAAGTGCTGCAATGTTTTCCAGCAGCGGTCTCGAGAGCATCGCGATGCCTGCCCCTAGGTTTCCAAAGTAACCAGGCTTTAGGGGAGCTGTTTATTCCCGTGTGTCCTGCTGCGTATAAGCCCAGCAATCTCACAGAGATATGCTAACTCGACCCATGGGGCTTCCCGCTGCAGCGGCAGGGTAGCCTAATCTTTGGAGAGTGCAAAATTGCACTTCCACGCAGAGCTGAGCATGTGCTCGTAACTCTTAATAAGACCAAGAGATTTCCTAAGGTGCTAGAAGATAAAGAGGTGGCATAAGGAAGGCAAGAAACCTTGAAATTACTGTTCTGGATTGGACCGATGACCTAGTTAGTTTGATTTCCTGCTTACAGTGACTTTTATCAAGTACTTCAGTACTTCTGAAAACTTGCTGCTTCAGAGGTGTATGCAAAGAAAGGGAGCAGTTGTGATTACAGAAAATAAACTGTCTGGACAGGAACGGAGAATTAGTTGTGAAATTTGGGGTTTGGATATTTTAGCTACTGAAGCTATTACTTCTGTTCCTCTGGATATCTGATCCCCATATAAATGTTTGTCCTTTCTCGGCCCATTGAGTTCCCATTTTGGATTGTCTAGTGGGTATGTCCTTTCAGATGGCAATGCAGATTGTAATGGTGCCCTGCCTTCCTGATGTTTCCACGGACTTTTGTCCTACAGCAGACGAATTTCTTGGCTCATGGTTCCTCATTCCCCGTGACATTTCCGTGTTTGTTTGGCTTCACACACAGACTTATCCTCGATCTCTGACTGCCAGCCGTCAGGCAGCAGTGGAAGCCAAAGATCATATACCATCCAATTGTGCAGTCTCAGCCCATCTTCAGACTCATTGAGCTCGTTAGGGAGGAAAATGTAATCAGCTATCCTTCAAGGAACAGGATGTGACAGGAAGCAATGCGAGTCAGCAGGTCAGTCCTTAACAGCTGTCAGAACAATGTGCACAGTACGGCAGCTCTGTAGTTCTGCTAAATCAAGTCACGGGCTTAATGGGCTGGAGTATGCACATTACAACTGATCCCTGCAGAGATCAGAGTGTGTCGCGGCGGCGGCAGCAGCAGATCCTACACCATCCCTGTGACCGCTTGTATTGATTAGACAGTGAAAATAGGATCCGTGTTTTACATGTTTAAGTTTCCGATGCTACCTCTCAGCCCTTGCCGCCCTCGTGCTCCCTTTGGAGGCTGTAACTAATTGTGCCTGTGTCACTGTGGGTTGGGAAACTGAGGCAGAGAGAAAGAACCGGCCTCAGGCTGTACAGAGGCAGAGCTGAGAGGGGAACTGAAGAAGTCTCGCGCCTCTGCTCCCTTCAGGCTGCCTCCTCTGACCGCAAATCCTATGAGACTAGGGGGTTTAGGTTGCTTTTAAAAAGTTACGTTACCTCAAAGAACCTTTGAAATAAGCAAAATGATCTCTTGGACCTAAATTATCTATCCTTATCCTGTCTCAGTTCTCATTGATAATCCTCTTTGTTGCCTTTAAAAATATTTATGGGAGATTATTCTTTGGCAATGATAGTCAAGTTTAATTCTCTTTTCTATTATACTGGGCTTTTCTCTCAATGGTTTCCTGATGTCTTGCCGTTTGGTATTGTTAGGTTTATGTGTTGCGGTTTTAAGATTTCCAATGGGTTCAGAAATATGCTTGCTTGTGGTAACTGGATACTTTTCCCCATGAACCGTTACGGAGGTGGCTGCAAGATACCAATTTATACAAAACTATTTTTTTTTTGTATTTTCGCGTTCTCATGGTGATGTCGATTGACATGACCACCACCCTGGGTCTCTGTGCAGCTCTGACCACTGTCGCTGCAGCTTGTGTCTTTGTCAAGCGACGCCAACGTGATGGCACTGAAACATCACTGCTTTTGCATCACTGCTCTCAGTGTCCCTGGGACTTTAAAAACTCTTTGAATTTTAACGACAAGCCGTTCTTGAGCCTCACATGCAAAGCAATGCAAATAAAGCTTAATAACATATAAGGCTTGATTAAGCCTTTTATCAATCCAGTCCAGACTGTAATACTGCAGGCTGGAATCAAGACATTCAGACCTGTGTTAGGGCTGGTGTCTCCGGGTCGCTGTGGGACGTGGAGAGCCCGTTGGGTTCGCGCTGGCGGCTAGCAGCAATTCTGCGTCTAGCCTCAAAGATAAGTGATCAGAGAGGATCGTGTCGGCTTCATCTTGGTGCTGAGCTTTGTATCACAGATGATAATAGTTGCGATTTCAGAAGGCCATATAACCCGTGTTGCTGCCCCAAAAAAGGATCAGTTTTTCATGAATCATTCCTGACAGATGCGTCTAAGTGTTCATAAAACCCTTCAGTGACAGGGAGGTCAACGTTTCCCTAGACTATTTCTTCCAGTTCTTTTCTGTCTTTANTCTGCCCCAAAAAAGGATCAGCTTTTCATGAATCGTTCCTGACAGATGCGTCTAACGTGTTCATAAAACCCTTCAGTGACAGGGAGGCCAACGTTTCCCTAGACTATTTCTTCCAGTTCTTTTCTGTCTTTACTACTACAAAGTGTTTGGGCTTTTCCCCCTTAAGTTCATGACTGCTCTTCAGCTTTCTGTTACCGTGGGCAAGAAGGCAGTTTCTCTTCAGTCTCTCCTCATTGCATTCATGCAGGACACATTCAAACTCTTTTTCTTTAGCCAAAATACTTCTCACAGCAGTTCTGATGAGACCTTTTTTTCCATGACCTCCAGGTATAACAGCTGTGACACATTTGTTTGGAGGAAACTGTAAGATTAGGAAAAACAAGCTGTTCTTAATTTTCCTTGAAAATAAGCTATTGTTGTAGCTCTCCAAGATCCGTGCTCATTATAGTACTTTGAAAAGTTCCCAATCTCAAGGCACACACAATCCAAGGGAAGTCAGCTCATGTATCTTCTTTGATTGACTTTTCATCTGGGAAGATTTCAAGAGCTCTTGGCACAGCTTCATGGGGCCATTGAGCACTGGGATTTCCCCATGCTGCAAGGATTAGCTTCCCAGTTTCAGAGACCTACATGTGGGATGTCTTTACTGATGGGGGCATAGGGCTAGGAGAGCCCTTCTGAGTCAAATCCAGACCTGCTCGCCACGCGTGGTCCTAGGATCCCCTTCATAAAGGTACAGTGCTCCACCCTCAGAGCCTCCAGTGTGTCCCCTGCAAGGCCATTCCAGAAGCTGAGTGCTCTAAGAGTTATGAAGCTCCTTTTTAATCCCAGTTATATTTATTTGTAGCCAATTTTTTTCCCAATTGGTTTAATGCCAACATTGTCCTTAGGCTTAAATAAGCATCTCGGCTCTCTCTTGGGTGCTTTTATGTGTAGCAATCCTACCCCTTCTGGCCTCTGTTTTGTTAGGCTAAGCAAACTGAGATTGTCTTCTGCAAAAGCTTCCTTTCTCCTTGTTATGCTGCTTGTCAAGGAAGTGTCTCAGCCATCCAGAAGCTTTCCCACACAAGCTATGTATGCAAAGCATCTCTCCGTGACCATGTAAGTGCTATCACCTCTTAGGTAAAACCCAACTATTTATAAATGCATTTGCTGGATGTTGGAAAAGGAGCTAAAAAAGCACATACATCCAAGCAGAACAAGAAGCAAAAAGTTTGGCACATCTACCTTGGGGGGGTGGTTATAATTTGACAAGGATGCTAGGGCTGAGGCTATTGTGCTTCATGAAAGGGCTGTTGAAGCCTCAGCAGTGGATCTTGTGATTCATTTGGGTCTCTGCTTTGATGTTTTGTTGAAAGCCTTCTTCAGTGGTCTGGCAGAGGGAGGCAAACCGGCATTGGTCTGAACCACTGGCTCAGTAGTATCTAGGTGGAAGGAGTTTGGCAAAACCTTACTCTGCACCACAAAAATGTTGCTTAGAGATCTCCCACCAGTCTGGACCTGAGTCTGTTTAGCTCCTATGTGCTGATCTTTGGTAAGGAACTAAGATTTTATTTTTTTTTTTTATTGAAAACTGGTCGCTTTTCATCTTTCTTTGCACTGAGAGCTAGAGGTCCTCTTTACATGGTTCCCACGAGACCGGTGGTATTGCCCCTTCAGCCCTACGTGCTCCCAGTGAGCAGCAGGTTTCTGGGGATGGTGGGTTTAGTTGGCACCACTCCGGGAAGAGGTGCCAAAAGGGGCTTAGAAACGATGCTGTGATTTGATGTGCAAGAGCAGCGAAGCTGCCAGCCCCCAAACTAACACCCTGCTGTCCTGCAGGTCCCAGAGATGGACACATAAAAGCTTTTTTAGTTGCAAAAGCCTGGAGCTCTTATTTTGGGCAGATCTGTCCTATAAAAAAACAGTTGTGCTTTTCATAGTTGTGTGTAGGTTTGGCACCTGGTCAGGGGCCGTCTGAGGGCTCAGACCCCATCCTCCTTCCTCCTGAGGGGGCTGTGGGTGATGCTTAGAGCCGGGGAACTCCTTGCCAGTGACTGATGGAGGAACATCTCCATCTGAAAGGAGTGGATGGGAAGGGAATCGAGGGCAAAGGGGAAACAGGATCATGGCAAGGCTTTGCTCAACTTGGGGATCGCCCTGCTGTGCTTCAGGGCTCGGGCTCCACTCCCCAATCTAATGCCACTGGCCCCAGCGGTGTTCAGCCCCCTTTGGGCTGTGCTGTCAGGGAGACGATGCTTAGGATGCCCATGTCCCCCTGCTCCCCTCTAAAGCCTCTCAGCACGAATGCGGTACCAGCATCCATCCTCAGCACGAGCACGCGCTCTCCTTGCAAGGGAGCAATCCCGCTGCCGGCTGGTGTTTGCACGGGAGATGGAGAAGGGTCTCCCATGTCTGTGGGGTAGTTGGAGACCCTGTGTGAGTGAAGGAGCTGGATCCCAGGAGCAGCGGGGCTGGCAGCATGACGCTGAAGCAAGGACCACTGTGAAGCGATGTGGCCTCCTTCCTCCCCCAGCCTCCCGTCTGCATGCAGAAATGATGGTGCCACACCAGCAGCGCCGTCACTTCCCCCTAAACCCACGCACTCGTTTTCTCTGTCCCAAAGCTGTCCTGTCCCCTCTCCCCTCCCCAAACCAGCCCACGTACCTGGGCACAGTTGAGGCTGTGCCAGGGCTGAGTAAGGGTGACTCAGAACTGGGTTCAGCCATCCCCTGCCCGCGCTGGGAGAGGAGCTGGAGCGGGTCCCACCTCGTGGCGTTAGCATCTCTCCCCCACTCCTCCTCCCCATCACCCCGCACCTCGACTTCTCACCACCGGCGGGTGGAGCAAGACTAAACTGGTCTCTGCATGCGTATCGCCTTTGTCTGGTGTGGATGAACATAAACTGCTGGAGGGAAGCATTTTAACGATGAGAACCATGCGGGGCTCAATTGTTCCCTGCATCCGTGGAAAATTACTCCTGCTTACTCTCCCCTTTGCTTGAGCAGCTCCGAAACATGCTTGTAGGGGAGGGCGAGGAGGAGGGAGGTGTATGTGCCTGTGGGGTCAGAGCTGCTGCTTTATTTTTTTTTCCCCCTGCCTCTAAATGATTTATTCTGAGAGACTCTCGCCTTTGTGTCATTGGGAAAAACACACAGCAATCAGAAAGCGTTTTGGGGCCAGCCATTTAAATGTCACTGGGAAAAGAATAGAAAGAAATGAATCCCCGACATCCCAGCGATGCGGCCCCATCCCCCATCCCTCCCTCCCCTTCCCATCTGGCACAAGCAAAAACAGATGGGAGAGGTGGCCGTGGCGGGGCCGCGCCGGAGGGTGCTGGTCCCACTGCCCGCGTGGGCCATGGTCCATCGCTGCCAGTCCTGAGCACCCAGGGGGTGCGAGCTCCCCTGCGGCAGGGGGGCACTTCGTTAGGCAGAGCGGCGGGCAGGGGAATGGGCACGGACGCGGGGCACACACTTGGGCACGGGGTGATGCGCTGGCTGTGGGCACCGCGCTGGTGCTCGGTCTGCCCGTCGCCATCCTGTGAACCTGCCCCAGGAGCTCTGGGGGTCTGTCCATCCATCTGTCCCCTCCGCAGCTCTCAGCCTTGGGGCTGGCCGGGCACGCTCCTCCTGCCTTTTCCCTACGGATTTGCTTTGACGTGGTGCTCCCTTTCTCTTTTTTTGCCTTTTTCAGACCCTGCCTTTTTTATTCGAATTTCTGGCTCATTTGCTCGCCCACGTCCTTGATTCCTTTCCTTCTCCTTTTCATATTTCCCCCCTCCCTCCACTCCCAGCGCTGCCCAGCTTTCCTCTTTATCTCCTGTTCTCGCTCTCATTGTGTTTTCTTTGTGGTCCTGATGATGACAACAGACGACAACGTTCTCGGGTATAAGAAAAGGAAAATCCCAGCGATACGCGCCCGCAAGGCTTTCATTAGCAATTGGGGCTGACCAGACTGGTTTTTTTTATTCCCAGTGCAAACCATGCCTTCCCTCACCCTTTGCGTTAGCCCTGCACTCCCTTCCCCAGCCCATCCCCGGTGCTGCGAGACACGCACCGGCCCCGCCAGCTGCCTTCGCTTATCTGCACTGCGAGGATGGAGGTGGGAAGGCTCAGGGCAGAAACCTTCCCAGGAGCTGGCTCTGTGCTAGGCCTGGATTTGTCCCAAAAAAACAGGGAAGAAGGGAGCAGATGTTGCAGGTCGGCCGGGCAACCGCTGCTGTAGCCAGTCACAAGCGGTGAGCACCCGAAGGAGGAAGGCAGCAGCACGGATGATGTATTGTGAAAGGGATTAAGCTAAATAAATGGAAATTATAGGCTGGGTGTCGAGGATGATTTCTGGTTGTGGGACGTGGCAAGCAGTGGATCGTATCTCGAGATGAGGAACACAAAAAACTGTTGTTTGGATGCTGGAAGCTGAACTGAACAAAGCTCTGGAAGATAACCCTTGTATAGTTGGGGACGGTGGATTTAGGATTAAATCTTGCAACAAAAATGCAAAGTAGTCTAGTAAACTCATCTAGGATCTTGTACAACCCATCTTAGTGAATTTATTTACCTTTCTGTGATGTGGGGAGCACAGCGAAGATTATTCGTTCTATTTACAGAAAGGGAAGCTGCGGCACTGCGAGGCAGTGGGATTGTCCCCGGTCAGAGCCCACAGCAGGTCCAGACTCGGTGCTCAGCCTCAGTCAGCCTGCGGCTCTGCCCCGAACCCTCCTGCACGATTTTCTCCAGTCTGTGCACTTCAGCCCCGTCCTGTTGCAGGAATGCAACGAGCTGCCCTGACAGGCTGATCTTCTCTCACCCGTGGAGTGAGCTGGTGCTTATCTTCAAACATTCCCCTTGCATAGGTGTTCCTGGCACCTGCAATGCTTTTTGCGCCCAACAGTCTTGGGCTGGGCTTTTTTGCATATATTTTTACCTTTTCGATTTGTTTTCTTCTGCTTTGAAATCCCTCTTGTGCACCTGGTGTCTTTCTGAAGCCTGGTGAGAGCCTTCTTCCCGAGGCGGGGATGGAACAGGAGCCAGGCTGGGTTTCATCCCAGGTACTTAGCTGTGCCGCTGGAGCCTGGGGCTGCCCGTGGGATGTTTCAGAGATGTGACATGAGCCACCTGATTGCCGTGTTGGTTCCTTTCACTTTCTAGTACCCAAATTCAGGTTTGTTTGCAAAATCCTGATTCCCACGGGGACTGAGGGAAGGAAGAGAGCTGGAGCCGCTCCTGTCATTCCCCTCTGTTTGTTCACCTCTTTTTTTTCCTGAGTCCTAGAGCTGTTTCAGCTTTCCCTACCCTGCCCAGGCCTGGACAGTACAGCAGGGAGCGATATTTAAAGCGTTTGTGAAACTGCAGCTCGAGTAGCTCTGCACTGACCTCTCCCTTCTGGGGTTTGAATTCTTCGCCTCCCTCTTTTCCACGTAAGTGGAGAGCTGCTCTATTTAGGGACTGGTGAACACCCCATCCAAGGCGTCTCCAGCAACAGGTTTCCGTGGCTCTTAGGTATTGCTCAGGGTCCCAGTTCAGTTCAGTGGTTGCTCATGGTTGCTAAAAAGGCACCGGAAAGTTGGTGTGGGGAGGCAGAGCTGGAGCCAAGCTCATCTTAGGTGTGGCTCCCAAGCCAGTCTCTTTTGCAAGCAGTTGCTCACTGCAGCCTCCCCGCTGCCTTCCCCACAAACCCGGCAGCCTCTCCCTTCTCGGTATTGGAAATTATTTCACTCAGAAATCAAGAATCATGAAACTGAGGTCATGGGACCAGTTAGTTACATGAAGGGAAGCAATCCCACAGCATTTTTTCCATATGAATAATACCGAGAATCCCTTTTTGGGCACACGTTGCATCCCGCCGTGGGCATGGTTACACCGAGAGGCATGCACGGGGCAAGAAAGTCAGAGCCCCAGGGAAACTGGAGAAACGTTCCGCGGCAGCGGGTGGGGTGCAGGGGGATGGTACTGGTGTAAGTCCAAAGTAATTCTATCAGTTTCGCTGGAGTTAGACCAGAAGTTACGTCCATGTCACTGACATGGCAGCCTTGACGGTTTGACATCTAGGGTTAGAAGCCTGAAGGACACGTGTAATTTAAACCAATGGGGAATTTCATGGCTGTATAAGATCAGTGACCTTCATGCCAGGAGGCAGAAAGCAGGGCAGCAGCAAAACAAGCAGCTGGAGCACAGCATAGGTTAGATCCTCCCGTCCTGCATTGACCAGGACTTTATTCACTGTTGTCTTGCTACACCTCTGCCTTCGTCTCGTTTAGTTTGTAAATCACCCTCCCTTTGTGCAGCTGTTGTATCCCGAATTGGCAAAAGTTACACGACTTTACAGCTTATGCCATTTTCTGGCCTGTTTATGTCCCGTAAATTAAGTCAATGATGCGCTTGGCATAGGATCTGGAAGTTTTTCACAGCAGGATCAGTTTCACCCCTTTAATTAAACATTACAGGTTCCTCATGAATCATACTTCATGCTGTTAAACTTTTACGAAAAGCCTTAACATAGTAATTTATGGGAAATCTGTTTTGATGTGCAGATCTGGGCGCCGCTTCTAACCTTGGACACAATTGCAAAGCTCCTGTAAATCATCTGATTTTGCTGGATTTGCATCTGCCCCGCAACTGCAAATCAGCGAGCGCAGCCAGGCTGAGCAGGCGTGCAGCGCCGCGGCCGGCCGACTCACTTGCTGAACTTGGGCTCTCGAGTCTAATAGCATGGACTCGTCCTCCAGGTGGGTTTTTAAACCCTTTTCCAAAGTATGTCTTCACTTGGTTCCTACCGCATCCCCCGGCGATGAGATCCACGACTCCCTTACGTGTCTCTGCAGAAGACCTTTGCTGGTTTTCAACCTGTCGCTTGCTAATTGCATCTGGGACCCCAATTGTTGTGCTTTGTGAATTGGAGAGTAACTTGTCCCTCTGTGGAGCACTCTCAGGTTTTTGTTGCTCTTCCAAGCTGACATTTTCCTCTCTTCAGTCTTTCCTCGTGTGGAAGCTCAGCTGTATGAACCATCTGCTCCCGCACCCAGCCCTTTTTCTCACTTATCTGTGTCTTTTCAGAGGTCACCGGCACCACTGGCAGTGGTCGAGACGTGAGCGCACAGGGGATTTCTGCAAACACAGGATGGGCTTTTCTAGCATCATCTCTGCACCACTCACAGCCATTCCCCAGGATGCCTTTTTGCTGTTGTAAGCCTTGAGCTGACATTTGCACAGTTACATCCACAGCGACTAGAAGATCTCTGAGCGTTAGCTCATTTGCAGCCTGTTATTGCAGATGGGTTATTGCCTTTTAAAGAACCAAAGTGTACATCATCGTGCTGTCTGGCACCCCACCCCTCTTTCCAATAACTGTAGAAAGCACTGACCAGCAACAGGTAAACTGGAAGGAGGGATAAACGTCCCCAGGATGGGTGTTTTTTCCTGTTTGAGTGAAAAAAGGAGATGTTGGTCCGCATGTCTGTGCACGGGCAGGCAGGCAGAGCTCCGCTGTGCAGCACCCATGCGGGCAGCAAGGCTGTCCCTGCCCACCAGCTCTCCTGCCTGCACCCAGCCAGGGCACCCTGCTTGTCCCCACTGAGGGATAAAGGACAGAAATCAGTAGGAAAGCTCCTCCGGTTCTGCTGGGCACAGCAGAAGTTGTCCTATGTGATAGCTTGAGCGACACCAAATTTTGGCTGCTGTCCTGGTGCCTTGTCCCCTGCACTGGCACGATGCTGTGGTCCAGGGACAAGTCAAGTCATGTATCGCTGGGGTAGGATGGTTTCAGACAGCTCACTGCTCTCATCGGGCACGAGGTGCAATGGGACGTGCTCTCAGAGGGGTGTCTGAAAGTTGTTTGTAAAAAAAAAACCCAAACCCATAACTCTTTGCAATGTTAGCTTATGTAAAACATCTGCTCGGCAGAGACGACCACATGTCCAATCGCGACGTGGGTGTCAGATTATTTCCACCCCTTTTCCACACCAAGATTTTTTGCCCGTTATTCCCACTGCTCTGCCTACTTAGTCCTATTTATAGAGTGCCTTTCATTGGAGTCTCTAGGCTTTTAACCTTTATTCTTGGAAAATTATTCACTTCTTGGACCTGCCGCGGAGCAATTACTCACCAATGCTCCTCCCCAGCCTTGACTTTAAAAGAAATTCCCACGAGGCAGCCCAGAGCTTCGAACCTCCCTGCGGCCAAACCCCGGCTCTGCCTTGTGCCGCGACCTGTCTCGGCTTGTCCCGCGGTTCTCAGCCTGGCTCTGTTGTTCATTCACCTGCAGAAATGGTTTGCTGCCTTTGATGTTTCTCCGATGAGATCATTCACCTCCAAGTACAGGAGCAAAACACTCCAAATGGGATTCTGGCGCAGGCTGATTGGTTTCTCCAAGCTTCTTCCTCATTCTCTTGCTCCTCACCTGCTGGGCCACCACAGCTTCTGTCTCTGGTCCTGGTCACCGTAGGACAGAGGAGCCCAGTGGTGACCATGGAGCAATTTGGGGGTGGTTGGTGCCCCAGCTGGGGATAGCTTCTGTGGGCATGAAAGGGGGGAGTTGCCTCTCCCCCCGCTCCCCGCATTTCTGTAGCACCCTCCTTGCGTTACGTAGGGTTGGAAATAATCAGTGTTAATTAGCTGGTAGAGGTGTATGTCACTACGTGGCTTTCAGGTGGTGTCTGGGATGCATCCGACCCTGCACATGGCTGATGGGGATGGCGGGGGCTCTTCCACCCCACATCTCTGGAGGGGCAGAGGTGGTTGAAGGGGAGGTGTCTCGTGCTCTTCTCGCTTTAGCTGTTAAAATCCCCAGACGTCTAGAATATAAAATCAGCTGCATCGCTGCAGAGACCTGAGGCTGGCTTGGAGACCGTCCTCTGCTGTGCCGGTGAGACCTGGCTCCTTCCTGAGGCACAGAGGCCTGAGCCTGGCCAACGCGGTGTTTGGAGACTGGGGGCTGCTGGTGCCTGAGACTCCTGCAGCATTTCCTATGGAAAGAAAACCCTCGTGGTTTTGAATGGCTAATTTGGGGCCTAACTTGGGGCTTGAGGAGGAAATTCTTTCAGGCTGTTGTTTGCATTTCACTGGAGCAAAAAAAAAACAGCAAAAGGACTCAGCTGGCTTTGCTTTCATACCTCCCAGCGTGAAGCAGGCTGGGCACATGTGGGGCGAGGAGGAGGGAGGGGAACTGATGAAACTATGGGTAGTCGTGTTTAAACATTTGTCTTGGAGCTCTGTTGCACGCGTGCATCCCCTTAGTGGGCTTCACTCCTGCCCCTGAGACACCACTCGAGGGCAGCCGCGCTTCAAAGTCAAATGCCGGCCCCGGAGCTGGGAAAGGACAAGGCAATTCCTGCCCAATGCCCTGCCAAAACCCCCCTTCCAGCTGCTCTGCCTGCGTTTTCTCCCTAGGATGGACCATACACCTGGATCCAGGTCCCCGGTCCTTTAGTTGGGTTGTACGACCAAAGTCACAAAACCTTCAGTGGTCACTTGGGGAATCCCTAGGCAAGAGATGCGAGGGTACAGCCGGGGGACGGAACCTGGCTGGCCAGGGTGCTGAGCACCTTGCAGCTGGGAGAAGGCTGTGGAGCAGCTCATCTCCTGCTCTTCTGCCCACTCGTGCACCAATGTTGCCATTTTTTAATAATTCCATCATCACTTTAAATAGCTGTTACTGCCAGAGCCTGCAGGCTCCTGCCTCGAGTCCTCGCTGGCTGCGCACACAGGCAAACGCCGGCACGCTGCCATCTCCCGTGCGTGTCTCTGCATCTACCTGCCCCATCCCCGGGCGCATTTCATTACTTTGTGCCTTTTTGCCAAGAAATACCAGACTGGTGTCGTAGACGATCATGGGAACGAATTCAGTCTGTGCCAAACTCTGCTGTTGTGATCCAAGGCGTGATCATGGAGGGCTACGTCCTGCCCCAAAATACGGCATGTGCTGCTCAAACCGGAGTGAGAATGAGGTGGTTTGGTTTCTTCAGGAGGGAAAAGAGAAGGGTCAGTAGTCAGAACGAGCCTTGGTACTCACATCGCTATGTGGTATTGGTGAGAAAACAGCACAAAAACCAGGGCAGTGCTCCAGACTGAGTGATTGCTTAACTCCGGAGTCAGCCGGGTGGAGGTGCTCACCCAAGTCCCTTTAAGAGCCTTCCCCGAGCCAGGTGGGCAGGAACCCACTTTGATTCAAGCAGCCCACTTTCATTCAAGGTTCGTTCTTGAATCTTGTGCTCTGTCGTTTGTAAAAAAAAATGTGCCTAAGTTTGTATTAACCATGGCAACTTGGTGATCGCAGCCTGGCTTTTCCAGGGCGTTTGCTTTCTTCTGGTGATGGCAGGGAGCTGTGAACGAGCATCGGTCCTAAAGATGGGCCTTTGTGATGCCAAAGAGCCACTGCTCCCTAATTTCCTCGTAAATCTAGCATAACCCCATGGATTCGGAGAAGCTGCCTTGGGTTTACAACAGCACCACACTCCTCCTGGCCTGCAACCCAATGTCTTGAGCGAAGCGTTTGCAATTCAGCAAAGCCTTTGCAGGCTGCGGGTATTAACGGTGACCCGTGAGAATAAACTACAGCGGCATCTCTCCTCTTAGTGCTGCACGGATGGGCCCTCCGCAAGCTCCCGGCCACGGGGGCCGAAAGCGGAGCAATGGTCCTGGAAGGCTTTTGTGTTTGTGCTACGGGGTGGAGGGGAAATTTAATTGCTTGGCTGCTGACTGTCAGCTCCAGCCAAAAGCACGCTGGCTCCGGCGTGGCAGAGCCGGGTGGTGGCTTCCCGGGCTCCGGGAGCCTGGTGGTGTAGGGTCAGCAGAAGACGGGTTTATGGCAAGGGGGGATGCTCCGTTCTCTGTCCGTCTCTCCGTCTGCTCGTCCTTTGCTTCAGCCAGCCACAACCATGGGTTTCTTGTAGTTTGGTCACGGCTGCGGGGAGTCTCAAGCCTTATTTTAAATACAAATCTTGTTGCGTGCTGTTTGAGCAGGAGATAGTTTAGGAACAAATGACCAGCAGGGACAGTTTGGGAAAGGGCTAGGAAACATTAAAGATCATGAGCTTTGATGTCTTCTAATTTAGCTCAGGAGGATGAGAGCCAAGACCTCTACAGTTCCTACAGCACCAGTGCCTTACAGGGGCAGGCAGCACCAGAGCAGACAGTCCTGGCCTTGTCAAGGGAGAATTTTATTAAGAAAGCAGAACCCAAACCTCTCCAACCTTCCTTTACTGTCAAAAAGAAACCGAGAAATACGTGATGTGAGGCAGGGAGAACAGACAAGCCTGGTGTGTATGAAACTTTTACCATGGGTTTCTGAAGTCTGCTGAATTTCAACTTGGGAATTCCTTGTCTGATAAGAGAGAGAGAAATGGGGAACTTGGCGGTGAGGCACTGGGAAACTGGGAAACCCCAGCCGAGGATCTAGTGGGGACTGGGAAATTCCTGCTGGTTTTGCTGTCCCTGCAGTACTTTCTGCTGTACTTTGTGGGGGACTTTGTACTTTTATGACCCTCCTAACCCTAAAGACCCGAAGCCAGCCTGCCTGGACCATCTCCTCCTCCCGCTGTGTCGCACAGCCGGCACGAGGGTGCTGGAGCCGAGGCTCCTCACTGCTGCCATCCTGAAGTCCAGCAGCTCCCGGTGCAGCTGCCGAGGGCTGTGAGCATCACCCCACGATGGCAGAGGGACGAAAAGGCATTTCTCTAGACACGGGCTGATTGCTTTTGAAATGGCTGTTCGGTCCCCCTGGGGCTTCACAGTGTTATTAACGGTGTCAGGGCAACCTGGAGCCCTGGGAAAGGTGCTAAAAGCGGCAGGACGTGCTCTCCGGTGGGGTGCCATCGTCCCAAAGAGGCCAGCTGCTGCGAGGAGCAGGGGAACAGCCGCGAGCCCCTCGCATGGGGCAGCTCCGGTAGCAGAGCCCTCTCGCTCCCGATGCCCTGTGCTGTTTGGAGGGCGCCCGCTCAGAGCAGAGGGAAGCGGCTCCTTTGCTGGGTGGGATTTGGAAAGGGAAGTGTGGGTCAGCATCTGCAGCCCCCTCCGTGCCAGCACAGGGGGACTGAACCTCTCCAGATAAAGGCACTAATGAACCAGCTACTGCCCTCCTGCGGGAAAGTCAAAACGGGGAAGATTTGTGACCACTGGGCTGTTCCAGCACTCCTTACCCAAAGCTTCGCTTTCCCCTTAATCTCCTTTTGCCTCAGTTTCCCCTGGCATGGCTGTTTCAGACTGATAGAGCAACAACACCCAGCAATGGCCCTTCAAGGGACAAACATCACGGCCGCTTTCCCTGGTCCCAAATGGCACTTCCAAGGACAGTGCATGCGAAATGTCATGTTCAAACACAGTTGCGTGCTTGTATTTTCCTCAGAGGTACGAACAGCTGTAAATCTTCAAAGAGAATAATGATTAGCCCTAAGCGGTGCTGGGCTGTGAGAAAACGGATCATGGAACAATTACTGAAAGCAGCCGAGACTAAAAGTAGCATTTAATGGGATCCGGCATCTTCTGTTCCTGCTGACCTGAATGCTGCTTCTTCTGCCAGGCAAAGGGAGCGAAAACCTCTGAGATTTGTAAGTCGGAGTATTTAGGTCACACGTGGATTAGAGTGTGATCAGATTGGCTTTAATGTGGAGCTACTCTGAATACCTATAGATCACATAGCACACTGAAGCATCAGTGCTTCCAGCAGCTTTTAGCAAGGTGACGGGGTGAGCCCGGTGAAAGGCTCTCCCTCCGGCGGCACCACGGTGCTTTGTACCGGCTGCCGGCGGCACAGTGGGGTACGGGTGTTACTCAGCCGTGTGTGATCCCAGCTGCTGCGCTGAGAGCGTTGGGGCCGGGAGCACGGCATCCCTGCGCCACGCTCGTCCCTGCTCAGACACAGGTGTCACGGCGCAGGAGGAGGTGCTGGGCAGAAGGGGCTTCCCACACCCTCTCTGTTGCCTCTTCTGCTCTTCACAGAGACCTAACAAGCTCGTTTCATTTAAGAGCACATCTGCGCAGCTCTTGACTGGTTACAGATGTGTTCAACGTGGTGTTTTCTGCCCCTGCCAGCCTGATCTCTTGTCACAGTGCTGAGTGGCACCAGCCAGTCCCGCAGGGACCAGGGCCTGAGGGCAGGAGTGCGGCTGCTCCTTGTCCTGCTCAACTCTGCCAAGCTGAGGCCTGTCCCCAGCATGATTCCTCCATCACCACTGGGAAAGACTGTGGGACAGCCTGGGAATGTTGGGAACAGTTGGGACACTGCTGCCAGGTGGGTCTGTCCCCGGCACGACCACTGCTCTGTCCCTCGTTGGCAGGCTGGCCAGCTCTAGCTCGGGGATGGAAAGCCAGAGGTGACATGGGAAAGTGTTTCTCTGACAGATGTGATCACCTTTGCCATCCTCAGCTGGACAAATGTGCCTACAGGTGGTTAAGCTGGGTAAGGTCTGCAACATCATGCTCCTGAAGACCCCGTGGTGGTATGTCCTCCCAGCCTGGTCCATAGGCAGGATGTCCCCTTGCCTTTAAACAAAGACCCATAGTGTTTCTGGCTTGCTGTCCCACCAGGCTCACCCACAGCTAAAAGCTCAGGGTAAGAGGAAGAAGAAGGTCCTCAAAGATGCTGCAAGCTGTGATTCCTTAAACCAGGGGCTGGCCTGAGATGGTGCCTTTCCCGCAGAGCTCCTGTCTTCTCCCTCTCCAGTTCCACACCATGTCAAACCCACGCCCCAGGTGAGGAGGCAAACGATAACCCTCAGCTGTGTTTTCCTGGATAACCAAATCATTAAGCTCTGGGGAAGGGCCAAATCTGAGTTCTTGCAACAGTTCTCCACTGTCGGATGCTTTCCATTAGCTGAACAGAGCAGGGCTGTCACCTGCAAGCAGCCAGCCAGGGCATTGCTCCGGGGCAGCGGAGCCCCTCCAGGTATCAGCTGTGGGTATCGGCTTGTGCAGAGGATGCTCCGTCTCTCCCGCTGCCTCCCTCCGACATGGGCAGCGCTACTCATGCCCACTGCAATGCCTGGTGGCGTGAAGCCAGAGGAACATCCAGCTTCCAAAATGCTCCAGGCTTTCAATTAGCTGCACCTCCGCAAGGATATTGCTCAGCTCAAGGTATCTAAAATCTCCCATGATGATAGATCGTGATTTGACAGGAGAAGCACAGCTGGCAGAGAGAAGACGTCTTTTCATTTCCTGTAACTTCCCGAGCGCTTCTTAATAACACCAGTGCTCGTAAAGGTCTGTGGTTCTTGCAATCACACGGAGAAATAATCTCCCCGGCTGACGCTGATGTGTTGCTACCTCGGGGTAAGGAGGCAGCAGCTGTGTTTCAGCACACAGACATTGCACAACCGCTGAGGATGGGAAGAGCTGATGTATGCTGGATCCAACTGAAAGAGGAATTTTGGGTCAGCAGAATATTGTTGTCAGCGCTGGGATGTGGCCAAGTTGCTATGGGGACACTTGTGCCTTTAGGTTTTTGATCGTGCAAGGAATCGGGATGGTCTTTCTCCTGATTTCCCTGAGAAATCGTGTTTCTGTGATCCTCTCTTCCAGCCGCCACCCCTGCTCCCCCCTCTGATCACATCTCAGCCCAGTGGCAACCTCCAACCACATCTAAGAGAAGGGTGGAGGGCTCCGAGAAGTGAAGCACCTACAACAAGCCCGTGCAACGCCTGGCCTGAGCGCCACGTGCATCTCCGGCAGGTATTTGTTTGGTGCTGGCAGCTGCCAGGCAGCGTGTTGCGGCTCAGCCAGCAGCGGAGGGGACACTCACCTGTGTAGCACCGATTAGCTGGCACTGACTGCCACCTGCAGCCGTGCAAAGGGACAATGCCGGCGTGGAGGTGACAAGGCTCTTGCTGGAGCAGGGACCGACCTACAGAGCTGTGCTTTGCCAGGGGGACCTGGGCTTAGCAGACAACATCCAAATACCCATCTTTAAAATCAGGTTAAGAGCCCAATGCCTCCTGCGTGAGGGGTTGGAGGATGAATGCTTCAAGGGCTGGAAGGGTGTTTTCGGTTCCCAGGCCTTGGGAGCTCAGTCGGGTGGGTCTGGTGGAGCCAGGGATGAAATCTGGGGGAAAGACCTGCAGCCAGCCCAGTGAGCCGGCGGGATGGGGCCGAGAGCCGGGACAGGAGGAAACCCAGCCGCACAACCAACTCGAGCATCTGCCTCCCCTTGTACCTGTGGCAGGAGGAGACGGAGTCGGGCTGAGGCTGCCATAGCTGTAGGGACTCTGGGGAGAGGGGGAATTGCACAGAGGAAAGGAAAATTCATCCCCAGAACTAACCTGTGCCGAAAATAATCAGTGACTAATTTTACGTCTTTATGATTGCCTTTTAACTGCGAGTTATTAAAGACAGGGAAAAAGAAGATTATGTCCTGGTGGGAGGATAAATGAGCGTTGCCATAGAAGCGAGGGGATGCTGCAGCACAGCTTAGTCCGTCTGGACCACAAACCATGAAGCCACCGCAGAGGCTTGAGGGTGGCCGGTGCGCTGCGGACAGAGATGCACCCGTGTGAATCCGAGGCAAGCTGACAGCCTGGGAAGTCAGAGAAGAGAGATTTGTGTTATCAAGCCAAAGCCAGAGAGTCAATATTTAGCCTGGAACACGGAGCGCAGCCTGTGTGCAGCCGGGCCCCCGTCCATCACGCTGCTTGATTGCCCTCCTGAGCTTTTCCACCCACAGCCTTCTCTCCGCCTGGTCTCACAGCCGGATCGTGTTTCCCCCTCTCTGAGCTAACCCCGTCCCAGAGACACTTTTATTAGTCTCAGGGCAAGGGAGAAGCCGAGGTTTGGGGGGGTTCAAGGGATTAGGAAAGAATTTGCCTCTGGGAATCTCTTTCCTCCACCTGCCTGGGATAAATTGTCCGATGGAGATGGAGGCTTTACGGCTCGGCCGGGAACTGCTCAGAGCTAAACATGTGGAGGCAAAAACGCTCCTGATCCCTCCCCGCTGCAGAAATTGGATGTTGAAAGCTCCTGGAAAGGGGGTGAGGAGAGCTCTCTGTCCCGTGGCCCCACTCAGGGACCGAGTGGGAAGACGTTCTGCCTGAGCTTTGTGCGTGCAAACGTTGCCTGTTCAACTCCCGGCTTCTTTCCTGGGAGGACCAGCTCACCCCTGGGAGGCAGAAGCAAGCTTACAAACCTGCAAGCACCATGGGAAACACAATTCAGTGGGAGAAGAAGGGATTTTTCTTTGTCCTGTTTATGATTTTCTGCTTTCATTGTGTCCCTATAAAGCAAACATGCATTGCCAGTTAACAGCCCTGACCTTACTGGAGCAGGAATACAACTGAGAAAACTACCCTTGGCATGTGTGCCTGCAGCCCTGGCACAGCGTGGGGGGCTGTGTTTACAGCTCCATCCCTTTCTCCATCTGCGTTCAGCTTCTGCGGCCTGTTCTTTATACTGCAGCAGGGTTCACGGTGTGCTCAATCCTGTCTCTGCCAAAGAGGGGAAATCCCTGCCC
>RSEF01000028.1:1980554-1991849 GCA_003993805.1 Himantopus leucocephalus
AAAAAATAAAAAAAAAATGTGTTTGCTGCCTTAATTTCCAGTTCGGCAACTGTGTGCACACGTGTGTCCAAGGGAGAACGGTGTTTGTCCTTCTGCAGTGGGAAAACACCCACTGTTGTTAGAAACTCATCAAATGGCATCAGTACAGAGATTAGTTTACCTTCCAAAACAGATTTTCGACACACTAATTTCTCAAAGGAATAACACAGTCAACTCGCTGTACCCAGCCGAGTATGATTTCTGGGGCTGGAGAGGGGGGGGAAACTTTTAAAATTAAAATGCTTTGTTATTACAGTATTGGACCGTATCACTGCATACCTTCTTTAACTGATCAGCATATGCTACTGCTGATTTGGGGGAAAAACATACTTCTAGGGAACAAGCAGTAGCTCAACACTTATCTTCACTTTCTGACGCAAGAAAATTAGTAAAATTTTCATAAACCTGATAGAGCAAGAGGTATAAAAATTGTTGCATAGAGGCCACAGGCTGTCAATTCTTACCAACTTTCAATTCACTATCAGCCGAGGATGGCTGTAAGCCAAACGTGTAAAGTAGAAATTAATCCATAGACAATTCACTTTTCTCCAGCAGAACTATTGCATAATGTTCTGGCTAATCACGTAATTCAACCCTCATATACGAAGCGAGCAGTCAGAAATCAGGAGATGCATTCAAAACGTTCGCTGTGGAACATTTTGTTGCCCAACATCAGAACATAAATTCAACCAAGTAGCTGCCAAAATGAAAGCTATCACAAAAATTCCTTAATGATAGACTAATAAGAGACTCATCACCAAAGTATTAAGTAATTCTTCGGGGAACATGAATAACAATTGCAATGTATGATGTATTAATTCAGTTATTTGGTGGCATTTAAGAAAAAGGCTTGAGTTTTAAGGGCATGAGGTTAGAATACAGCTGGAAAAATTCAGTCCTCAACATAAATTGTCTCTTGAAATGTGCAAAGAGAGGGAGTGTCACTTGTGTTTCTCACCGGGTACTGCAAAGAGAGCAGCATGGAACAACAGAGTTTTAGCTGGTCTATAGTTCATGCTCCCAAATATTTTTGTTCCAAAATTCACTTTTTGAGAACACTCTACATGTGTGTTCACTTGAATTGTGTAACAGCTCGAAGAATAATACTGGAGTCACTTCAGCAAGAAATCCCCCAATCCCTCTTTTCCCCAAAAGCATTTCTCCAATTAAATAATTTCTCCGGAGGTTGCTTGGTTGGTTGATTTCCCTCTCTCAGGGTTTCAGGACCAAAACACGGCTCTGAGCACAGTCTCTGCATTTTCACCAGCCCCCTGCAAGGTTGCCAACCCTCTGAAGAAGGAAGAGCAAAGTGGGGGGGTTAAATCCGAGGAGGAGGTTCTTCTCCTGGAGGACCATTCTTCTCCTGGAGGACCGTTCCCATGCACATCCAGGGCAGCAGAGAGTAGCCAGCAACTGCACCGAGTGCTTCTCTTAAGAGGACACAGAGCAGGCACAGCCGCGCAGCATGCGTCTCCCTTCTCAGTGTCCAGGGGGCACAAGGCAGAGCGATAATCATAGAATCATTTACGTTGGAAAAGACCTTTAATAATGACACCATCCAAAAAAATGCATATGTGATTCTGATCAGGGAGTAAAGCTGCACTTGAGGATTTCAAAGCACTTTATACAAATACTAATCCTCACAAGTCCACCCATCTCAACTTTCTGCCTCCTGGAAAAAAGGCAGGTATTGAATTTTTCCCTAATGGAAAACGGAAATGAAAGCACAGAGCAAATACAGCAAGGTTTCCCCAAACAGGCTCAGAAGTACCAATAGATGTGGACTGCAGATCAGAAAGAGATGGGACTTGCTAGATCAGAGACTAATTTATGCCTGAGAACACAGTCCCGCAGGAGAGTCTGAGGTGGCACGGAAACCCCAGCGAGGACCTGGTCCAGAGGCAACGAGTTGCATCAGACATGTGGAATAAACAGCCTTCCGCATGGTGTACTCTTGGAACTACACTCTATCATAATGTATATATATGTTCATATACTGGTATATTTATATATGTGTGTGGATATACATAAAAAATTAAAATATACATCTATCTCCACATGCACAGATAAAGCCACAGCTCCAGGGCCTGCCTAAACATACAGAGAGATTTTATTGTGACAGACAGACCCTCAGATGTTTTGATATTAAAATGTCTCCTTTCGGTCCCCATCAAGAAGTGATGATTAGTGCTTTTTTTTACAAATGAGATAGGAAGACAGATCCTGCATGGGAGCTGTGGAGCTAAAGACAAAGCACATTTCCCTACAGGGCAACAGTAGGAGCCTAAAAAAATTCCTGAGCACTACAGTAAGGCAGATCATGTATTTATGAGTGATTGCATCCATGAAAAAGATGCAGAAAAGTACCCGGTCCGCAGTTTGTTTTTAGGAGAGGTTTGCCCTGCAATCCACAACCCAGCTCTGCTGAAATCCACCAGGACAATAGATCCAGTGGAATGACCAGAAAGGCACTGCCTGGCCCATGCTCGTGCACGCTCTGTCCTCACGCCGTGCTGAGAATCCGAATTACCGACTCCCAAAAATCAACTTGAAAAATCAGGAGTTTGTAGTTTAGTGAGCACCAACATGACAGCGTTTCCTCCGCGAGGGCAAAAGCGGCTGTTCGCTCGCAGTGAAGTTGATCTCTGGAAGGGTTATGTATCTTAAATAGCCTGAAGATCCTTCACTTGAAGGCACGTCGCGCTCTGCCCTAGTAACGAAAGGCTGTGGCTACAGCTCTTCCCAACAGTACCGAGATGACGCAGCAGCAGCTGATGAGGCACCGCACTGGAATGTCTTGGATGGGGACTGCAGAGGAGGTTTCTGTGATGGGTAAAACACACTGCCGGCACAAAATAATTAACCCCCAGCTTTGTCGTAAGACAATCTTTGCCCTACCTCTCCCACGAAACCACTGTGAGCGCTCTGGGGCAGAGACCGGCCCCGCTGCACTGCACTCAGGATAACGGATTATTGGGGTACATCGGGGCTTCCTGGCACTGCAACAGCTCAAACAGTCATGGTTTTTAACTGATATTGGATAGTAAGTCCAAAAGAAGCTATTTCTACTTAGTGCCTCTACCTCAAGAAAGATTTAATGATGAACTGACTCAAAATTTCAGTAGCCAGGTAAACCTCTGGGAACACATAGTTTATTAAATGTTACAGAAATGCTGACTGCGCTTTTTATCTAAGAAGTATGGGGTGGGTTGTTGTTTCTTTTTTTTTGTTTGTTTGTGAGGGGTTTTTTTGTTGGTTGGTTGTTTTCTTTTAAAGCTTTTTAAGTTCTGAGCAGCATCTAGATTGGGAAAAAGGAAAATGTGGTAAGAATCAGCAGTGGTAAGAATCAAAAAGCACTTTTGCTGCTCCAGTATAATTTGAAAGGTGAATTATCTGGCTTACAACTCTCTTTACCTTACACAATTATCTCTAATGGTTGCAGCATACAAAACAATACTCTGAAATTTAAATAAGTCCATTTATTAGCACAGCAAGCAGCGATTCTAACCATCTAAGTGCTTCCTGCCTGCCAGCAGCTCCTCTCTGGTGAGTATTATCTGATCAAGGTGTTGGGAGCAATCTTATGGAAATTACCATCCTAAATGCTATTCCTAAAGGAAAACATTGACACCGACAGACCTCCAGGCTAAGCTGCCCAGCTCAAGTTGGGGTGCTGCAGGTTGTCAGCCTCAGCAGAGGTCGGTGCCTAAAACAGGAAGGGTGAATTTTCTATTGGGGGAAGGTAATTAACATAGAAAAATCTACATTCTGTGTTCAAACTGCAAAGGGCAGGTAGCCTGCAGGCAAGCCCCTGTTTCTTCAAGGGTTTTAGGACCTGGGTGGAGGATATTTCACTTTCCTGGTGGGTGCAAGTCTTCTGAACAATGGTGCACATCTATCATATTAAGAAGAATAAATATTTGCGAGGAAGAAGGAAGCTCTGAAGATTAGCTTGGTGACCAGAAGTCATTATTTCTCTTATTATCTGTACCTATTAAAGAAAAATTTCCTCTCGTGATTGGTCATTTCAGGTCATGAATATTTGAAAAGATCTGCATTTCATCTTCTTTTAGGGGGATGGGGGTGGGGGTTTACACAGCACATAAAATATTTTGTTTAAATGCAAGGACTGGAGATAAATTAGACAGAACTAGTCCACGTGCTTTTACTCACATCTACCCCCACGTTTCACAGCCCAGAGATGGATTTCAAGTTGTTTTTTTTGACTGTACCATCCAAAACAGCTCAGGGGAGGAGAAAGGGGAAAGATATCCTCGAACAGACTAGGGAGGCGACAACACTGACAAACAGTGTACCTACAACACACTGAGAGGTTGGTCTTATCTCAGAACTTGCTTCCTCCCAGCTTTTCTGCAAGCTCCATCTTATCAGAGCCTATGCACAAATTCTGTTTGCTGCCCAAACAAGAACGCAGTCCTGGTAAAAGAAAATACGAGGCTGCTGCCTGCTTGCCAGAAAAGCCCCAGATGGGGCTGAACCAGCTCTGTGCAGAATCCATCCATCAGCCTCATTTCCCGTGAGCGTCCCCAAGCTGCACGGAGAGGGGCTGTCTGTCCATCTAATCACACATCTCCAAATCCTTCCCTTCTCCAGCTGCAGCCTGGGTTGCAGCAGACTGGACAGCTTTGGCCGAGCAGCCAAGGAAAGGCGCGCTCGCCCAAGGAAGGCAGCGCTACACTGCTTGGTAAGGACAGGCTGCCTTCTCCACCCTTCTCAGCAAAGCCCTGCTTTGCCCAGGTGGACACTCAGCTCTGTCCTCGGACACCGGTGAAACCCTCTGCCACCACGGCCACGGGGAGAGGAATGCCATTTGCATTCCAAATTACTGTCTGTGCCTTGTTAACCAGTCCCACAGCCTCGTTTGTACACCGAGTAGAGAATGCTTAAGACTAGTGAAATTGTCCAACACCAGCCAGTAAACCCATCCCAGACACAAAACACACTGATCCATCAAGCACTGGTTCAGCTCAGGGTCACATCTTGGAGAAAGCCAAGCAGGGAAAAGGAAAAGGCCTTTTTGCATGAGCTGATTAGAGCTCCACTACCTTGGCATCCAGTCCTGCGAGCAACAAAACATGGGAAAGCCTTTGTGCAAAGGCTATCATCAGATGCAGCACGCTCAGATGATCTGGACTGTTTCTGCCTTTGCACATTGTTTCTGAAAGGTGCCATTCTAGAAGACATGTGCGTAATAATGACCATAGATAACCTTTCCAAATCAAGCGAACAGAATAGTTTCAACCAGTGTTGTATCCAGGCCGTCACTGCATCGCACTGTAGGGCTGCTGGATGCCTATATACGAGAACAATAAAAAATAAATGCTCAGTACCCCGATTTCTCTAATCACTGTTTTAGGAGAAAAAAAAAAAGTCCTGGTGAAGTGTCTCACAGTCTACCTGCTCAGCTACACAAAGGCAGGCTGGTCTAACTCAAAGACTCATAAAACACTCTTTGCTACTCAGGACAGACCAGCAGAAAGGGATCTTTACAGGCAGTTGCTCTGCGATGTCACGATGGTGATACTGAGGTCGCAGTTCCTCAGCCTGGTACCCCACCATTCACACACACACACGCTAACGAAGCGTACAAAAGAGGTGAGCCCCTCTCCGCAAAGCTGGCTGGCTGTGGACTAACATGCCACATCAGAATTTTCTTTTACACTCCCAATTATGCTCGTAAACACGAAGATTTAGGTTCCTCCTAAAACGCTGCCTTATCTAGCAGAGGTAGGGGTATTACCTGTCAGCACAAGGTTCCTTTTTCTACAGCGCGCTGAACTCTCAGCATCCCAGATACCCTCCACCAGAGATTAGAAGAAATAGAATAACTAACGTAGTTCCCCAAACAAGGTGAATGTTTGATCAGCTGTGTGTCAAGGCAGAAATTATCCAGAACAGTTCCAGGGTTGTCATGGTGGCAATGGGATCTTAAGCTGATACTGAAGAACAGTCTCACAATGACTAACTAGGTGGCAGCTAAGGAAATTGCTTGATACGCTTAGGTTGTTTGCTTATAATCATTCCACCCACACCTTTTCCTTTTTCTCTTCTTCCACTGATGTTTCTTTGTCAGTCTTAGCTAATGACATCTCCAGAATAAGGAGCATCTTTAATTATGGGCTGAGTTCAGAGGGGCCCTTTGCCTTGAGCTAACCTTGGAGAACCACCAACCACGTAACCCCAGACAAACTCCCGAATAACTGGTGCATCACCACACAGATTCAGCACTGATTTTATCCTAGAGCTTCCAAATGAGTTAGGCACTTACAAGACTCAGCTACGGGGAGGGGAAGATCTTTCTCCACACCGGATTCACTCATGCCACGTGGCCTTAACAGGGATTCACTGGTCCATAACATGCCCGCCGAGGTGTGTACCAGCACGGGATCAGTTCCCAACGGAAAAGGCAAAAATGCGCACTCTGAAGCTGTATGGGAGAAAAGCAAATCCAGCCAGGATGGGGAAAATAAGATTTCACATGCAAACATCTCCATCTGTGTACAACACCAGGAGCCACTCGGTGGCTAAGAGAGGAGGCAGCAGGACTGGAGGCAGGTCTCCTCCCTGCCCCAAACCCTGGAGCTTGCTGCCACGTACCACGGTACAACGCAAATCCTTTCCTATGAGGACAGCAGAGCGGGCAACGCTTTGGAAACCCTGACCCACACCGGGAATTTCTCACAGCAGAACAGAATCAGCTGGCGATGGCGCAGAAAGGAAACACACCTCTTTGGCAAAATTCACGGCACAGATGCAGCAAGAAACAGAAAAGCACTTTTGTCAGCTCAGCTTGGGCTGCCCCGAGAGGCAGGAGAACTCCTGAAGGGCAGGTGCCGGTCTCCATGGAGAGACGCTGCTACACACACCTCGGAGATGACGGCATCCACAGAAGCCTTCCCGCCTCCCACTTTCACTTTGTTTCTGGTTGTGTTCGGCATTTTCTTTGTAAGGACTAGAGACTTTGTAAAAACTAGAGATGCCCTGAAGAAGTCTGAGCACGAAGTCACTCTGCCACAGAAGACAGGGACATGTCTCAAACTGCTGGTCTTCGTCACAGCCTACAGGCAGGTACGCGCTGTCCTTCGTCCTCAGACACATTCAACATTCCCGCACACAAAGCCAGAGAAGAACCACCTNGTGTCTCAAACTCCTGGTCTTCGTCACAGCCTACAGGCAGGTACCCGCTGTCCTCCGTCCTCACACATTCAACATTCCCGCACACAAAGCCAGAGAAGAACCACCTCAAACAGAAAAAGTCATTTGTGGAGACTGGACGGTCGTAATATGCGTCAATGAACTAAACGATGCAGCCGTGAGGAGTATCGCTGCAGTCAATGCAATTATTCCTTCTGTCAGCTTCTTGCTAGAGACCCTGAGGATTTCCTTCAGCAGAGTACGGATTTGTGAGAAGACAACAAAGAATCCGATTTATTTATTTATTTTGCATTTGCTTTATATAAAGTCATCATTGGCCCAGCATTTGGTGACCCCTGTTTCTTTGAAAGCAACTGCAATGTCCAACTGTTAATCTCTTTCAAAGCTCCACCGCTATGAGACACTTGTACTATGCTGAGACTTCTCCATTTCTTAAGCTCAAAAATTCTTAATTTCTTAATAGAAATCTAATTTAGGAAAAAAGCAAGCTTATCGGTTGCCTTCAAATCACTTTTCACATGCTTTAATTTGGCATTTCTACAGCTCTTAGCTCCAGTGTAATACCAGATCAAGAAAACAAAACGGTTTATAAAGTTCTGTTTGGGAAGACTTTTGCTTCTGTTGCAATTTAAAATACTCCTCATAAATTTAATGCTGCGTAGATACTCCCTAACCCCCTGGTGCCGTAACTAAGCAAGAGCATCATCAGAAGAGGAAGATTTTCACATTTGTTGACATGAAACCACACGTCTATACATAACTATATATTGTTTTAACAAGTCAGCCGAATTAAGGAAATTTAAACTTTTCTAATCCTTCTGTTTTAGCTGGGTGAAACGCTGACATAGCCGCCTTGCATAAAAACTTGACCCAAAGCTGAAGGTGGGTTTGTTTTTTTTTCTTCTCCCCCCTAACTGGAAACAGTTTGTGTACTGACAGGCCCTGAAATAAATTTCCTCCATGCTTTCTGTGTTAAGAAAAGTGATTTTCTGTAGGTAGTGCGCCGTGCAAAAGGATTCCTCTTTGTTCAGTGTATTAAGGGGTACCTGGCTAGCACTGAAGAAATGTTTTGTCATTTATTTATGTATCTATGGCTTAATTAGTTCATATGCTACTTAGACGGAAACAGCCTAACACGAGAAAGCCAGCACGAAAAGGTGGATTTGCGAACGTTTGAACACAGGAATGAAGAACTGCCAGTCCAAATAAGACAAAATACCGAGTCTCAAAGCGCATATTACAGAAGGAAACCTCGCATGTGTTTCAAATATCGGAAACATAATCCCGGCTCACCGAGCTGCATGCGCTGACACACGGGGAGGTTGGGCGCTCCTCTGCGCAGCACCCACGGCAAGCCCTGGCACGCTGGTCCGGGCAGCGCTTTGCTCCAGCTGGCCGGCGTCCAGACGTTAACTGCGCTGGCATTTGTTTCGAGGGAGGGAAAGAGGGGAAAACTTGGTTTAAATATAACTCGGCAGCCTCCAGCAGAAACTTTGGCTGAGAGGCGAGATACGCCTGTTGAATCAGCACTGCCCTGCCTGCGCGCTGTGACTCTGCGCGCCGCAGGAACGCTTTTAGCTCCGGAGTACTAAAACTGAACAAGGAAAATATGCTAGGATATGTTAAAGCAGCTATGTTTACAGGCCTGTATTAAAAGCGAAAACATGTTGTGATTAAACGTAACAGCTGTCAATGCTCTGAGGTGTTACAAGCATGAGACTATTTAAAGACAATGACTGGCGCCGTCTATTTTACTGCGATCGAGCTAGGAAAAGCTACAGTTATTAACCACCGACTGAGGCTTTACGTTTACGGCAGCCCTGAAGTTGTCACAGAGAGGGTAACAAGTACAGAGGTGACTTTTAGTAGCAACGGATACTCTCAACTGGAGAATTTGCCCCAACCCAGCCAGGGCACACGGCATCAGTGGCGCTGGCTGCTCGTGTCTTCAACAATTACGGCCTTAAATTAGCATTTCAGATTTACACATGCAAAAATATACAGAAAGTGTATTTTTAATGTACCTTCACATATATAACGCATGATTTAACAGCAACTCTCTACACATCACACTCAGCCTTAAGTCCCGAGATGGGCGACCCCGTCCCTCCCACCCCTGCTGTGGGGGACTCAATGGGACACGTGGTGCCCAGTCCCTTGATGAAGATGGGCCTCCATTTATACGCAAAACCTACAAATTTATATGCCAAACCTACAAATTTATATGCCAAACCTACAAAATGCTCTTTGAGAGGACAGATCTGATGCTAAGGGAGAATTTGCTGCACCGGGCCATGGGCACGGCACCCAACGCGTCGCCTGCACCTCTTGCAGCCTCTCCGGTTGCTGTAGCACGGCGTTGGGATTTCACACTCGCTGGGACCCTTCCACAGCAAACAGAGCTGGCACGCGGGGCCCCAGGACGGGGACACGGAACTACGAGAGGAATTCATGAGATGCAAATGGCACAGCAGGGAAATGCAAAGCAGGGACTGTCTGCAGAAGCCCCATGTGCAGTCCGACAGACCTGGCTCTCGCATTCCTCTGTGGCAGCGGATGCTCTCATCACCATCCACGACTGAGTTGGGATCACCCCCGTTTTGCAGAAAGCAAGCGGGGACAAAGAAATTCTAGTTGTCAACCCCTCACTTGCTTTTGTGTGCACTTTCACTCTTAAGGCCAAGATGCTGCAGTTACCTGAGAATGCAGATTCCGTTTAAAAAGATGAGTATTTCCAAACCTCACTGGTACGGGAACACCTTTGAGAATATGAACTCTAAAGGCTTCAACCAAAAAAAACAGAGCGTGCCCACAGCTGTATACACCGAAAGGCAATGCAAAGCATCTCACAACATTCAAATAAATTTCACGTCCCTGTGGACAGCGATACTGAGAGGTAAAGAACCAGTTGGATGTGTTGCTTTTTTTAAAAACACGAACTAAGATTTTCAAAATGAAGTAACAAGTGTCAGTGCGGGAGCCACCGCATGCCGGCCCCGACGTCTGACAGCCAACAGCCACAAATTGGTCCTACAAGCGTGGCTTTTCCTCGCCTGACTTCAGCCCTCTAAGAAGTCAAACTTTGCTCAGCCCAACTCCCCCAACGCAGAACGAGACCTTCAGCGGCTGATTCAACCCCTCCTGAAATAGGCAACTGTGAGAGGGGCCTCCCCGCCATGCCTCCCCTTCCACGCCGACTGCCTTCCACTAGATGTGCAACTTTAAAATGAAACCTGAGCTAAGACTGAATTCATCTTAAACTGACTAAAGCAAACTCATACCGAAAAGTCAAACAGCAGAGGCACAGGGGAACCGCCAGTCTTTGGGAGCTCGACGCTTACATTTTGAGACTGGTGTTGGGTTGGGGTTTTTTTTTTTTGTTTCTTTTTTTAAGCCAGCAATTACTCTCTATTCTCAAATGATTTGTAACTGAGATGGAGAGCTGAAGAGTTTGGGCAGAAGCGGATGAGAAAAGCTTTGTCTAACAAACGGATCTGAAGCTGAGCACGGTCAGTTTGAGGATATTCCCAAGCCCAGAAACATAAAGTAAATTTTTTAAAATTACCATTTATTCCACGTTGCTCTTTAATTAGTAAGATCTGCTTCTTTCAATAGCAAAACCAAAAAAAGACTTTAGAGTAGTATCTAAGTCAAAGAATGGAAAGATTTAATCAGACTGCAGGAACTCACGCTTGAAATAGGCACATACACAAAATCCTGCTATAACAGGAGATGAGTCTTGTTTCACAACGTACTTTATTCAAAACAAACAGGAGAAACCGAGTCAAGAATAGACGGCAGATGCTTAAAAATAGGTCTTATTGCAATTTTCGCTCGTTTCTAAGACCAACAAGGAAGCAACCGCTGGGATTCCAGACCTCTGGCAAACTAAAGGGATGAGCTGGAGTTGAAAACACCCCCCCACCCGCCCGGTAAGACCCGGAGGAGTGCCGAGGAGGGGGGGAACGGAGACAAGACGAAAGGTACAGAGGCTTCTTTACGGGAGGGCAGAGCGCTGGGCTGTGTCCCCTCCGCCCGGCCGCTTCCGAGCTCCTCCGGCTGCGGGGGGGGGGGGGGGGG
>RSEF01000028.1:1993813-2008099 GCA_003993805.1 Himantopus leucocephalus
TTACTGAACAAAATTGGTCCTGTTTTACCTCAAAGCAGGACAGCATAAATTTCAGCTGAGCAGGAAAAGAGTTCTCTGCTTCACTAAGGTGGAATGCAACACTACAAAAAAGGGCTTGTTTGAGATGCACTATGCCTCCTTCAGTACACCATCCCCCACATACTCCACTTAAATGTGTTAATATTTCCACACCACCTTCACATCACCTTCACAGCACTGGGAAACATTTGCCAAAGAAGGATTCGCAAAGTAGTAGTATGCGAAGATTCAGTGCTACCACAAGCTGGGGACTATTCTATGATGTATTATGAGAGCCAGAGAAGTAAGTGTATAGTACAGGAAAAGCTTTTGCCAGGACTAGAATGAACACACGTTCTATGACATACACGATGAGCATTAGCAATGAAAGGAACTATTCTACTCTGTTAATAGGCAAGGAATAGCTTATTTTTCTGCCATCCCTTGCCTATTTGCATGCAATATAAATTATGAATCATTATGCATTTTTGAGAGGATTTTTTCCCAAAACTTTCTGCTTCCCCAAGCTTTTTTTCAGCTGTCATTGAAACACATTTTGACCAGAAATGAAAAAGAGCTGACTCAGCTCCCCCACACTCATTTTGCTGTGCCAGAAGACACCTTCAGAATGCTGTACTTTGGGTGCCTCACACTCTTACCTGATGAAAATTCCACTATGTTCTGTAGCCGCTGAATAAGAGGTAAGATGGGGCGTAGGGTTTTCTCTGCCCTTAAAAAAACTAATAATTTTCATTTTAAAAAAAATAAACAAACAAAAAACCACAATCTTTTTTCCTATCAAAAATTCTATCTCCTTTATCCCATGAAAAAAGAGGAAATGTGAGTGTGGTGCCTTCCTAGAGGCACAGTTAAGGTGTTGCTGGACTCACTGTTTGGGATGTACCTCATAATGCACCTCTGACTCCCTCTTCGTTGAATCACTAGGACACGTACCTTGGAATCCTCTGGTTACACTTTCTTTCAACTTACTTGAAAAGGTGTGTGTCTGGGAGGGGAAGAACTAAAAAGACATGTTACTTGAAACAAAACCAGTATAAAATGAAGTCTTCCTGGGACAAAACTTAGGAGGTTCCTGAATCGTTTTTGCTATGTTATCAGTAGAAAAAATTGTATGATATGATGCAATAGTGTACATTAACTCTAAAGTAAAGAGCATAGAAACTAGGGGATGGAAATTCCCAGAAGTGCCAAAGAACACATGACAAGGAGGCAGGTGAATTGCTGAGCTGCTGAAGAATGTTAAGTGTGCTGCATTGGCTCAACTCTGCTTCCACTGAATCCAATGGCAGTGCTTAATCACAAATGTCATTACGCATCTTTCAGGAAAATGTTTTGAAAAGCCAACACACACATTTTCAACATAAATGAAAAAGAAGTCACAATACTAAAACAAAAAAAAAAAAAAAAAAACANAAAAAAAAAAATCAAATGTTAGTTAAAGCATGTAGATTGTTGCTGCAAAGCTCCACTGAAGTCAGTTGATAGTTGGTTCCTTTAAAAGATGAACCTTTGTATTCAGGTTAGGTCAACACAAACACGTGACTAGCACGTGCATCTCAAATGCTACTCATAGTTCAGTGGTTTATGCACAAACAGACTCTTGGAATACTGAGTTTCAAAATGAAACTTAAACTGGGAGACTCTGAAAAAATGCTGACTTGAAATAGGCAGGAATTTCCAGTTCTAGAGGTATGAAGGAAGGGTTTGTTAGAAGTGATGCCAGATAGTTAAAAGGAAACATTTCAAGAACATTTCATTGAATGTATTAAAACTTGAACAAGAGATAAATACTTCAGCAAAGTCTACATAGCTTTAATAAAACCAATAAATCCTGACCTCCTCTTGAAGAAAAACTAAGGTGCCTTCTTCATATGTATGTTTCAGACAAGAAAAAAGGTTTAAGAAGCTTGTGTGCAGCTGACACACCATCCAGCTTCAAAAGGAAGATAAGTAACAACATTAATGTGAAAGTGCTACGAAGCTCATTAATATAATCTAACTTTTATTTCACCAGTACTATGCCAAATAAACACAGGAGGTTCCTCTTGTACATCAGGAAACACAGTTTTAGTACAAGGATGACTGAGCACTGGAACAGGTTACCCAAGGAGTGGTGGAGGTTCCACCCTTTGAGATATTCAAAAGCCACCTGGACAGTGCCCAGGGCAACCCACTCTTAGTTGCCCTGCTTGTGCAGGGGGGTTGGACAGATGACCTCCAGAGATTGCTTCTCACCATTCTGTGATTCTGCACTGTGCAATGTCTTCTGCTCAGTGCAATATCTATATTTCCAGAGCTAAGAACAGTGAAATTACCTTACTTCAGTCTTTTGAATAGGGCATAAAGAATTGACATTCTTTGTTATTCCCAGTATATTCCCATTTCTTTGTAGGTATTGTATACTGAGGTATTTGTATATGGCTGCAGTCTTCAGAATGTATTTAGGCTTCCTGCTTGGTTCTGTTTTGGCAAATTTTTGTTCATTTTCTGAAATATCTTAAAAGGATTTGTCCCTGGTGTAAAAGATTTGTGTCAAGATTCTGGGCATAGAGCCTGAGATGTCTTCAGGGCCCGTTCTTTCTTTCGTGTCATTCACATCCATTTTAGACTGTAAGCACAACTGTAAATTGGAAGTGACTTTAATATATATTTTAGAAAAACTTGTAGTACATCCTGTGCCAAGTGAAGAACCACATCCTGCCAACATTTAAGTACATCCAGCCTGTTCCTGAAAGTTAAGCTTGTCTCCCCGGTTGTTCAGAGCATTGTGCCAGTCCTGTTTGAATTTCTTTGTGTCTTTGGAGCTATCTATAATTCTGCATATTTTCCTTCACTCTCACCTTTTGTTGAAGAATGACCTCATCTACAAATCTCTACTTATTCTGTTTGGTTTATCCCTGAATTACATAGGTACAAGAGATTTATCTTCTTTTACTGGAGATTAATGCCAAAAGCCTAGCATGGAATGAACAGCCTAAATACTGTTTACTTTGTGCACACTGATAAATGAAAAAAGTAACTTTAAAAAGTTTTCTTCTACAAGTTTAAAATCTTTGTATGAAACACTCTACCTTACTGACTCATCCAGAATTAGTGAGTATGATCCCTTTAAAATGCTGTACTCCTACCACTTTGACCATTGTTTTAATCAGTATTCTGCTAAAATGTATGTAATTCAAACAAACATACAAATGATGCAACTAACACAAGCAATTTTGTCATTTCCATGCCAACAGAAGGGAAGAAAGGGAGAAATAAGACCAAGAGAACAAGAAGGAAGTGGGGGAGGAAGAGAGGGAAAGGAAGGGCGAGAGAAACAGGAACAGAGAGAGGGAGGGAGAATTACCTAACTCCATTATATTCCCTTCTATATGAAACTCCACCATGAAAGACTGACCTTTTTTTAGAGAGCAAGACAGTATTCACACCATCGCTTCATGATGCTAAGTCTTTCTATGTTTTATCTAGTCAATCAACAAATATTTCTGTTCTCAAATTCACATATTTTGTGCAATAATTCTTCCTGTTCCAGCAATTAATCTCTCACATCAAGAAATCAACTCTGCAATACTCTGGGAAATGTGGAACAGGACAAGGTAAATATGTTGAATGAGAAGGGAAGAGGTGTAGCATAAAAATCCGTGGAGGTATGCAAAGCAGATCATAAATTCTGTTTTTGCTTTACGTAGTAGCTGGGTATTGCAGCTTCACACTTCATTCACTGAATTCAGACATAAAACTTCTCCATTAACTTCACACAAGTTATAACAGATGATTTGGCTCTGTAGCTTGACTACACAAATGTTAGGAAGAAACTCTACGCATAAAAATATCTAACAAAAGCTTTCTCTGTCTGCACAAATTAGTCTTTCTACTGCAATTTGTCAGGACTGATTGCTCAAATATTTTTTTAACAGAAGCAACCAATGCTTTCTAAAGTAATTTAAACATACTTTTTGTTAAACCAAGACTGAAATGCTCACCTAACAAGGGACATATTGCAAATGTACTATTTAAAAGAAGAAACACAGTGCTGGTGGCGATTAGAGGATTCAAGATATCTGTCTTCCTAAAATACAGGAAAAAGCCACAGTTAATGTAACATCTGTAAAAGAAAACTCAATTTTGGTTTTGGTTGTTTGCACTTGCCATTTTAAATAGTATTGCCATTTTAAGTAGTACTTTGGGAAAATCCTTATATTCCTTGTCAGGGTTCTCCCCCAGCCCCCTTTTCGATATCAAGAGACTATAAAATATAATATTTTCAAACATGGCTATTCTCAATTGTACTTGATTAATAAATAAGTCTTTTCTGGTGAATATAAAGCAAGCTATTTGAAATTTGAGGCATGCAATGAACACTGTAATAGCCTCATCAGATCAGACCAGCAATGCTTCAGTGACCAATGTTCCATAAAGAAGCCCGGAAAATACTTCTGAGGAGGGATTAAAAAGCAGAGCAGTGACTGGCATCAGGTAAATGAAAACCTGTACTCCTCAGCAGTGGAAGAGAGAGTACAAGTCTCTGAAGGTAAGACCATCTTGATGTTTGGAGTTACATTATCCAAAGGTGTGGGCAGCTCTGGTAATGATGCCAACAGATAAAGGGGGGGAAAATAAACCCTAGAAATAAAAATGAGATATCATACATGTGGCAAAAAGGACTTCATTATGTGTTTGTTTCTTATTCACCCTTGACTCCTGGATTTGACTAAAACATTCCCATGACTTGTGAAAATGTTGCATTAGACGAGATATTCCTTAAGGAAAAACTGAGCGATTATTGCTAGATAGAAACACAAAAGGAGAAGCAGAGACCTTCAGTTGGAAAATCAGTAGCAAACACGTTTAATTTCATTTCATTTAATCTCCAGTACTTCCACTGTTCTTTGGTTTAAAACTGTACTGGGTTTTCTATTTAATTTTATTTTTATGTATATTTTACTTTTAGATTACATTATCACACCCCCTCCCCATTTTGGATAAGGAAGGTTTTGTTAGATAAAGGCAAGATCAATATCATTGATGTAAATACCCTTTTCTTTTCCAAAAAGTATTATTTACAAGTCTAAGTCAAATACAAAGCAATCCAAGCAAGGTCCTCCTTGTAAATCCAGGCCAGAAAGCCATGGGCAGAAGCTAGGGTGAACCTGCAGAACTGGTTGCAAGTCTCATCTTCTGCCCTTTGGAACCAGAACTATTCTGGTGTGCCCAAGGCTTTGTTCTTCTCATGGGAATAAATCAAGGAACTGGAACTCACATCTCTATCTGTTACATGAGACAGAGAAGAAATCAACACAACAAAATATATGAACTCCCTTACACTGCCTCTAAACCAGAATAATATCCAGACATTAGCTGAAGCATTTTGCAACCAATAACTTAGCATCCAAAATGTCTGCTATGAAAAACAGAGCAAATTCTTTGCCTTCACAATCTTCTCAAACTGCTGTACACTTCAGGAACTGAGTGTGCATCTTCAAAGGTTTCGAGGAGGCCTATATAGAAAATTACAAAGTCTTACTGAAGCCATAAGCTATGCACACAGTACTGATGTCCCTTTATAGTTTCATACTAAAATTTCCTTCTGTTCCCTTATTTCACTGTTTCCTTTAATTCTCAGCCTTAATACCAGAGTGATTACTTTCTCATATGTACCCTGGTAGACCTGGTAAATCAATGTTCCTGTCCAGGTGGGTTTTCAGTCCTCCAAGACAGACCACTTCTGTTGCAGGTGTAACAGGAGATCTTTCAGATGTGGCTGATCCTTAAAATTGAAACATAGAAAGGGTAGGATAGCACATAGCACCGAACATCCCTGTTGGTATAGATAATCAAGAACTAAGGGAAAGATCAACACAGGAGAGACCATTAGAACTTAACACCAGCTTAGGTCAGTAAAAAAACAGTTGTTACATTAAAAGCACAAGACAGCCATAAGGTTGGCATATATTCTTGGAAAATAAAGAACACAAAGGTTGTTCACCTATTTTAAAGAAAAGGAGGAAGAGAACGAAAAGTCACAATTCCCAGGGTAAATACCCTTTTCATTGTAGATGAGATCACAGATTTTTAAGAAGGGAGCAGCAAGTAATGATGATCCCACAAGAAGATACTTAAAATTTTTCCTCTGTAAAAATGATGCAGATATTTTAGAACTATGTCCAGGTTTTACAATAAAATATACCTATGATTCTATCATTGGCTATCATTAAAGATAAGAAAATTCTATAGATTACTGAGACTTATGAAAACATGCAAAATAGTTCCTCACAAAATGCACTTCTCTTAGAATATGCATGTGCAGTACTCATATCTGGAAGCTGACAAGCAGAGGTTATCAATAAAGATGTGACACACAGCACAAAGTGCTGAGCTAAATCTGGCAGAAATATTGTTTAAAACCTGAGACACAGGGAAAATCAGAATTCCTCTTTCATATGTGCCAAAATATAAACAACTGTGCCATGAAACAGAAAATTAAGCCCTATCATGCCACCTATCAGGAAAAACCTGAGTTGGGGTTGTGGGTGGGGGATGCTGGCATTTTTTGTTTTATTTTTTTGTTTTGTTTTGCTGTCAAAAAAAATTATTATAACATTACTATAGTTTAAAATTTAAAGAAAGAAAAACATTTTTAATATACTATGCCATTAAATCTCTGAAAATCTGATCGCTTTTAACTGTGTGTATTTAACAGATGTGTATCATTGCTTTAGACTGCTGTTGCTTCATTTGTGATTTTACTGTCTGTAAGAGTTCTAAGGAAATATTATGTTACTATCATATAATGGATGGTTTAACATTTTATACGTTTTCATTTTTCTTTGTTAAGTTTTACTCTTCTCAAAAAGAGTTGATAATATGATCTCATTTAAATGTTTGCAATCCTCAGTTGAAGGACAACATTTTAATGGGATTGGGTTGGTAGTCCTCAAAGGTGCACCAAGAGAATGGCCCGTTTTTTGCACTTCTGTATCAGAGTCTGGCTGCAGCAATGGAGGGCTCAGCCCAAGGCAGCTGCTCAAATATTTATTTGTCTCATTTCTTCAGTGTGTTTTGAACTTCCACAGTGCTGCTTTTGATGCCACTGGTGTCTCAGCTAGCTGCACCATAATCAATGTAGGCATAAGCAAAGGGTCCCAGTGAAGACCACAGACAGACTGTATCTGCTTTTAATTTGTAAGACAAAAAAACCCCACATATTAATCCCTTTCTACATGGGTATTATTTGAAGGGGGCAGCAATTAATTTGGTAAATGTTTAAACTGGTAACTGCATGCTCCAGCTGAAGAGACAGAAACTATCAGACTTACTTGAGTAGAGAGTGAGGCTACACTGTCTAAGTTGACATTTTTATGTCAGATCTTAGAGCCTGTGTCTTTGGAGATAGAAGTTTCTGCTTTTTATATGAACATAAATGGCAGTGGGACAGTAGCTGTTAGAAGATAAAAAAAACCCACACATTTGAATCATAATAAACCACCACCTCAAAAGCTTTTAGCTTACTCCTTTTGTTCCCGTTTTCCATATTCTAGCCAAGACACACACACAAGAAATGAGGGAAAACAACTTCTGGGCGCACCCACTTTTAGTAGGTATTTGTGATTACCTGAAATAAAGATGGAAAGGGGAATGAAACACACCAAATATTCATATGTTTCAACATATTACTTTGTGCAATAACATCCACTAAAAACTCCTGCTTCTTAAATATTGTGTGCGCTGCAATAACATCTGTAAGACACTGCAAGCCATAGATACGACTGGCCTACGTAGCCTGTACTGTAATACTGTTATGCAACACTTTTTATTTCCAAGCATTTTCTAAAACAGGTATTTCTGTTTTATAGAAGGCTAAATTACTTATGTATACCCCTTGACTAGGACTCAGTAGCTCCTCACCTTACCTGCTCCTAGTTAGTGGAATGATCCTGGGCAAACCTTTTCATGTTTCTATGTAACACGTTCCCCATTTGTAAAGATTCAGACTTCCTCTGTGAAGTGTTTGGTAAAATGCCATTCCACCTAAATGTTCAAGTATCATCATCAACTCTCTTCACATCAGACAGAAAAAGGAGGTGGTTAGAGGATTTGCTCAAGGGAAATAAGGACTCAGTGTCAGAACTGTGATTTGAATACACTTATTTGTTTCAGGATTTTTCAATAGCTAAATTTTGGGGAATCAGAAGAAGACCGAAGATAGAACTTTTTTGTGCCTCTTGTTACTAGACTGAATTACTTAAATGAATTTATCACAAAAGGGAAAAGAAGGTTGTGTCATTGTGAAATTACATAAAATCAGACTAAGAGTTAGAATACTTTCTATATATTCTCAAATACATAAAAAATACATAAAAAGAAATTTCATATTCTTTAGCAAGAAACTTTTCTGGAAAAGATACTCTCAGCGCCAATCAATGTAAAAAGCATCCTTCTTTACAAAAGCAAAGAGAAAGAAACACAAATCTTCCTAGCATTCACTCTTGTACTTCCACTTTTACAGTTTTTTCCCCAAGTCTCTCCCAATAAAATTACAGCAATTATTGATTTTTTTTTTTGCTAGAACAATAGCACCATCCCAACTCTTTAAAAATATCTTATCTGCACACACCAATCACTGAGAAAACCATGAAAGAAAGCATTAGCATTGTATTTCGTCAGATGGGCAAAGTGACTGGCTCACAGCACCCAGTAGTCCAGGAGGAGAACTGAGATCCAACTTAGCAGAGTACAAGTCGGAAGTCTATGGGACATTCGCAGCAGAAGTTAGTGGTGTAGTATCTAAGTGACATCTTCCCTTTTGCTTGGCACAGTCAAAGGAATTAAGAAAAGCATCTCTGGAGGTAGGAGGAGGACCTACATTGGCATGACTTATTCCTCGGTAAAAAAGGCTGAAGAAAGAAATCATATCTTTTGTAGATATGATCACACAAAATCAGGCTGGAAACATCTGGATATTTCTGTTGCACACACACAGTGCACATTTCCCTGTTGATGTACTACTGATGTCTCCTGCTCTGTTCTTACACAGTTTTTTACTTTCTTCTCAAAACTAGGCCATGCTGTGGATGGTAATGAGACTTTATGGGCATTGTTCCTGCTTTAGTTACTTTCCAAGTCCCAGAAGAACAAAACGAGTGTGAAGCAACTCCCCCTACAGCAGTGGGGCAGTAGGAGCACAGATGGCTCTGGGGGTCTCTTGGTGGCTGAAGGAGACAATGAGCAGAGGACTGGGGTGTTTTGGGGCAGAAACCATCAGCCTCAAAGGAGGAGGAAGGACAGATGGATTTCTCCCCCTCCCCAGCAGCAAAAGCCTCCAAGCACATCAGGGCCAGGGCTGAGACACACCAGGGCTGGGACACTGAACTGTGGATGTGGCCATCACTGGAGCAGCCCTGGGCTGACGCGGCACTCCTGGTCCCAGGGGTGGGGCAGGGCCAGTAAGGCCTATGCATGCCCCTTGCCAAAACAGTAACAATAGGAACCATGCTGGTTTTGGCTGGGGTAGAGTTAAATTTCTTCGTAGTAGCTTGTATGGTGCTATGAACATCTGCCTACTGATGGGAAGCAGTGGGTGAATTCCTCATTTTGCTTTGCTTGCACATATGGCTTTTGCTTTACCTGTTAAACTGTCTTTATCTCAACCCAGGAGTTTTCACACTTTTACCCTTCGGATTCTCCCCTCCATCCCACTAGCAGGGAGTGAGTGAGCAGCTCAGCCAAAACCAGTACAGGAACGTATTTCATGCATCAGAACACAAAATGCAATTTCTTTCTGTAATCTTCTGGGAGAAAAAACAGAGGACTAAGGCAAAGAGCATTATATAATGACATTATAGGAACAGCAAGATAAAGACAAATTTTTGTTCAGAACATACCAGTTAGATGAACATTATCTGTTATAATAATATCATTAAGTACAAAGCGTAACAGAGAACTTAAATCAATTGCAATATTAATTACACTAATTATGCATATTATAAGCAATATGTATATCAAAAGTTGGATTCAGATCTGCTTGGGAAGGGAAAGATTATTCATTTGCTCGTTCTTTAATATATCACAACAGTTTTTATTTTGCTGTGATCCTTGTGTTGTTATTTAAACTATTGGAATGAAATGTGATAATTTCATGTTGTAAACTACAATACCAAAGTATCCCCTATATTGAGGATATCATGCAAGTATTAAATACCGTCCCGGCAGTGGTTGCAATCAACAAACTGATTTACTCAGTTACAATCAGGCAACTTTCTCAGAATAAAAAAAAAAAAAAAAAAANAAAAAAGACCACACAGTTACATGGAAGGGGGAGTGTATGAGGCACTTCAGATTTTGCAAGAAGATGATAAGCAGTTTTGATGTCATTACACACAGTAGGCCTGAAGAACTTACAATTTACCCTCCTTAAGGCAATCTTGACAAGATCTATACAGTCTTATGTACGCTTTTTCTTTAATACTCCATCTTACCTTCTAAGAGAAAATTATTTGGTAACTACAAACAAAAAGTGCCATATAGAGATGACATGATGGTGATGATGATGATGACAATGTTGATGTTTTATTTGCCATATGTGGATCACATGTATCTCTTTAGTGTCATAAGAAGCACTATGTGTAGAAGAACAGTGGTTTAGTTGAGCAGACATATTCCAGCTCTTTTGCTGATTTAAATAACATAAAACAAAAAACTGACTATGAAAGCCTCTTTTTCTTATAGGTGTCTCTTCTTACAGTTTTTCTTCCTGCACTGACTGGTTTGCAAGTAGACTATATTTGCTAGACTATTTGAAAAAATAAAAAAGGAAATAGTATTTTCTTTTTGTGAAATCCTATCGTTGTCTTTGCATTTAAGACTGCCAAAAATACTGAGATCTCAGCTTCCTGCATTTGATAATAAAATATAAATGATTTCTCTACATATTCTAAATTAAAATCTCTATCAGTGGGAAAACCAAAAATAGATAAAGAGTAAAATCAGGCTCTATTTTGCACCAAAAGAGCCTTTTAACACTGACCAAAATATGAAAACATGTTCAATATTAAATCAAAAAAGAAATAATGGATGATGACAAGATCTAACCTTTAAGCATGTCAGTCAGTATGAAGGCTGACTAGTATAGTTTATTTTCAGAAAGTCAACAACAATACTCTTCCTGGAATTTCATATATAACCATTACTTTGATTTTGATATTTGCCTGTTACTTCTTTGTATTGGGGCACTGTCTTTAACAATCTGAATAGCACTAAGCAGTTTTATCAAGATTATCCAAAGAAAGCCAAGTTTCTCCTAAGAAGTTTTGATTGTCAGTTTCGGCAAGCACTTTATAGGGATCTCAAAAACTCATCAATCGAGACCAGCAAAGTTGCAGAAAACCAGTTCCAAACTCACAGATAAGCAAAACCATCCCTGGAGGTGTTTAAAAAAAGGGTAGATGTGGTACTTGGGGACATGGTTTAGAAGTGGTTTTGTCAGGTTAAGTTAATGGTTGGACTTGATGATCTTAAAGGTCCCGTCCAACCTCAACAATTCTATGATTCTATGATTCTATGAAAACACCTGGGAACTGTCAGAATGTCATTTTGCCAGTTGTCAGATCAAACCTATAGAATTCAGAACAAGAATCTGTCTTGTCCCCAGTGCTGAAGGGTTATCCTGGACTGATGGTGGACCATTTTGAAAACAGCTTGAGCAGTAGGTTAGTCTAGAGTTTTAGCTTTGGTCCAACCCTTTGTCCAATCCAATATATTTCACCAGTTCTGAAAACATGCTGTTATGTTCAGGCCTGGTAGACAGACCTGTGGATCATAGAATCATAGAATCATAAAATGGTTAGAGTTGGAAGGGACCTTAAAGATCATCTAGTTCCAGGGACCTTAAAGATCATCTAGTTCCAACCCCCTTGCCATAGGCAGGAACACCTCTCACAAGACCTGGTTGCTCAAAGCCCCATCCAGCCTGCTCTTGAAAACTTCCACGGATGGGGCATCCACAACTTCCCTGGGCAACTTGTTCCAGTGCCTCATCACACTCACAGTGAAAAATGCCTTCCTAATCCAATCTAAATCTACCCTCTTACACTTTGAGGCCATTCCCCCTCATCCTATCACTACAATCCCTTCTAAAAGTCCTTCTCCAGCTTTCTTGGAGGCCCCCTTCAGATCCTGGAAAGCTGCTATAAGGTCTCCCTGGAGCCTTCTCTTCTCCAGGCTGAACAAGACCAACTCTTCCAGCCTGTCTTCATAGGAGAGGTGCTCCAGCCCTCTGATCATCTTCGTGGCCCTCCTCTGGACCCACTTGAACAGGTCGATGTCCTTCTTATCCTGGGGTCCTCAGAGCTGGAGGCAGTACTCCAGATGGGGTCTCACAAGAGTGGAGCAGAGAGGCAGATTCTGCTGTCAAAGATACCTCCTATGGCAGCAAGCAGCAAGGTGGCATAAACATGCAGGTTTCTGGAAAGAAAAAAGGAAGGAGATGAATGGGTGGTATTTGAAGGTAGAAGAACATATTTACTTTCACTATGGAAATCTTTTGCATATTTATTTATGGAAATGTTGAGCTTATTTATTTCAAACTGGAGAACACTTAACAGGAGATCATTGGTTTACATCACAACTGGAAAAAAAGAAATGGATAAGATTCCTTCCTTTATTGCCAAAGGGGAAGTCTGAATCACCTTTCTTGAAAAACAGCCACCATATAGTTTCACTGTACCCAGAGTGACTATATGACTATTAGCACAACTGGCCTCTGGCCTTTTCCCTGACGGGGTTACATTAATTAGTCTTGTGCAACTGTAGCAAAAAATCCATTAATTTGATGAAAGTACTGCAGATTTACACCAAACTGAGATAAGAGCATAGCCCATTGTATAAAATGTAAAGAGTCCTATTAGGATGTCATTTACTCTTCTCTAGCTGCAAATGAGATCTTCATTTCTAAATGTGAACAAAAGTCAATAATTTGCTATGTTACAAGGAACATTAAGAAGAACACCAGCCTTCCTGGTGAGTTCTTAATTAACTGAACAATTTCAGTGCCATTAAGCACCTCTTGTGAAGCAAGCAAGACAGATTTTTTGTCTCAAGTGGACACTAATGAAACCCTTCTAGGACAGCACATGGCATTTAGGACACTCCAAAGCGTATATACTCCACACAGAGCCTTCCCCTTTGAGTCTGCTGCATGCCTTTTCTCTGTCCTTTCTTAGCACTTTGTAGCATCCAATCAGAACCAGAGATCATAGCTTCTCAAGTGATTTATCATTGGGTTTTAGTTTTTCTTCACCTTCTCCAATACTACACTCTTTCTTATCTCATCATGACAGGTCAGATCCAGAACAGGGCATGGATAATTTCATTAATTTTCTTGGACTTGGACAGGGCGCTGGGGCTTTGTGTCATGTTGGGTGTACTTTCCCCTACACCTCCATGTCCTTGAGTTCTGCCTTTGTTTCACTCAAGGATCAGAAGGCATGAAAATCACTTCTCTTTTAAATTGTTATTTGGAAATTGTATGGGGAAAACACAGGGAACCATTTCAACCTCTCCATGATTTCTTCAGTATTTCAGAATACCTTATCTGTCTTTAAAAATGCAGCTAAGGAACAGATCACATTTTGTTCAGGTAAAAAGGGATTTTCACATTAGCTAAAGGAGTTCTCCAAAACATGGTGGCTTTGGTAACCCACACTCTTTGGAACTGTAGAAGATACCCAGCTTAAACTGATAAACCAGTATTTTATAATTAGTCAATGAAGTTCAGGAAAAGTTAAAAAATAAGTGAAGAGAGACCAAAAAAAAGATATATTGAACTTGAATTCACAAATTAACTCAGCATTTGGGGAGGATAATTAAATTAGGTCTAGTACATGGGCTGAGGCTCAGTAGTTCCCTCTTAACACAAGACATGCTAGCAAATCTACTGTTTGTAGATTTTTTGTGCTGCCATGACCTGGAGACCATTCATTCTGTCTTGAAAAACTGCCCATGATGCTCTTTCCAGGAGAACCTAACACTGAAAATACACCTCTTTTGTAAGGTTAGAGATGAAGCTCAGCAAAAGAACACAAATGACTGAGGATCAGATCCTGCTAAAATTAATTTGGAGAGCCTACATTTGACCCATATATAGAATATAAAATACTCTACATATATAGGTAATATATAGTCTTTGAAAACATTTTCCAGGAATTTGTGAAAAAAGAGTGTTTCTTTTTCACAGAATCATAAAATGGTTGG
>RSEF01000028.1:2008109-2070638 GCA_003993805.1 Himantopus leucocephalus
ATGTGTTCCTGTCCAACCTGCTCTAGGTGAACCTGCTTTGGCATGGGGCTTGCACTAGATTATCTCCATAGGTCCCTTCCAACCCCTACTATTCTGTGATAATTATTTTTCAGTGACTTTCTTAGAGCTAATAATTGCATATCTGCAACATTAATCATTATTCTTCAGCATTTTGCAATATATTGCAGAGATATGGTGTCATGTGTCCTTTGCAACCTGTGTAATGTTAACAGATGCTAGTTGGCACAAAGCGACATAAAAACCAGAATATGATTACAAACGAAACCTAAGAAAATTGCTTTTTTGCTTTGATTGCTCTCAGCAGGACAGCTCATATACCAAAGAGCGCTTTAAGGAGAGAAATACATCGTTAAGAATTTACAACTTCAACTTCTATAAACAGAGGGGACATTTATAAGCTGCTTGGGTGGGCTCCAAGAATGAGTAGTCTGTCCTGTACTGGTTAAGAGAGGGTTCATTTCTTAAAATCCTTATCTACCACAGGCTTCCACCAAGCTATAACAAAATCTGGTTATCAGCTACCTACACAACTTTTAGTTTTCAAGACTCCAGTAACCAAGTTCTGACCCATGGTTCATAACGATCAGTCTCATTTTCAGTGGTAAAGCTCATTAAGCCTGGTTGCTTGAAGTCAGCACCATAACTCTGTATCCAAGCAGGAACTCTGTAAACATCTTACACATGGCGGTAATTTTTCAAATTTGAGAAAGACAGTACTGTGCTGTGAGCAGCAATATCCAGAGAGATATTAAGCTCTTGCCTTCTCTGAAGAGGTAACTTTCATCCCACAGTTACAATGGCTGGCTCTTGCTGTCAATTTGTTTAATTTAACATTTACAAATGCAAGAATAGCATTTTACTTCGGGGGAGGAAAAAAAAAAAAAAAAAAANACCAGAAAGGAGGCTAAATATTCACACAAGACAGACCATAAGAGATTTTGAGAGAGTAATGTGTATGATGAAACAATAGCAACAACAATAAAACTGTTGTTTGCTATTGAATGAAAGGGAAACATCATCATGCAGCAGCCACAGTAGTGATAAGACATACAGCAAATCCAGGCAGTAAATTATTTCTCACAGATTTATAGGTTCCTAAAAGATTCTGTTAGAATACATTGGAAGAGAGCAGACAGTATTGCTTAGTGGAGGTGGAATAAAATTAATTAGTGCAAACATTCCCTACTCAGCATTAAAAAAAATATATATATATTTACATATGTCCATCCCACATTAAAAAAAGCTCAAATTATCTTAGCTTAAAGAAATACATCAGAATTTTTAGAGTAGGAAAGAAAACACAAAAGGACAACCTCCTCTTCTTTTTCTAAACAATGCTAACACAAGGTTAACAGTTACAATGCTCAATTTAAAAGGGAAGAACACAGCAGATTTATAACCCATTCAAGTCTGGTTGTTCAGACAAAAACTGAAGTAAAATTAGTATTTATTAAAACAAATGGACTATAAATATATTAACAAATGCTATCCTTAAGAAGAAATATCTGCAATTAATGTAACAAAACACAGGATGTTCACAAATTTACAGCTGGCAAAGATATTTGATATCCACAACATATGGCAGCAATTTCTTTACAACATTTGAACAGCAGTTTTTCATCGGGAACCCTGCATGGAAGGACTTGAGCATTATCATTTATATTCTGCACCATTCAGAGGAAGTCACCACCACAGCTGAAAAACTTTAGCATGATGAAAGAAATGAGCAGTTAACTTGAATATTTCACCATTGTCAGGTCCATTTCGTCAAGACAAACAATGGATTGGAGAAGTGTTGTGGGCAGATGAGTAGTGTGTTAAAAAACTGCTCTGCAATTATCAATATTGTAAGACGTTTTGGTTATCTTTTAAGACTGCTTTTGACATAAAATTTTCATTAGATTATTTTGTTTATGTTTGCTTTGCAGAAAAAGAACACAATATTGCATATAAATCAATCTTGGGTTGCCTATCTTACTTACACAGATGACTTAAAAATCTTACGCTCTAGATACAAAAACAAAAATAAAATAAAAACCAGCCACCCATCTGAGAACTCAAACCATTCTCCGCCTGCTCTCCTCTCACAAAAAACAGAGTTGAAGAAAACACTACTATAATTGCATAATACAATTTGTCTACAATATTTTATTTACTATGTAAACGAACTCATCAAAAAGTTCAGTGAAATGTATTGCTTTGTGGATGCCTCTTAATGTAACTGGATGAAACACGCCCAAACTTTCAAGTGTTCAGCTGCTATTTTGACACTGAAACAACTGGCCAAATATTTAAAGCACTCAGCACACTGTACGCACACCAAAGCAGAGCTCTTGAAATTCAGTGACAAGAACCATTCCCAAATAAATGAGAGTCCTTTGCTTCTCTGGGAACTTGCTAATTAAGAAGGTAAGCCCACCACCAAGGCAAGGACTTCTTACTGTAGCCAAACTCAAAAATGTGTTTAGTGGTGAGGAAGCTGAGAATGTCCAGATCTGTCACACATCCATTTACCAAAAATATGAAGTAATATGCCCTTCTTTTCTGAGAGGAACATCAGGAAACACCGTCAGACAGTTGGCCATTTAAGATCAGCTGGGACACTGCATATAACTAATCATCATCGTTCAATCCAGCAGTGAATGGAGGAATTTACTTCCAGATCAGAGGGGCAAGTTTTCTAGAAATGCCCACCAGTCTCAGCTCTACCGTTCTTTAAAAATCAATAACTTACACTGTAAGCACTTGGTGAAAGCATTCCCAAAATTATCAGGCTTACTTGGAAATGTAGTTTCTCTATCATAGACAGGGTCACTAGAATCTGTATTTCCTATGAGCAAATAATACTATTCAGAAGTTGGGGGGGCACACTAAGTTTCCAGAATTGGCACTAATTACTTGTGTATTATTTCATCTAACCATTCTTAGAGATCTAATCTTGCTCAAGGGATGCATCATAGAGTCTGCTTCATCTAGACAAACTTAATAGCTACGTTTTACAATAAGCTCACCAGTGACCCAAAAATGAAAATTATTAAAGGCAGCTAGACCAATTCCCTCATTCACAAATGCTGCAGCAGTTCTTCTGTTCTTCCATAATTTTCCTGCTGCTTGGTTTGGTCTGAGTCACTGATCAGTTGGAACATCAGCCTGTACGTATTCTGACAAGACTAAAAAGAGAGCATCAACAGGATAGTGCTCCTGAAGCGCAGTTAGAAAATAACTAGCGTGTCTTCAATTAATACTTTTCATGGGGATAATTTCTACTGACAATCTATCATGCCTCATTCATTTGCAGAGCTGTTCTGGCAGTTTAAGGTGAAGGAGGAACTGTATTGTCATAGGATCCAATTACTCAAACAATTCAACATAACTGATGCGGCATTTAAGGCTATGATATTCTTCTGTTTCCCTAACTGCATTTAGTTACCTGTGCATGCTTACTTGCCACAGACAGTAAATGTTCAGCAGTCGAGAAGAATCCTCGGTCTTCAGAGAGCTTTGCTTCTGAAGAAGCCTTCATTCAGAGATCTCAGAAAAGACACATTTTAAATTCACAGTACATTCACCAGTGGAGAACCAAAGTGATATATTTTAATATACAACCACAGAATAATTCACTACAATTAAAAGCAACTTCTCTATTGAGAAGCTTCCTGAAATCATAAAAGCTTTCTCATAGTTAATTCTCTAACCATCCTCCACCGCAAATTCTATATTCCTTAGTGCATAAATGTGGTTTCTAACACTTGCTTTACATCAGCTTTAATCAAAATCGGTACATGCAGGGGAAGGGGGGGCATTTCCAAAATACCTGAAATAAGGAGTTCCAAAATCTTTCATTTTCAAGTTCAAAAATCTCTCAAAGGAAACGTAGTGTCACATATATGTGTACATATCTATTTTTTACTCTAAGGAAAAGAATCACAAGGAATTGAGCTATATATTGTCCCAAGGCCTTTAACCTGATGGTTAAGTAAATCTCAAACATATTGAAGTTCTATGAATTTAATGCAAATTGGGTAGGAAAGAGTGCCCACACACACACACACACACACACACACAAATTACCTATCCTAAACACAAGTTAGGTGTCAACCACCAGCTCGTGCTCTGTCCATCCAGGCAGCTGGCAAACCAGCACACGCACTGACCAGCCAAGCTGCTCGCCCACTGCATGCAATGGGCCGTGGCTGTTGCGATGCACTTCTTCACTCCTGCCCTGCCAGCAGTTAGGGGAAGGAGTAGATGAGATAAAAAACAAAGCAAGAAATTCAGGAGAGGGGGGAAAGTGACAGGGCTGCTGCAATGGGGGAAAGTACAGACAACTTTGTGGAAACTAGGCTTCAGTAGGTCAGCTGCTTACTGCCAACCGACCATGAAAAAGCTTTACTTACACAGTATACCCTGTTAGACAGGTGTATATAACTGCTGTATTTCAAAACAGAGTAACTTTTTAAAAAATTCCTTTTGCTTCAGGAAGATTTGAAGGCACATCTGGTGGAAAAGAAAAGGATGGCACTGAACAATTTGATAAACGTCTACGCTATAAGGACAGCAGGTTTTTTAACGCTTAATTTAATAGTCATACTTCTAAAAACCATGACAAGAAGGAAAAATTTCCTACAAAACACATGACTACATGGCTACAGTAGAAGTAGTCATGTAGTTTGTGATGCTTCAACAATTTCAACGAGAAATAATTGTAACAAGAAATCTGTGCTATGGAGTTGACATTATTATGTTTAATTTCTACAAAAGTGATTTCAAATTAGTCATATTACAAATCCCTGTAAGAAGGAGTGCTAAAACTGAATTTATTTGTATTTTAAATCTGCATCTTTCACATGTGCTTACACAAACTCACCCATATATATAGTGATAAAATCCATGCACAACTTTACTTGATAAACATTTATACATTAGTTTTCTTTTCACATTTCCTGTGAAATGGGACAGTCATGCAAAATTCTTCCTTCAGAGAGTTCTGTACTTCTCCAGTCATAGTGCATTTAGATACTAGCTCATCTTTACAAAGGCACCGTAGTTGGAGTATTACCCCTTATTACTTTTCATGCACAGAAGTGGGGAGACATAAAGAATAAAACTACTAAGATTAGACACAAAAAATAAGTATAAAACAAACTCAAGCCACAAGAACTTAGCACTCCACATGCTAAAGCTCAGCTACCAAAGATGATTTCCATCAGCACCCTTATGCAAATCTAGCCACAAGTCTCTAACGCTGTACAGCACATTCTGTGACCGCATGGAAATATCTTACTTTAATATATAACTTTGTGGCAAAAGCAATACAGAACTCAATGCTTTAAAATTGCATTCAACTTTTTTAACGCCAGAAATAATCTCATTTTATAATTCAAATATGCAAAATATGAGTAGCAACAGAAATGCCGTAAGCATTTGCTTTCCTAAGACAGAGCTCTGCTCCAGCCTGAGAGCAGGCATTCACAGATAAGGATGTCATAATTTTGTCATGAGGAAAAATGTTCCCCTAATTCCTTCTGGAATTTCCTAACTTGAAACCTGTAACATGAATACTACTCCTTTTTATAATGCCCTCTAACATGTAAAAAGCTGTCTGCATACAGAGACAAGGTTACCCCAGCTTCAGCCAGTCTGTGGGTTTCAAATATTCAGGTGTGCCATTTCAACTAATGGAGTAACTATTATGAAATGGTTATTGTGCAGCGCTATTGTGCAGCGTGAAAAATGTGAAGGCTGAGGTTTAATTCTCAGTTAAATATGAAAGCACGTTCAATGCTTCTGTCACATTCCTTTCCCTCTGTCTTTAACCCACTCAATCTTCAATCAGTCCCTCATCCTCACACAGCTGAGGGCAAACAGCATGTTCACTTCAGTCACAATCTTATTTGGTCATCACAGCTTAACCTGACTATGAACACCGAGATCAACAGTTTCAGAAGCACACAGCAGGGCAAAACCTTGTTTTACATTCTCTCCCTTCATTCCACAAAGAATAAAAGAAGAAGAAAAAATGTCTGATATTATAAGCAATTGAAAAGAGAATTATTACAAAAGTAAGTATTAAAAAAAAACCCTTGAAGGTATGAAATGTAACATGTTTTATTCTTCATATATGTCATCTATCACATGATATATGCTATAATACATATCTAAATGCACTTTAAACATTGAGTCCTACAAGATCATACAGGCCTGGTGGTTATAAAGCCATCAGATTAGTGACAGCAGTGAAAGACAAAGTGACAAATTTACAAGCGTGTACTGGAACAAATGTAAGGTTACCCATTTTATTCCTTCAGGCATGCTTCTTTAATTATATGGCTATATACTTTATTCTTGAAGAATGCATTGTTTTCCACTTGAATGCCAGGTAGTAGAAAAAAACACAAGTAATTATCATTTTAATCATGACTCTTCAAGTGATTACCTTTTACTTAATCAAAGTATTCCTGCCAATCTCTTCCAGACTCCCATTTCATTCACTACACATGGTCTGCTGTGCCCAGTAAGGGCTAAAAGGAACTTTCTGTTATACAGGCATCCTTTTGGACTAAGTCCACATTTTTAACACGGTACCTAATTTCAGCCAAAACTAAGACATCTCCCTGCAGAAACCTTCAGGTGATTTGTTTTTATCCCAATTTCATTTGCATAACAAAAATACTGCTTTAAAATAAATTCCTGATAATGCAACAGAATGTACTTGAGAGATCAGTTCAGAAAATGGATCCATCTGTATTAGAGCAAAGCACTATCAGATAACAGTGCTCTGAATTCTCTTTGGGATCCTGTACACTGATAGGAATTCTATTCACTTCTGCCAATAATTTTGCCCAAGCCCCAGAGTGGAGAAACAAGCCTGAAGCAGAAGGGAACGTATGGATGTTTTCTCCTGACTTAACTTTTATGGTGTACCAATAGCTGTTCCATGTACTTCTCCAAAGTCAAAATAAGTAATCTGTAACAACTACTACTCCTGATTTTACTTTATTTTGGTATAGCTACCATTTTACTTTTCAGAAAAGAACCATAAATGTAACCATCCAAACAAAATGAGCAACTTGTGCTCATTTTCCACGATGTACAGAATTATCACATAGATGATTTACAATGGGAACAGTAACTAATAAAAAGTCTTCAGTCCAAATTAAACTAAGTCAAATTAATACTTCGATAACCAAACACTCTCCCATCAAGTTACAATAGGACAAAAACAACTCTAAATTCAAAGCAATTCATTATATTAACCTGATCATTTCTTGTGTGGGGATGGAAAAATACATTAGTGCATTCTGCTGGCCCCTAAACAGCATCTTATTATGAAATTAAACTATACTTTAGCCTGGTTTGACAGATTCATTATTTCGACTGATGCCAGCCTTAGAATATTGACACTTTATCTAGCATATGAACATGTTCCACAGTCAGAAAATATTAATTCACAAAACTGGACTAAACATGCTTTCAAAGAAGCAGTATGAAGACAGGCATGCATAGCTAGCACTTTTATCTCCCTAAAATCATGAAGATAATCAGAAAAAACTTCATCCCTCTGGGCAACAGACAACTCTACTTTTCTTTGACTAGTTTATTTCTCAAGTACCAGGCAAGCAAACATCCTCCTCTCGAGAAACTATTTCACAGCACATCCCTCTAAGGGCAGGTCCAGTTCTCATTTGCACAGGCATAAAATTCCACTACCAGCTGTAAGCCAGTGATGGATCACCCTGCAGGGGAAGGCTTCTTCAAGAGGACTCATTCGATCAGTATCTTTGGGATTGGACTCATGCTAGCAGCACAGTTTGAACACACTGGCAACAACACACAGCGTCACACTAATTACAGCTGTAATACATAATCACAAGGAGGAGTTTGCTTATCTTAGGAAACCTCTTTTCTGTTCTGTACTAGCTTTATTAATATGAAAGGAAGTTTATGTGATTATTACTAATTACACAACAACATATTCCAAAACTAAAAACAAGACAAACAAAAAACCCACCAAACACACGGAATCCAAACCTCTGCCGTATATTTTCCACAAATAAGGTAGAAGTGGCATACTAAGTATCCCTTTTGGTGTACAAATTCTAAACATTTTTTTTCTGACAAAAGGCACAATACCAAAAAATGGATACAAACTCAGGGGTGTTATTTTCAATAGGAAAATAACAGTCACCAAACCATTCACAACAGAGGTGTGAATTAGCTTTTTGGGCCAGATATACAAGGATCTGGGCATTTGAGTCTATACTTTTCACAATCCACTAAACTGCAGACAACTATGGGCATTTGTGCACACAGCTTAATTTTGCTTAGAAAAAAGTTCCACAATATAGAAAAAAAAATTCAATAATGGACTATACATCTAATTCTTCGTCTTGACTTTCACAGAAGTAACTTTTTTTTTTTCATCTAAGAAAGGTTAAAATACCTTATGGCTATTGATATTATAGTATGTATAAAATTCTCATCTCCTGTTTGGCTTATAACATTGTATGCCTTATATTATTATAAATTTATAAATAAATTTATATCTATATTCCAGCAAACATTACAGTGGATATTTTAATTGCCAATATAAATATTGAATCACTTTCTAATTTTCCTAAGCACTTGGCCTGCATGATACCTTGTTGCAATGAATTCCACAGGTTATATGCTGTGTAAAGACATATTTGCAAGTGTCAAATTTATGTTTTGCTTGAAATTCATTTCAAGTTAACATTGCATGCACCTTTCCCGACAAAATTGATGATAGCGACTTTTATTAGATATCTGCTTTCTCTTTGCACCCAATTAAAACAGCTCTGTTTCTTGAGGATTTCACTATTATTTTCATATTCAGTTAGCCTCAGTGTAATCTGCAGAATGTAAATGAGAACTTTTAGATGTGTTGATCAAATTCTTAATTACAGATTTGCTTTATGATTTTAATAATGAAAAGTAAAATTCAATATGGGAAATAAAAAAAAAAAGTGTAAAAGGGGAAAAATAAATCTAGTCCTTAAAAGAAATTAAACAAACTGACCTCCATTTTTTTCATCAAATAACTGGAGTAAGTGGATAAAAGTTTTGAATTGTAGAGTTCAAAAATTGTTAGGCTCTGCCTGATGACAGCTAGAAGTATGAAAACATCTTGAAGATACATTTCCGAAAACTGTTCTAAATGTAACATTTTTCTTTTAATTCAAAACAATTCACTGACCAGAGGTTGCAAAGCCTTTCAAATATGTCCGTAGATACTAAATTACCCTGTCCTTGGAAAAACAAAAGGCATCATTCTTGACCTTCGCTAAATAAATTATCTTTTTCCTTTCTGGACCCTCGGCAGGCTGATGTCATGACTGCAGTGCCAGCGGAAAGTGCGGTGCTCGCTGCAGGGCTCAGGGCAGGGGTTCAGACATTCTTCCATCCACAGAGCAACGACAGACCATCTGCACATCAGCTTATATGGGCAGCTGTGTATTGAAAACCAGAATTTAAAGTTGACAAGGCAGCTAGCTCTCATCACGGTCAGCTCGCAGGCTGGGAAAGGGGAGCACAGAGAGATGTACATTACCATCACCAGCTCTCAGCTGTCCTCCTGCTGGTATCCATTCAACCTACCTCCCTGCTGCAAATACTTCAACACTAAAAAACTAATTTGAGCTTAGGATCATTTGTCTTCTTCATGATTAATCTTCTAGTATAACATGACTCAGTGCAACCGTTAGCTGGCCCCACCACTGATTAAATCATTCAGTTAAAATTCATTTAAAAATATTAAAGTAGTTTATAACAATTTTCAAAGAGCTGTAAAATTACCTAGTCTATACCACAGCCTCAAACTAAAATGCTAAATGATACTCAATGATACTGTAAATATCATAGAATTGTTGAGGTTGGAAGGGACCTTTAAGTTCATCAAGTCCAACTGTTAACCTAACCTGACAAAAATCACCTCTAAATCATGTCCCCAAGTACCACATCTACCCTTTTTTTAACTACCTCCAGGGATGGCGAATCCACCACCTCCCTGGGCAGCCTATTCCAATGTTTGATAACCCTTTCAGTGAAAAAAATTTTCCTAATATCAATGGTGTTTAAAAGAGGTGTCTGCACTGGTGTAGACTACTACTCTTGAAGTATCTGACAAAGCAGTATATAGCACAGTTTAAATCCTGTCTGTGAAAAATGAACTGTATGTTTGTGTAACTGTTAGCACTGTTTCAACAGTTCAACTATTCAACAAATAGTTGATGTTGTGATTTTCTTGTTCTTCACAATAACTGCACTTAAAATACCAAAATAAATTCCAAGTGTCTGTCTTTCTCATAATGATAAATAAAATTCCGAGTCTTTCTCATAAAGACAGCTGTCAGGCTGCACCCCAAACCTGTTACAAAGCTGGAATCAGAACTTGGTCTAACCTTTATCCCACAGTCATAATAAAACTTTCCATACTAAAGAGAAAACTGTTTTGTGAAGACAGATTTTCTCCTTTTGAGGTAAGCTCTTGACTTCAACAAAACCCAGTAAGACCTAAACATCACTGAAAGCATCAGCATTTTCTTTCCTATAGCACGACTCACCCTCATCTTACCTCTACACTCACAAAACATCAGTGCACTAAAATCATGCAAAATCATACAAACTGTTCCCCCCTCCCCCATATGGGCAAAAGAGGGAAAGATATCCAAAATCCAACAGTAATGATTCAAGTCGCATCCACTAGTGTACTCTGTGAATGCTGCCTGCTACTGGGCTATAACCACACGCCTCCCAGAACAGCAGCAAGCACATTAGAAAAACACTCCTTCCAGAAGGAAGGTGCCAAAGGCAGCTCATCCAAAACCTACAGGCACAAGCAGAGTATCTCACAGCAAGACATTTCTGAATGAGTTCTCTGCTTAGGACCTGTATCTGGAGCCCCATGGACTTTGTTCTGCATTCACTTCAACTTGAGGAGGCTCCTGCTTCAGTTGGAGTGTGGAGGAAATGGCAAAGCAAATTAAACTCTACCAAGCTAACACACTCAAAAAGAAAACATCATATGATCTCATTTTCTTTCATATCTAATCTGGTGATTACTTAAAGGGTTTTAATGTGGTTTTCTGTGGTAACAGGTATTTCATAACAGAGTCTGAGCACTACTGAGAGCACTTAAATATTGGATTTACATCAAAAATTAACTCTGGCCTATTTACCAGCACCAATGTCCATGTTAAAAGTGTGTGATGCTATGCAGCTTTAAAACTCAATACCTACAGGGTGGTATATCTAACTATCTTGATTGTAATTGTATCAGACTTTTATTACTTATCCCAAACTTACCCAAACCCAAGGTTTCTCAGTTACACTTTGAATTAAGTGATTCAGATAAGAAATTAATTGCAATATAATTAGATACTTATAGTCAGTTAAATACTAATTGAAGGCCTTACTTGAAACTAAGCGGTACTGATTTTTTTAATGAAAAGACAAACAAAAGACAAAGAAAGACAAAGAAAAAAACCAGGCTTTTTTTTTTTTTTTAGGCAGCCACTTTGTACATTGCTCTGTGATCTTCTTGCTAAAAAGAAGATTTTACAGTATTTTCTCGCAGAAGATGTCTACTCAAAGAGCACTGTGGATTTAAAATAATGGGTATCTCAAAGTTACAAAAATTACCTCTAAGGAAAGTACTTGCCCTGAAGTACTTTATGGAAATTAAACAGTATTACGATTATGAGCTGCGAGAAGAAAAAAGTGCAGCAAAGATCTTCCAATAAACAGCTATATAGTATGTAATTTTCTCAATGGAGCCTATTTTCTTAACTTTCTTAACCAAACAGATGTAAAGAACCAAATGTCGTATTTTAATGGTGCTGCACGTTCTACCAACACAAGGAGTGAAAATTAATCATTTCACTTACCCCAGTTTTGCATTTGTACAAACTCACTTTTTACTAAAGACTTATTCCCAAAACACATATGAGAAAGAAGAATCTGAGTCTACAATATTTAGTAATGTAAAAGTGTATTATTATGCATTTCCTTGAAAGTTTCAATTATTTGCATGGCCATAAAACACCTCAAAACCGAGTGACACAGATCTTTCTTCTGACAATTATTCCCTTAATTACCATTTATCATAAAGCAACCTCAATTTTCTCAATAGCATGTAACTGAAAAGCAAGTTTCTCACATCTTTAAAGTGACAGCAGGAGGAAAAGGGACAGTATTGTCACTTACAATATCTATGCATTCTTTTTACAGAAAAAGAAAAAAAGAGAAAAATATAAAAGAAGGGCAAGATACATTACTATATTAAAGAGTTAAGATCATTTCCTTTGGCACCACTACTCAACTGAATGACAATATGCACCAAGTGTACTTCTGATAGCATTTGTCTTTTTCATCAATCATTAATAAAAACTGTGTACGTCATTCTCTTTGGCTTTGTATGTCAACCTAAGAAGAAAGAAATATTATAAATAATAAAGAAATATAAGACTACTGTTCTAACGGCACTTTTCCTGAATAGATATCAGTATATTTTTAAAAATACCTATAAAGATATTCTTACCGTTTTGACAGACACAAAAAACAAGACAATGAGAAGTGAAACAACTTAAATGTTACTCAACAGACCAAGGATATACAGATCTGAAGTATTCTGAGAATTAATCTAGCATGTTATTCACTAATTTACTTAATCACATTTGAGCAAAAGGACACTCTGGATACATTGTGGCCCAGAATGCAACAATATTCTTACACTCATAAGTCCTTGCTATTTCTCTAAAGTCTATTTTTAAATTGAAAGCTCTCATTCACATTAAGCTTACGGAATACAGACCTGCATCACAGCAGAAACTCATCTGGTTCAAAGTAATAAAGTACACTGCACCTCTACAGAGTTAATTGCCTGCTACATCTGGTATTTCTGATCTAATAAAAAGGCAAAAACAATTCCAAGACCAATGTGCCTAATAACCAGTTTTCCCCTTTCAGCAGTCTCTTTCAGTCAGCTTTGATTTCGTGCACATTATTAAAGAAAAGACTTACTCCAGCAGAAGGCACCTAGATTCACTTTTTGGACTTCATAAATGGGGAAGTTTTCTTTAGAGCTTTCTGCGCTGACATAAATTCATAAGCTTTCAACAGAATATGGTGCACCACACATAAAATGGAGTAAGAATCTGGATGAGCAGGCACCAGTGGCTTGCTGGAGGCACTCAGCTGCGTACCTGTCCACACCAGCAATGTGCAGTGTAATGTCAGGGTTTCAAAAATCACAGCTTAATTATCAAACAGAAAAAGGACAAGAAGCCTACACTATGTCAACATCAAGGGCCTCCTGCTATCAAGGCAACACTGATTTTTTCCCATGCCAAAGATGAAGACGATCTGAAGCAGAGCGTGCTTTGAAGGAAGCAGTGCTAGGCAGAATTCAGCACAGGTCTTGAAAGGAGTCAGAAGAGACTCCAATTATCCTAGACTATCCAGGAGGGTGAGAAGCTGCACACTAGCATGGTATAGAACTTTGAGGCTGTAAGTTTTTGTCAAAGATACCTGTACGCCCCTTTCTAGATGCCTTTTGTTACCAGACTGCAATGAAGTTCTAGAGCCTTACTCTATTTCTCCACTCAAAAAGATGTAGACATACCATTTGTCTCAAAAAATATCATTCTTGTTCCATGTCAGCAATCTTCAAGTATTAAAAAAGATTCTGACTGCAAAGAAGTGAATTTTCTTGCATATATGTCCAATATCAAATGACTAAAATTTTTATTAGCATATTTTTCTAGCATCTTTCCCATCACAGAAAACCAAGAGACAAAAAGCATAATGAAGAAAACATAATGCAAAATTCTTCACAGCACACTGCATTCCAAGAAGCAATATTTAAATATTTTCAAAAACAAAGAATAATGAAATTACCTCTCACCCTCTTCCCTCCTACAAAGCACTCCAGAAATAAGCCAAAAAGAGAGCTGGCTACACTTGAAATTGTATAAAGCCAAATGGAGAGAAAAAAAACAAACACCACAAAAAAACATTAAGTCTTCCTATTCTTATATTCTCAGAATCGCAGTTGTTGGGTGTCACATGGATACACCTCCAGTGCCATTTAAAAACCAGTGCCAAGTAAGGCAGTGGCAAAAACCACTCACTTGACTCCTCCATGTTCCTGACAAACAAACAAGGCATTGCCCACAGGACATTTTTGTTCCAGAGCGTTATATCTAGACACACAGAGAGAAGCCCAAGCTGACTGAAAAACTTAATCAGGAAGTCCTGAGGTCAGCCTCTGGTTTCGCTTTGTCTTTGTTCAATCAAGCCTTCAACAGCTTCTAAGAAATAAAGTTCAGGTCTTTAGGATCTGGTTCTGCTCAGCACCTACCTTTAAACCCTGAAGTCACCAGGACCACAGTTACCTCAGGAAACAGAAAAATTACCCTTTCTTCCTCTCTTGTCCCTGCAACTGAGGTTAAGGGTCCCTGTAAAGGCTTCAAAGAACACCCTACTCTCTTTTTTTTTAAACATTCAACAGGTAACAAAACTACGAAAATTAATCTCAGCTTTCCTTTAAGTTGCCCTTTTCCCTTCTTCCAATGGGAAATCGGAGAAAAACACTGGTTGTGTTATGTCAAAACACTTTTCCTTTGTTCTGTCAACCCCCTTTGACAATTTATGTGAATGCCTGCTTTCAAAATGGTGGAGGAACCAAAACCAAAGCAGCAGACAATATCATAGGGAGTTTAAAACTGTACAAAGTGCTGCCAGCAATGTACAAAATCGCTTTTAAAAACCTCAGTTAATTAAGTATTAGAATAATAGACCTTTTGTATTCATGTAAATCAATAACATTTTCATTTAAAATATTTATTAAGCATCCTTTGTGTTCATTTGCATTCAAAGATTTCAAAGGAAATTACAACAGTAATGTTTTCTCTAAATGATTCTGGACCGTTATGACTTATTGTAGCCTCTCTTTTACACATATGCTTACAATAAGGCCAATTTCTGGGAAGGTAATAAAAGAAGTGGTAAGGGACTTACTCTCATTCTCTTGTGATCTTTCTTCTCCCCAGACTATAACAGAAAGACTTCAGAAAAATGCAGCACATTGCTCATTTTTGTGTGGTGACTACTATCATAGTCACTTTAATGCAATCACATTATTTACCATCTGTTCTTTGTTTAGCCAAAATAGATTTTCTACATAGTTCATTTGGACACTTGAGACAAATAAGCTATTTATTCCCGTCAGTTTAATGTTTCAGCTACTAGAATTTTAAAAAGAAAATCTTTTCCACAAGAAAATGTGTTCTCAGATATTCTCTAAAGTAATATATTTCTGAATAATGGTACCTTGTTTTATTGCCACCTTTTAAAAAAGAAATTACTTATGTTCTCTGCTCTTTTTCAAGGTCTCAGATCACAGTACAAGAGCTTTGAAGACCCTTAGCACTGCATTTCAAAATTAACTCTGACAAACAACTTTTCTGAGTTGACAAGTTTCTTGGATTCCCTTATCTGAGAAGAGAAACTGTCCTCACAACTCAGTATTAATCACATTAAAGGACAACCAGGTCCCACAATACACTACCCAACAAGTCGCGATAGAAAGGTTGTATGCAGCATTATAAATAAGGGGAACCTGATTTGACATTTTCCAATTAAAAAGAAATAATCAAAAAAACCCAACAAATGATTATGTAATTGAGGGAGCAATGTGCTACACAGCAGGAAATGAGAGAAGGAACTCAACCCTGAGGCTTGACAGGAGCGCAGCCAGGAGTGTGTGCAGACAACAGGGTAGTCAACAATTATGCCAGGTTTCTTAGTAAAAACCTCAGGACAAACTTCTTTTAAAGCTGTGTCTAGAAGGGGGACTGCTGTATTTCAAAGAATAAATACAAATGAAAATAGAAGAAATGGAAAGGACTGACCACAACTGAAAATATTTTTGCTGGATTTATCTTAAGATATTTCTATCTCTGGACACTAGATAATTTGTAACTTATATTAAAAGGGTAATATTATTTTCCATCACCACTTTAACGGAACGGATTTATACATATATTTATTAAAATGTATGTCATACAATAGACGTACCATTTTACAGCATACAAAGATGCCAATTAACATCAGATATGGAATTCAAGTCTTGGACTCAGTGTACAATCATCTTGAAAAAGAAATTTCCCTTTTGCACATATAGGTTTCGTCACAGTCAAAGAGGTGTGCTACAGTTTGAGTACTCCCGAAGCTCAGACTGCTGCAATCCCTATCTTGTAACATTCAATCACATCATTTGTCTAAAGAAACAGATGATACAATGCAATTCATACATACAAAAAGGATCAGTATCACACATGTTAACTATTACACATTAAAATGGAATTAAAATGCAAGCTATCAAAATTTTAAAACCTGCATGGATCAAGAAATACTGAGAATGCTTTGACAATGTATCAAGTTTGCTCAGGTGAAACCTAGTGTGGAGTAAGCAAGAGACCAACAGATGAGCCTATATGCGTTTCTTTATAAGTACGAAAGAGTCCCAGTTTCTCTGAAGTGGCTCAAGTTCTTGCATACCCTGCACTTTGCACCACACTGTCATTACACAATAGCTTTATAACATTAGATAAATTTCAGAGCTTTTTTGTTTTCTAAATCAGAGACACACTGAATGGCAGAGGACAGATTCTGGGAGTGAATCTTTGAGAAGTCTGCAGATATCTGATACTCGGCCTTACATGAGTGATTCTAGTTCCCTGTACCATTTTATTAGTATTGAAAAAATGGAAACACAATATAAAATTTAATGATTTATCAATCTCTTACCCAATTATTAGGAGTAATATCACTTCAAGAATAATTTTTAAGCTTCAGATCTATGGGATTTGACTTATGTTTTTTGTTCGTTTTGCTTGCTTGAGCTAGTGTTGTAACTATGCTGGGTAGGCATTTGCTTTCCTTCAAAGCCATTTAAGTCGTATTGTTAGAACTATTAAGATGGATATTTAGCAATCACAGTATGAAACTGGTTTATACTAATAGAGTTTCATTATAGCAGACGGTGAATAAATAGACCAAATTCCACTTTTGATTATACCATTCTCACTCAGTTTCTTAAGCAAATTCCACAGAACATTAAAGTTTTCAATACGTAGTTTATGCCAGATATGTAAAATTATGTAACTAGGCTGAGGTAAAGTCAGCTGAAAAAGAAAATAATTGACATGAACTGTCCTCACATCTCTGTCCTGTACACTTGTCTACACATACAAAGTTTATTGCCAGGATATACCATATTTTCCTATTGAAAAATGCCAAAACTTAATTGATAAATTATAAACTTAAGGCTTACTGACAACCTACTAAAGTATCCAGGTCTAGAACTCACCCTCTGGCTCACTGAGATGTGCTCCTTACAGATATTGAGCCCACAACATCAACCCAAACACATCTTGTATGCACCATAATCCTCAAAAGACTTCACAGTGTGCTTAAATATTAAGGCACTCCATAAAAAGCAAATGAAGAAAAATCAAACATCACAAACTAATGTGGAGAGATTACAAGAATGCACTGTACCCTTCCCTTTGTATTACAAAATATAAACTGGAAGTTGCACAGGTGACCACAGTCTGCAGAAGGAGAGTCAAAAAAACCAGAGTCCCAGGCCAAGAAGGCATACAAAATGTGATGACAGTGAAAAATGCAGCACAGCACTTCATTCTGCAGGTCATCTAGAGATCTGAACCTTCTTCAAAGTTTCAAAGGAGCTAAAGAAAACTCCAAGAAATCAAAGCGGTCATCAAAAGCAAATCTTCTGGCCTGTGCAAGCTGCTAGAAGACATCTGAAGTGCATGGTTTATTCAGTACAGGTTATGATGAAACAAACAGATAAAGTGGGGAAAAAAAAAAGAACCAGAAGAAAACGGATTTATGATCTGACTTAAGTACTTAAGTAGTACATTCAACTTGCAGTGTTTGAACTGTTTTAGAGTTGGGAGTACTACAGCAGAACACTCTGACTTATTAACCGCACTTTGAAGATCTACTTGCACAAAAATATTTAAAATATTCTTTATTTTCAATTATATCAAGTAAGGAGTATCAAGAGTCAGTATTTCTGAAAGTCTTTTTCCCCTTGAGTTCTATTTTGAAGGAAATTTAAAAACTGAAGATTGCACTAAATTAAACTAAGAACGTGTCAAAGCTTCCTATTAAATTGAAATTCAGCTATCTCATCTCAGTCTCTATTTACACATCTAGACTGAAATCTGGAGTTGCAAGAGGCAAGGAAAACAGGAAGGAACAAGTGTTGCTGCCTCTTTCCCCTCCAGCTTTGACCTAAGGGGGTGGGGGGTGGAACAAAACAAAAAGACCTAACAGGACAATTAGGAATGAGAAACCTGGTCTTCCTCAAGATACTCTTACTTCTCTGTCCTTCATACAAATTTCTGAGTAAGTCCTTATGCTCTTACCTTGGACACAGCACTCAACACAAGTTAACTGATTACACACTACACTTTCAGGCATATTCAAGAGACTCATACCCCTCCTACAAGGAACTGCACTCACTGAGCTGTACTGCCTTTGGTGTAAATATGTCAAAAACTACATTTGACTGTTCACTACTCCCTTTCAGAATCAGGACTGAACTTCTGTCATAGTTTAACCCTGGCCAGCATCTCAGCCTCATCCAGCCACTCGCTCACTTTCCCCAGAGGGATGGGGGAGAGAATCTGAAGGGTAAAAGTGAGAAAACTCGTGGTTTGAGATAAAGACAGTTTAATAGGTAATGCAAAAGCTGGGCACGCAAGCAAAGCAAAACAAGGAATTCATTCACTGCTTCCCATCAGCAGGCAGGTGTTCAGCCATCTCCAGGAAAGCAGGGCTCCATCACACGTAACAGTGACTTGGGAACACAGATGCAATAACTCTGAACATCCTCCTTTTCTCCTTCTCCCCCTCCCAGCTTTTATTGCCAAGCACACCGTCATATTTTTGTAGTAAAACTGACATAAACTAGGAAAATGAAATGTAAAATGCAGTTGAAGCAACCAAGGAAACCTGCTGCTGCTAAAGTCCTCTATACTGCCCCAACACTAATTAATTATTTACCTAATATTAAATAGAGAAATAGTAACTAGACATGATTTATCTACAACTCAATTAAGGAACTAACCACCAGACAATGTAGCATTCCTGATAAATCGGGTATTCCTGTAAAGAGAGCGATGAACTGTAGGCCTGGTCAGCAAACCGAGAAAACCACTTGGAACTGCCAAGATAGAGAAGTAGGTAAAAGCTAATTTTGGCAGGCGGAAATCATGATCACTGACTCATTGACCACCCACCAAAACTATACCATTTACTCAAAAGAGAACAACAGAAGAAGATAGAGTCTGCACACTAATTTACATAGGAAGAAATCTCAACCAATCATTAAAGAGAATAACAATGAATAGGTATTAATTGTTTGAATAGGTAATAACCAATGTATAAAAGTGGACATTTTTGAAAATAAGGTGTTTTGGGAAGAGCACCCCATTTCTGCGCATTAATGGAATAAACTTGGAACTACCTCTGCTCTGTGTGTTATTGGCTTGCACACCAGGTAAAGAACCCAGATTTGGGACAACAATATGGTCTGAGATATCCCTTTGGTCAGTCAGCTGTCCCAGTTGTGTCCACTCACAGCTTTTTGCCCACCACCAGCCTGCTCCCTGGAAGGGCAAGTTGAGAAGCAGAAAAGGCCTTGACACTGCCTAGGCACTGCAGAGCAATAGCTAAAATCATCCCTGTATTATCAACACTGTTTTCATCACAAATCCAAAACGTAGCCCCGTACCAGCTACTGTGAAGAAAATTAACTCTATTCCAGGCAAAACCAGCACAACTTCTAATTTCCCAGGTTTTGTCTCCAGCTTAGAATACAGTGGTACATCTACAATTAGGCCCTATAGAGAGCCATACCTTTTCGCTACTACTGTTTATGGTTTGTTGTTGTCTTTTTTCTTTCACATAATAAAAGAGAAAGATTCCTTAGATGTAAATATTGCAGCATCCTTCTTTTGATGACTAAATTTGGGTTAACAGATTGACAGTGGAAAATCTTAGAAAAAAAGATAACGCCCATGATATTTGAGAGATTTGAGAGCTTTAATCCTGGAAGCACCATAGTTAGTATCACCTTGATTACTGAAATTAGGTCCAGCTCCACTATAGCCTGCAATAACGTCCAAAGGTATATGACTCTAGCGGTCATACAGTTTTCAGCAGCACTTACCTTTGTAGTGCAGCACACAAGAAGAGCAGCAGATAAAAGAGAGGGTTATGCAAACAATGTTTTGTTTATATGGAGCTAATGAACTCCAAGTTCCAAGAACTGCTATATCACCAGAGCATATTTGCCAGAGAAAATCCTTCAGCTTGTCTTATCTTTTCTTCCATCCACACAATAGCACTACTTTTCTCGTTCCTTTCTCTCAGAATCACAGTATTTCCAAAAGTGATAGCTGCACAGGAGGGAAAAAAACACAAATCTTCTTTCTGCAGAAAACATGAAACTTTAAATAGCTGCTTCCTTCTCTAAAAAGCAAACTGCATTTACTCTAAAAATAAGAATTATATCATAAGTAATATTTATCACACAGAAAATACTTCCTACTATATCACTGAAATAAGCATCAGAAATTTAAGAACATATAAATGCACTTAATTTCATTATAGCTATAGCATATGTTAGAAATATATGGAGGGTTTATTTTAGACGCCTAAGGTATCTGCAATCCGTTTCCTACCTGTCTTCCCATTAATATCATCCCTAGCTCTTCTCCACTAGAGGCACCTATTTCTTTCTATTAACTACACAAGCAACAGCAGCTCTGACTTTTAATCCTTTGAATCACAATGAGTAAGAGAAGCCAGAGTTCCTGATGTAGTAAATGGAAAACACATATCTATCCAGCTGAGGAAAAGGGGAAAATTACATGTCTAAAGCACTCTGAACTGGGTAGCTTGAGTACCAGTGCATGAACTAGGCATGTTTTATGCTTATTAGTAACTCTCTACTAAAATAAGTTGAAAATTCAAAGCATTGATTCCATTTTCGTGGCTTTATTCACACTTGAAATTGAAAGTACTACGAACATTCAAATCAGTAATTAACTCAGATTTATTTATTTATTTATTTTCACCTTTTAGACCCATCCTCCTCTTCACTTCCCCTCTAGCAAACGTCCCTTACTTCCGAGTCGTGACTCATTTTCTTGGAATAGATGAGTTCAGCAATTCTGCTAATTTAAGAGATTAAATATATCCATTACCTATCTTCATATACAGATTATGTACACATTTGATCTTATTTTGAGAAGCAGTTACCTCAATCACCTTTAGGAATTGCTTTTCAAATTATCAACGCTTATAAGGAATGTACTGCAGGGAGGAGCTTTCAGTACTGAATAATAACAGAAACTGGCCCACAGATAACAGGATGTTTCACTAACCCACTGCAGGGGAAGACTAACAGGATTCATTATATATCATATTTCTGTCATCTTGCTGTACAGCGCCTGTTATATTACTTCATAACTGAATTTATTCAAGTCATAATGTTAATTTCATCATCAACACACCTTAAAACACTCTGATAACTATGGCCTTATCAACATTTAGTTCATGTTCCCAAGTTATATTATAGCAATTGACAGCAAGAAGTCTTAAGTAGAGAGCAGAGTTGGTTGTTTAAATAGAAATCTGATCAATGTATACATGGGAAGCAATGAAATAATTTTTCTGACTACAGGAACCATTAAGGTAGCAGACACTAACAAAAAAACTGGCATGCCATAGTTTTATAATCACACATTACTCTTTCGAGTAGGGGAGAATTACATGCTGTTTAAAACAATAAAGATATTTGGTTGGTGCAAAAGACAGTAGAGAGTGAAATCCTCTAAATTAGTTAACAGCACACATTACTACATAAACTATTGTTTGACATATTATTTATTTTTATAAGTTTAATGGAAAAAATAATTTGTTAATATGAAGACTTGCAAAGAACCACAAACTGTTGCTACAGAACGTAGCGCGCAGAGCATCTAAACACACATTCTAACAAATAAATTGCAAGTCACAGTAAATTCAGAGTAGCAGCTCTACGCACACTTATGCAAGTGCTCGGGTGTGAAAAAGAAAATGCATGTTTTGAATCATTACAGTGACGTAAAACTGTCTCAAGTAGATCATAAGATATGCCATACACTTGTACCTATTCTAAAAATTGTAGGCCACAAGAAATGCTTCAGTGCTAGGCACTGTGCATACACACAGCAGTAAACACCTTTCACCCTAAGGAGCTTGTACCTTTAACACAAATACAGAGAAAGTAGGTAAAGCACTCACCTAAAGATAAGGGCTGTGACATAAAGCTCAAGAGTCTTAAAGAAGGTTCCAGAGGAAGCTTCTGAAATTGATCTCAGGACGATGTGATTTCTTCCAATACCTACGTTTTCTTACTGGCCGGATTGGTTTTGGAATATAGAATAGTTCTTACCCCAAATTTTATTTAACTTTCTGCTCTGCTTTAAGGGAAAACTTCTGTAGTCCCTCTGTGCAGCAAAACCAAATTTGAGTTGGGCAGCATACAAAACAAAAATTAAAATACAGCGCAAAAATTTCAGTTAACTTGAGAAATAATACACACTCACAGCAAAAAAGGCCAACGGCATCAGAGCCTCTGTTAGGGAGCACATTGCCAGCGTGTCAAGGATCCTTCCCATCCTTCCAGCATGTCAAGACCCTTCCCTTCTGCCCCACACGGGTTGAGGCCAACATCTGGAGTACTGAGTCCAGCTCTGAGGTCCCCAGTACAAGAAAGATATGGACTTTCTGTATCGAGTCCAGTGCAGGGCCACAAAGGTGAAGGGACAGAAGATGTGATATCTGTCACATGAAGAGCTGGGACTGTTCCACCCGGAGAAGAGAAAGCTTAGGGAGAATGTGGTGAGGGGAGGGAATGAAAAGGGAGACAAGTCTAATGCCCAATGGCAAGGAGGCAGTGGGCACAAATTCAAACACATGAAGTTTCATCTGAACACAAGAAAACACATTTTTCACTGTGAAGTTAGCCAAATACTGGAACAGGATGCCCAGAGACATTGTGGACTCTCCATCCAGGAGACTGTACTGAGCAACCTGATCCAGCTGATCCTGCTTGGCTTGGGGGCTTAGACTAGATGATCTCAAGAGGTCCCTTCCAACCTTAATGATTCTGTGCTTCTTTGATATTAGTATACTGTGGTTATACAACTCAGACTACAGTCTATGTATTTAATTCTTGGCAGATTCATTTTGATTCATGACAGAACTGCCAGATGTTTTGCAATTAATCATGGATATGATCATTTTTATTCTCTGTTAAAATATTTCCAGCTATACTAATTATTTTATAGCTGAATATAGCAAATGATCTTGCAAAATACACACTTAAAACCACAGTTTTCTAATGATCCACTATACCAGTTCTGCCTTCTCACACTTTCACACCTAGCTCTTGGTCCCAGTAACCCCTTTGCAGATGTACATTAACCAAGACCTAGAAGTACATAATACCTTCAGAAGTTGTGTAATAATTTTTAATTCAACTAGAATTACTCATTTTTTCCCCATGTTTTGTCTTTTGGTTTTTCATGCTCTTTCCCAGCAGGGAAAAGGCAGCTAACAAAGTAACTAACTTACAACTCAAGTCTGAGGAAGAGAGATTCTCCTCACAGAAGATACCACGCACAGAGGCGATGTTTTTATAGATTTAAAGCATACAGACAGAAACCGTTACTTCCCTTCCAAAATCTGCAGAGACCCTGCTCTTGAGGCCAGAAAGCTTAGATTCTTACCCTTTAAGTTCTAGGGCTATCTCTTAATCTCCAGCAGGGAAGAGGAACCCAGGTGCATGCACACAAGAGTCCTTTAGATCCCACCCAACATCTACCTTCAGCTGCAGAAGACTACTCTACCTTGTCCCTTAATATTTATGCCTTTTTTTTTCCCCACCTTGATTTTCCTCTTTATTAGTCTCTTTACTCATTCCTACAGTTTCCCAAAGCTCATTTCTCATTGCTTCTGAACAACTTTCCCACCCACTCTTTGGTTTTCTGGGATGATTAAGGAGATATGGCAGGTAGGTAAGGGAACAGGAAAAAAAGAAAAAAAAAAAAAGAAAATCCACAGCTACTTCTAATCACCTTGTTACTCACAAAAGGGGACATAAGCCACCACCCTTCTTAACTCTTCCCTGACTGCAGTCATCTGGGAATTGACGACTCCCTCCCTACACAGAGAAAAAGTTTCCAATTACAAGAGAGCAAGATTTTTGCCAGAACTGAACAGAACACAATTCTCGCCATGCTAAACATCAAAATGCTATTTCCGAGCATCAAAAATTGGCAAGAATTGTAAAATTTCTATTTAATATTTCTGAGTTATGAGTCACAATGAAAATATAAAGAGAACACCAATGTATTTCAGCAGTAGAGGGCTAGCATTAAAATCTGCTGTGTTAATGACAGTGTATCGAGTACTGCATAAAATAAAAGCCATGCCGATGTTGCAAAGCCAAATGCTCATGAATTATGAAACATCACTTGCATTTACGTTGTTTCAGTGCCTCTAATTTAGTCCTTTGACATACAAGTATATAGATACACACAAAAACACATACTACCTAATCACATGATTACATTTTTTCCCTAGAGGCTCTTTTTCATTCTCTGCATAGGACAGACCTGCTCTGCAGATCTGGCACTAAGCAAGTTGGTAATTTAATGATCAGTTCCAGAAAACAAAAGATGGCTGTGTATTTGCTCCTGAGCATTTCAAATTTATTCCTACCATTACCACAAAATAAAAACCATAGAATTATGCACTGCCTTCGGCACTTGTTTGATTACTCAACATACAGCACATTCACTTAAACTTTTTGCCAATACATGTGAATTTCATATGCATTATTCAGGAAATGAATAATCCAGAATGCTCAGAATTTAACATCTAACATACAAGTAGGTGCATAACAGAGGCTCTAGCACACAAAGTTCATCTGATTGTTAGTTCCAGACACCTTTTATGTCAAAGAACATATTGTCAGGCTGAATAAACCTAGCAGACTCCTCCTCCTGTTCTTCCCATCATTGTCACTCTCAAGAAATACACATCATCTCTGTCACTGTCAGAAGTGACATCTGCCTCTATAGCAGCAGATTTAGATCTTAGAGAATGTCACTGAACTGGGATGAAGCGTCTCAGTGTTCACCTCACAGCGCCAGCTCTTGTGTGTGCGCAGTACTGAGACTGCATTGCACACAGCGAGAAGCGTTAGCTCATCTGATCTTGTGTGCCAAATACATACTGAAGTGACGGCTGGTTAGATATCCTACTGTAATTACAACAAATCTAGGCTGAAAGCTCCAGTTTTGACATCACAAAAGAGGGGGGTACTCCTTTGTGCCCAGAGCAACTTCTAGGCTTCCAAGCTCAACACCTGAAACCCACACAATGACAAGTCTCTAATAACTTGCATATTACCCATACTCCTTAGAGAAGGGAGGAAAAATAAAGCTCCTTTTCAGGTACAAATAATGACTGGCCAAGCAGAAAGGTGGTGAAACACAAAAGCAATTTCAATACCAATGAATCTTGAGGAACCTTCATAACAGGCACCTGTATCTTAAATTTTTAAAATTTGTTAAGTAACTAATTTGGAAACCATTTATACATATAGAAAGCATGGCTTTTTTATAGAACAGTACTGCTTTGGGGTATCTTTGCCTTTGATGCTGAAAACAGTTTATCTGACGACATTATAATACTAGAGATGTCAGAAAAAAGCACAATGAATGAAACTTAGAGAGAAAATCTGAAAATGAGCAGTCTATCACCCCTACCATTCAAAGTAATGTTGCTTACAGTAATTTGAAGAGGCAGCTATCAAGTACCTCTGGCTTTCTTGCACTAGAGAAGACACAAAATTCACACATTTATAGCACTTAAAGTAGAAAGAATAACTTAATGTACAGCTACCAAATATAAATATCCTTTTTATATTAAAAAAATCCCAAACTGTCTTGTTCTATGCAATTCAGTATTTAGAATAGCATTTTTAGCAGTATTCTCTGAATCTACTGCATATTCAGAGCAGATGTTATGTATATACACACTTTCTCACACCACACCTACAGTTTATACAGAGGTTTTGTTCCCTGAATATTGCAGAAAAAGATGAAAGGTGATATTTATCTTGCTAAAATAAAAGCACACCGTCTCAAAGAGCTTTCCTTGTCCTGTGTGCATCTGTTCCAGAAGAATGCCTACATCCATGTGTATGCCAACCTTACAGACAACTGATCAACCACTATGGGTTTTGGACTGATCCCTCCCATCTCCTAACTGGACAGAAGCAGCCCAGAGCTGTGTCTCACTGCCAGCTGAGGCACTGTTGCTTTTTTTCAGTGCTGAATTCCATAATAATAATGGTGCTCACATTGGTGGCCCTCTTCCACAAGCTACTCTGCTTGCAGAACTGGAGGGAGAAAATGAGAGAAGAATACATGTGAAATTAGCACGTTCTGAGAGACCAGGAAGAAAAATCCAGAAGACAAGAAGCACATCTGCTAATTTGTTCTAAAACCGTAGTGGAGCAACAGCAATGCTTTAGATAAATCTTTCTCAGCCTTTTCACCTAACATTTCTTTTCCGTCACCTCGTTGTAATAAGTGTCTGTTGGGGTTCAGACTAATCCTTCACACTTCACTTGCTGTTTATAGAAACTGCAACTGTAGCTTTACATTACACTGAGCTGGTACTTTCATTATAACTTTTTGGGTCAACTAATTGTACAGGGGGGAAATCATTCCAGACTGAAATAAGAAACATAGGCACTTAGTTATCCTTCCCAGCATTTGAAACATTTACAGATGATTAATTTTTGTTCGGCAGTACTGTTTGTCTGTCACAGTCTGTTGTTTGACAACAAATTAAATCCAGCTTTGGAGTTCCAAGTACTGAAAGAAAAACTCTGGTTATACGGCACAAACCACATATTTGCTGTAAGCTCAACTCTTGTTTCACGCTCACTCAAAAATACCACTTTGTTTCATACTCACTAGAAATACCTAGAATTTATGTAGGTACTAGCAGCCTTTGTGCTATTGTCTGTTCTCCCACAGTCAGCCAAAATCTGGCAAAAAGAACAATCAGCAAAAACCCCAAGGGAAGGTTCCATATCATTTGACAGAAAGGTGATGGTCCGTGCATGCCCAACAGGGATCAAAGCTGTACTGCCACATGGTAGGGTGATGCACACATTGCAATGATCATGTAACCACAATCCAGAAGTCACTCTTTCCCCCCCCTAACTAATCAATTATCCCTAAGGAAAAGTAATATTTCTTTTATTCTCTGGACTTCAGAATGGAAGTTGGAACACAGCAAAATTTGAAGACAGAAAAAATATGACAATACTGGCAGGAAAATAAAACTGGCGGTGCACAGGGCAACAGACCAAGAGGAACACAGAAAACATTTCTTCGTGTTCCTGAAGTTTTTAAGTTTTCCATTGACTAAAGTAATGCCTTTCAGCCAGCAAAATGAGAACATAATTGGCACTTATGCAATAGGTATGCAAATATTATGTTTTAAAGGTTAAAAAAAAGATAGAAAATGTAAAAATCTCTATACTACAACTGTAGATCTATGATTTCAAGATACAGAAGTGTAGCACCACAGGTTTGCATTTGCCTGAAATTTCTGAATCCTGGATGTACCAAGCCAGTACTAAGGAAACATTCTGCATTTAGTGAAATTCCAGTAATTGTCCTTCACCTACTTTAAGATTTCTCAGTTTCATGTTACTTATCTACTCAATACCACCATCATTGTATTTAGATTTCTAAAAGGTCCACTTATTCAGAACTCCACCAGTGGTCTTATTTTTACTCCTGTACATAGTCCGTTTTCACTTGATGAAAAGGAATGTGCAGGGAAACATATATATACACATATATATATACACACTCTAGAATTAAAAATACACAAGTAGTAAAAATCACCATTGGCATTTTTTAGTTTCAATATTAAAAATACATACATATGTCATATGTAGCTTCAGATTTCAAACCTGTCTAGAGAAGATCTTAGGACAACAACACCGATTATTTTTTTTCCCCACTGATTTTCCAATATAGCTCCTATATTACTTAAAAACCAGCTGAAGCTATGCTTACACGTACGTTACAAGAAGTGAAAACATGCTTTCTGATTTCCATTACTTCAAGTAGTCATCTGTAAGAGGAATCTACTGTCAGGAATCACTGTCAGCAGTTACTTATGCAAAATTGTAATAAAATATAAAAGGCCTAACTGATGCTTAGGAAGTCAAAAGATTCGGGCATCAGTGGGAGAAAAAAAAAAACCAAAGCCCCTTACCAAGGCCCACCTTCAGACCTTCAGGAGTGCAAACAAATGCAGGCATATTAACTCCACGCAATCAACGGGGAGTGAGGGTAATCACCCTGAATGTGACAGATCCCAGAACCAGGTTTGAACATGCTGGTGGGACTGGTGCCATCATTTTGCACACGATGCTGATTTACTGAATGTTGGCTCTTTTGTTTCTTTCATGAATAATGTTTCTGGCAATATTTTGTTTATTTATATTATTTGGTCAAATAAAATACACCTCTTTATCATGCTGTTCTTGCTGCATCCTATGAATACAAACAACTGGATTCCCTGTATCTTCGGGAATGCAAGCCAGGGAGTGTTTACATACTGGAGCGATCTACCACGTGGTGGCAACTGCTCACAGCCACTTTTCCAAGAAGAAATCTAATAGTAGCATCAAGATTATAAAATAACCTAGAAAGTGAGGTATCTTGCTACTCTGTGCTAGAGACTCTATCAGCTAGTGCACTTAAATGGGTAGCCTTCCAGTCAGCTATTTTATAACGATTTGTCTTCAGTAAGAACTCTTCTGAGTTCAGATCACAGAAATGAGAAAAGGATATGGTGAAAACTGAACATGAATTTGCTATCAGATGGAAAAAGGATGAGGACAGAGAAGCACAAGATCAAATCTTTGTCTTACTGCATGTCTGTCCTAAATATTTTATCTCAGGTATAGAAAAAAAACACAGAAAATTACACAAATTTAAAATAATGTGCTAAAGGTGCTTCTGTCCATCAGGAAGTGAAATCATGTATTAAATATTATATTCTTGTGTTGCCTGAGTTTCACGATTAGACTGTTATAGCTCATAAGTAGTCATGTATTTAGTCAGCTTGAAAACAGTTTTAACAGACCTTCAAAAAATAAGGAGGATAATTTTATTCATAATAAATATTAGAAGCAACAAGCACAAAACTAAGGCCTTTTCAGCGTTTCCCAAAGACTATCAGAACTGCAAGAAAGGAGTCCTACAATCTCCAATCACTACAACAGATGAACTGATCATCTGACACAAGACTCCCCTCAATAGAGCAGTCATTTGAGTGATTATGATAATCCTCACTGAGATCTCACATTTACAAGCTGAAAGATGATCTATAACCTAGCACCTCTTGAAGCAAGAAGGATCTTATCAGACATCAGTAACAGAAGAGATATTTCATGCAACAGCTTTTCAAATTATTTGGGCACTAAAGGTGTCCATCTACAGCATTTCAAATTATTCTGCTGTGAGAAAGCCACCTATGGCTTTGCTACTCTTGCTCCTACAGTAAAGACCTGACTTTAGTCAGCCTAGGAATGTGTAAAGTCTCTTATATAGCTCAAGCTGCATACTGGGGAAATTATGGGATTTTAACACTGCATACCAGAATCCAAGTACTTAATTCCCCAGCTTAGCAATGAAACATTTGCCAGCCATAAATTTAAGTCATTTGCAAGAAAAATAATGGGGGGGGGGGGGGGGGGGGGGAAAAAAAAAAAANNNNGGGAGGGGGGAAGAAAAAAAATGATTAATGAACAGGTAGTGCTGTCAGGCAGAAATTGTGGCATTGGAACTACAGAACTGTGAGGAGGAGATAATTTTATTTAATCAGGAGAGCTCTTTGATGTGACACAGGATAGGGAGTACTTGTACACTGACAGTAATTGTTTTTACTTCATTTAGTGTGAGGGTGAAAAAATGAAGTCATGGAGGATCCAACACTAGATCAGATAATTTACAGACTTGATAAGGTTATTGACAGCATCCAGGCCTTTCATATTTCATAATGTTCTTACTGCTACATTTGCATTAACTGGATGTTAAAAAGCTCAATGTACAGAATACACAGAAAAACACTATGAATACAGTAGAACAGAAGCAAAGACTATCTTAAATAATTACAACAGAAATACTTAAGACTAAGCCTAAGATTAAAAGAGCAAATTATTATAATAATGGCAATTCAAGACTGGCAGCTGATAACAAAAAAGCAAAACAAAACAAAAAACCAACTAACACCTTCCATGATTTTTTTAGAATCAAATTTAAGTAAAATTAACATAATTTTAACCCCTTTTCAACCTACCTTTCTCATAGCAATCAGGCCTTGGGTTACCCAGTCTGCTGAGTGTACTGAACACTGTCAACTCTATTTAAAGCCTAGAGGAGTCAAAAATATCTCTGTCTTCAGCTCAGGTCCTTATTTTTGTAACATGTGATTAATGTTTTCTTTCATTCAAGAGCTCAATCACCTCTTCCTATCTATTTGCCTAGTGATGTTTTGCAAGCAGCAAGTTAGTTTGTTTACTTAATTGCAAAATTGTTAAAACATCTGTAAATAAGAACAGTAGTCGAGGCTTTAGTTTCACTTAAAACACAGGGTTGTGCACTCTGCACTGAAATCCTCTACAGTAGCTTCCCCACTCCCAGCGCTACCTTTAGAGAACAGCAGAATTTACGATTCTTTAAGGTGTGAGGCCATCACATGGGCAGAACCATCCAGATGACTTCAGAGGAGCCAATACATCACTTCCCAAACAGAATTAATTTGGCTACTGAATAAGAAACGTTACATCAGCTAGCAGGCCAATTCTGGAATATTTCTGTGAAATAATTAATATCAGTGATCATTAACTATATATACATATACACACATACACACTCACATTTAACTGGGCAAAATGAAAGCTTTGGAGCCCACCTACTAACCCCTAAAAGAGCTTATACATTTAGTATAGATGACTATCAAGTAACATCTTAAAAATTACACTGCATGAAGCTACCTTTTTGTCTTGTGCCTCCTTTCTCTCTGCTTCTCTCACACACCAAGAAAGATGAGGTAGGGGCAGCAGCAGCTCTTCCCATTTACTTGCTGAACTCTGAAACAACCCATCCTCCCTGTGCAGTGACTACAAGTATTTCTAATAGTATTGCTACAAGTATGCCTACAAGTATCAAGGATTTCTTACTGAAGTTATGTGGAGAACAGTTAAAGCCTTTATGCTGAATGAGGTCACAGTGGTGTAGCCCAGTAAAAGTACGAGATTTCTGCAGAAAACCATGGTTTTCTCTTGTCAAATACAAGAGAATCACAAAACATTATAGAAGGGGAAGAAAAAAGCTACACCAACACTTTGCCCAAAGCGTAAAAAAAACCCCAAACAAACAAACGAATGAACAAAAAGGGGTAGGGGGAGGCAGGGCAGGGAGAGAGAGAAAAAATTACAGACAGGAAAATGAACTTATTTCCAGGATCAAAAACCATTCCATACAATGTACTACCGATATTTTTAACCTTGACACTTTCATTAGTCTGTGACATATATTAACTAACGATGAACAGCAGAACATGACATGATTAAATACTAGCAGTGCAGTATTAAACTCATTAGGTTATACTGCTAATACCACCCTCTGCAAGAACAAACTTGACTGGAATTTACATATTTTTTACATACTTATGAACTCAGACCTGAGCCTTAATCCACATCTTCAATATCAGTTGGGGCAATATCACTTAACATTAGTTATGGGTATCAATGTAAGGCAACATAGATCTGTATTGTAAAAATCAAGATACATTCATCAAAAAGCCATATGCAAACATTAATCTGATTTCTCTAGTACAAAGATTAGACCTTTCCATATTGAAGACACAACAGGAACACTAATGGATTAAGGAAAGACTTGGCAGATGGGCATTACTACCAGGGAACACCACCACTACATGTTACGCCGCTAAAATTTTCAAACCATGATTATTCCATTGCTTTCTGTTGCACTAGTAGATACTAAATTCTGAAAGCCACAAAAAGGTGAAACGTGACATTTTCTGCTATGGCATCATATCAACTATAACACACATCAGTCCCTCCCTTCTCTTATCCACAGCCAAAAGGCAAAGGAGGTAGATAAAGCAGCAGCTCTTCCCCATTTAGGTTTGTTCAACTCTGATACAAACCTCCTTCTTTGTGCAGCATCTATAGGTACCATCAACCATTTCTTAATTAAGTTATTTGGAGAAGAATTACATTGCTTTCCCTTATGTCAAACAGGGCTACAGTAGAACAGCCCGATAGCAATAAGAGATCTCCTTTACAGCCCAAAGAAAGCTGGAGGATTTAAGACTAAAGTCTTAATGACCTAAGGACACATTTAGGAATACCTATTGTCTATCTGTTAGTCAGCCACTCTTCTACTTCATTTCACATTTATGCCTACTGTGCTTCTTCTGGCCCTCATGTGAATATTGTCTGTAAAAAAGCTACCTTTAAAAAAGCTTGAAGAAAAACTTCCAGATTTTCTTTATTTTGTTACTTCAAAAGCACCCCTCTGATGGTAAAGGAGATCACACACCTCCCTTATTCTTTTAAAATCCACAATCATCCTGTCACACATTACATCTGCTAATTCATAGTTAAACTTGACATTTGGTATCAGTAAAGTCATGCTACTAGGTATCTTGTTCATAGCAATAAAACCTAAGTTTTGTTTCTTTTTTAAAGAGGTGGGGTAGAAGGAAAGAAGGGGAAGAAAGGTTTTGAGATATTTTATTGAATAAGAATGATTTTTTTGTAATCTAGAAATTCTTTACTTCAGAAATTGAACTACACAAGAAAACAATTTTACAATAACCACATGCTTTGATTCTGATTATATTCTTTCTTCTTCCTGCACGTGATATCTTTCTAAAAGATGCGAGTAAAATTTCATTCATTCTGTACCATAATATGCTTGCTTTAAGTATGTCAGCTTCCTAATGAGGTGGCACATTAGTCAAATGCAATCAAGGTAATAACCTAATTCAGGTTTAAAATATTATCAAGATGTTTTACAAATTGGCTCAGTATTTAACTATTCAACATACATTTATAAAGTACCTTTCATGATGAGAATCGCAAGGCATTGCACAAAGAGGGGAAAAAATAATAATAATCCAGCAACAGAAGAAAAGACTTCACAGTTCTGTCAAGCTGCCTGAAACACCTGAGATACTGGTTGTGTAATCATTGAGTTTTTCAACACAGCCACAGAACTGCTGATCCAATACCCTGGGCAGAGAATTTCAAGCCCTAGAGAACAGATGACAAGGGCTCCAGCAGCTGACATCTTCAATTTGCATTTGGAGATGATTAATAAATCACAATCTATTAAATACATGGCACAGGATGACATGTGGAGGAAATGAAAGTTTAGCTCAGCAGGACTAAGGTCATGAAAGATCTTAAAGATTAAATGTAAAATGGGAAGTGAAAACTTTAGCAGAAGGCAGTGTGACTGAAACATACTCCTCAACTGGGAATTAACTAGGAGCACTAATGTGTTTAGTCCTCGAACTATTAAAAAAACTGCTGACTGCTAAGAGAAATCATTTATCCTTTTGTGTATACTGATTAAATCCCTTTAACCTAGGTAACAGCAGTTACCTAACTGTCTGTGAAATCAAGTGCTGTTCCCCTTCAGACTTACAGGGGAAAGTGCATGAAGTGCAGAAAAGCTCTACTGTTAAGATCATCAGCTGCCACTCCTGTTAACAACTGAAAGCGTATGAAGAGAAAACTCCTCTTTCACCATCAGAAATAACCCATCAGGTTCAGTTTTAGGCACACTCAAAAAAACATATTTCAGAATCTGAGTTTTAGTCTGGAAATTAACATTCCTTGTAAAGCCAGAACAGTTACACAAATCCAGCCATTATGATTCAGCTGCCTCTGACACTTCATTTCAAAAAATGCTGTAAGGAGTGAAGATGAATGTGACCTCTATATGACACTGAAAAGCACCCAAGTTTTCACTGTGACACCAGGGTCGAGTAAACATTAGCATTATCCTCTGCAGCATTTTCACTAGTATGTTCTCTTTATGTCAGAGGTATAATTTTCCACTTTAATTCTAACTGCAGTAGGTGATAGATACCAGACTGAAAAATCTATTAAGATTCTATATTAAATTACTTACCACGTACTAAGAGAACAGTGACATTTGGTCAGGATACTAATGCTGTCCCACCTCTTGTTTTAATCATGGAGACCATAAACCCCTAGTTTAGAAATAAGATATTTAACGTAAGCAAGCAACTTCAGAATTCCTGAAGATTTAATTTTATGTTTGTTAGGTAGCTTATCAATCAGAAAACCAAATGTCACAGCATGCTGAGAAAATTATGTATCTGTACACACCATTGGTATGAAGAGAAATAGTTATCCACTGCAATCATTGCAACCTCAAATCTCTCAAATACCTTCCCCTATGTTCTGCCAGGAGATTTTTATAATCTTTAATGAAGCTACAGAAAACGGATTTATAAGATCAAAATATTGCTTCTATATATTTTGTTTTCCTAATTATCTATTGTTTTCTCTGTTTCTTGTTTCATACAAAATTATTTCATCCACAGACATTCACAAGCAAGATTAACATTAGTATTTCCAATATAATATTTAACTGTGTACATTTGTAAAGATATATGGCTGTCATAAACAGCAGTCAGTTATGCAGAGATTGAGTCAATACCCAATGAATCCAACTGAAGACTGCCATTGATTCTGACTGGCTTTGGACCAGACCCTAGCAGAGATTTTGCAACTTCTAAAATTCCTGGCTTCATTCTAATGCTGCCCACACAGCGTATTCACTATTAATGTTGCCTCTGGGGGAACTGCTCTTTGTGATGCCATCCAAATTATGAAGCACTTTGAAGCGTCAATAAAAATTATGGTTTTATAACAAAATAATTAGTCACTATAACATGCAGAGCATTGGAAAAACAGGAAACTGAAAATAAAAGTTAATTTTAACGACTTATCTGCAGAACTAAAATTAAAAGAGAGCTTAACAGAGTGAATAAACCTTTTACCTGGCAAGGGAAAATGGCTACCAGAGATTTTACGGGACTTTCCATAATAATGCTTCGACTAACTTCCTTTCTTTTTCCCCTTTGTTTTCATACCATCGAATATTAGATTATATGACATATTAAGAGCCAGTGGCTGTAAGAAAGTAAGGCGTTTGGGACATTGAGTCTGAAACTGTACTTTAACTTTTCTTCCCAAAATAAATATTTTCTTCCCTTTGCACACCCAGGCACCACCTAGTTTGAGAAACTCCATAATACCTTAATTATACCATATGCAACTAGTATCTGTAGTGTTCTGACACATGCTTGGCTAGTCAGAAATGCAGAATACACCTGGTTAGTAAAAATGAAACAGCATATTGACCTGGTTTGTTTCACTTTCATGTTAGTAACTATAGTGATAAAAGGAAAATCTTAAGCAAAAATAGGTTCATACTTTTAGAGGACTACAAGTTCTTCAGAACCATGCCCTTGTTAATTTTCAGATGTATCTGCTATTTGATCTTTTTCCCTTTCCCTGAATTGTTTTTTCATATACAGCTCTAGTATAAAGGAAAATAAATCATACCTGAAACTTTTTTTTTTCGGGGGGTGGGGTGGGAGGGGTGGGGGGCGGTGGCGACAGAGGGAGAATACCAAAAGATAGTTGCAAAGATCTTAAGCTTGAGACATGAATTCACACAAATATTACCTGTGCAGGTTTTATGTATTTTCTGGACTCTTTACTAAATCTAGCCTGTTGGAGGTCAACACTGAGTTGAAACTTTGTGAGAACATTATGCATTTCTGTAAGAACATAGAAATATATTTGACAAAATTCAGAATCACCATAGCTTATAAAGCTTTGGAAGGCTAAATTTATCACAGAAACAACATTAACATGCAATTAAATTTATCAGCCAACGATTTAGGTTGTTGAATATTAGAAACAAGCCTCAAAAAGACTAATTTGGAAGAGTCCATTCCTTAAAGAAAATGTTGCATTCTTTTACTCCTCCTTTAATAATGTACTGCACCTGAACATCCCTTGAAGACCTTGGCTGAGTGTAGCTGAAGCTCTCAAAATAAAGTTTAAATCACACACGGCCTTTGCACTGACCTTCTTCTTAGGAGTTAATGTAACCTCTAACAGTCAGGTACCAGCTTAACAGTCCACTCAGTCCACTATTAACTGCAATATTCCAGTTCAGCATGTGTGTAATTAAGAAAACAGCTAATTTTTATACACAGAATGGCTGTCGATGTAACATAGAAAGCTCTATAAAATAACGTGCTTTAAATATTTAGTCACTTTCCAAGATAAGCATTATCTGACTCTTCAATTTGGATAAGGAACAAACTGTGCAGTTTTATATGTCCCATATAATCATATCACATAGCTAAAGACATCATAAGAACCAAGTAATGTGACATTTGACAGGTGTACTATAAAATCCCTTATTTTGTAAATAACAGTACTGTGTGCCTAGTAAGTATCTATAAAACTAGTCTAAATTATCAGCTTGCGAGTTGCTGTTGTTCTGGTTGCAGTTAATCATATATGTTCCCTTTTCATACCTTGTTCTCATATGAATAATGCATAACTCCAGCACATAAATCCATGTGACTGCCTCTTTGTCATTGCAGTACCCGTTCCTTTTTTTGGAGCCAAGGCTCTAGCTATATGTAAATAGCAAGCAAACAAGCAAGCACCTACACACATAGAAATTCATAGGGATTCACATTCAGGAAAACATTGGTTTTCATTCCTTTTCAGTTTTCGTTGGCGTTCACCTAACCCATGAAATGCTATTTAAGTCAGAGCTGTAAAGGATTCTTATTCATGCACTGTAAAAATATACTCTTATAAGCAGGTTTTACTCAAAATATTTTTCCCCACATCTTCCACAGTATCTCCCAAAAAAGAAAATTTATTTTTTTTTTGTAATATGACAATTTCCCCTTCACCTACCTGAATGCCCAAACACAAACCCTCCTCCAATGAACTCTGCCTGCACCAATTTCTTGTGAATTGGAACAAAAAACAAAACTTTGTGCTCATTTTTAAATACCGATTAATCTTGTGATCCATCACTAGCCACTTGCTTACTACCTCTATTCTTAACAGCTCTGCTCCCAACAACTTACAGTATGGCCAAATACTTGAGCACAAGGGAGAAGAATCTTTCTTCCATCTTTCCATGTGACAGAAGGTACGTCTCTTCTGGTGCCAAGAACCTGGCTTGGACACGCACATATGAATCTTTGCTCCATTCTACCTTTTTCAGTTGCTTCATTCATTGAGTAGCCTCTGTCATAGCTCAAGCTGTGTAATACCTACACCTGTTTTTGAGAATTAGACACCCCTGGCATGACTAGGGACAATACCACAGTTCCAAAGGAGCTGAGAGCTGAAATTCATCACTGTCTAAAACTCACTGACCCTGAAGTTACATTCTAGTATTTTCTGCACATTCAAACACTATAGGGCTGAGCCCAAGACAAATGTGTGTCCAAGTTTAACTCGCTGACAGAGCAACGCAGGGAAACTGTGGTAGAAAGTCTCCAAGATTCATGAATTCTGACAGCCATCACAGCCCCAGCTTTGGTGGAAGACATTTTACGAATTCCAGAAGTCTTATTCTCATTCATAAGAAAGCATCACTTAACAGACCTCATCCTCTTAACAAAAACAAAATATCCTCAACAGAAAGCAACACATTAGGGCTATGCTATTATGCAGTATAACACAAGGTAAATTTTCTTCTAACAAAGTAGGAGAACTTTGATCTGAAAACCTAAGACGAACAAGTGAAACTTAACACAGGAGGTTGTTTTGCCTTTAGAAATAATGTGGGTTTTATAAAAAAAATGAAGTGAAAAATCTGTTGTTACATTCCAGCTGTGAATAAAGAAAAATAATGAAAAATGTGTTTATTTTCATGATTATTTTCCTGCCCTAATGAATGCTAAAGTAGAATTGCACTTTTGTGTTATTAGTTCAATGTTTAAATTGCAGCTATGGCTGCATTTTAATAATTAAGCAATCAAACACTTTTCTCAAGATTAAGGAGAATCTGTAAAAATTCAAGTATGTCTAAAATGCAGGTGACAAATGAGTGAGCAAAGGCAGCACAAAAGCTAAGTTGAGCCTGTACATGCTTCCTTTTCCCATTCCTATTAAAAAGATGCAGAATTAAGTCTAAAGAAATACAAGACAGACATCAATAAACTGGAGCAAATTCAGTTGAGGGCCACAAAGATGATAAGGGAGTTGAAGCACTTGACCAAGGGAAAGTAAGAGAAACTAAGGGAAATGGGCTTGTTTGGCTTATAAAAAAGGTGCCTGAGGAGGGACTTCAGCCTTCCTCAGTGGATAGCAGGGATATCCCACTCATGGAGTGGGACAGCAGCCTTCCCACTCCATGAGGACAGTAAGGCACTGGAGCAGTTACCCATAGCAGTTGTGTAGTCTCTGTGCTTGGACAGTTTCAAACTCAGTTGAATCAAGCTGGAGCAGCCTGGTCTGATCATGTGTCTGGAGCAGGAGGCTGGACTAAAAACCTCACAAGAACCTCCTTCCATCTGAATTATCCTATGATGCTATCGTTCAAAAAAGTTCTAGGAAGCTGAAGGACACCTCTGTTACTCATTTGAGGCTTTAGGCCCGTTCGAGGTCATAGTTCCCATGTATGGAATAGAACTTCAGCACAATGGTTTCTCACAAAATTAAATGTTAAAACCAAATCATCAAACTTAATAGCCAAAAGTCATGATTTTAACTTATTTCCATTTTTACACACATACGCTAAAGGCTGCAAATCCAGCAATACATGCAGTTTGGGTTCCAAATCCAAATTACTGTGACATCTGAATTTGGGTGAATTTTAAGAATAAATAGTAATTTATTCACATTATAAGTCATCCCTCACACACACACACACAAAAAAGGCACTACATCACCAAAATACAGAAAAAAACAAAACGTGAAGGAGTACACCAAAACTAGGCTGCAACGACAGCTTTATAAACACTTGTCATGAGGCAGATTCAGAATTTAGAATTAATTGGTATGGCCAAATTTGCTTGCTATAAAACATCCTTATCTCTCCTTCCTTCTATAAAAATATAAGAGGCAGAACTGGCAGCAGGGTGTTACAAGCAACATTATCTTAGAAAACATTCGTCAAAAAAAAAAACCATGTTTGCCGGTATAATACTAGAAAGGAAAGAAGGACCAAAACAAACTTCTGGGTTTATAATGAAAGCCTTCATTGATTCCTTTTTGTGTTAGAATTAATAGATTAAAAATTCAGTATTTGAAAGACTAAGCCTCTGTCAGATCTTTTTGAGTTCAAAGGATTTCTTTATATTAATTTTGTTTTGGCAAAATTCATCACAAGGAGCTAGAAAATATGCAGCTATTTGATAATGCAAAGAAAATTCAAGGAAGGAGAAGAATGTGTTAAGACTTTGAGTATGCAAATATTTTTATTTTTACTTTTTATTATTATTTTGTAAATTACAACACACATATAAAAACATATGTTTTTATCTTTCATCAGCAAGTCTTTCCAATTCTTCCTCTGCCAAGCCAAAGACTGATATTGGGGAAAAACAGGCTCTAAAGTAGACTGGAAGCATCCCTGCCCAGCTCTCCAGTGTGTGTCTACTGCCAGCTGTGCCACCATCCAGCCCCAAGGAATACAACACCAAAGGACATAGAGTATCATTTCTCTATTTTTAAGAAATAAATTTCTTCAAGTACTTTGAAGTTTCTGGTTGCACACTCTGATCCTCTCTTTTTTTGATACAGACAGGATCTCTCTTCAAAAATCAGACTCTCCAAGTCAATTATTTAAAAGTAAGTAAAGTAACCGAAGTCCTCCTTCTTGTAGACACATGTCCCCTCCCACTGAAGAGGATTTTGCATGTTGACTTTCTGATTAATAGCCTGTTATTCTCATTTAACACATCTCTCCTCCTTAGTAATTCGATTTCTCCACCATTCTCAACACAACCTCCCCAAATACCATGCCTGACTGCTTGTTTCCACCAGCTCCGCAACTGCCTGGCAATGTGGTCCTTTCTTTGATGGGCTTCAGTGATGCATTACAGACCAGCAGCACGAGGAATAAAATACCATACCCAAAACAGGAATAATCAAAATGCAAACCACTACTTTGAGCTATCCTTTAACTGGGATCAGAAATACTGATGTTTGAGTCCAATGAAGTACCCTAGAACTGCAGCAGTCATGACAGCTGTAACATATTCCTGTATAAACTTTTTGGAGTCTTTCCACATCACTCTTTGCTGTCGCCAAACTGTAAGTCCATTATCTTGACATCTCTCTGCCATCTAAAATAAAAATTTTGTCTTTCTTGAGTTTAGTAGAGCTCAAAATTCCTATTGCTCAAATAGTAACACAGTCACAAGGTAACCACGCACCCCAATCCACAATTCATGTGCTCTTCCTGAGTGTTTTCATTAGCATCTTACAGAAATTCTCCATTACTTCTTGTTGTAAGTCAGTAATTTGATTCGCCTTCACTTCTTTCTGTACAAAAAAGAATACAAAACCAAATACAAGCAGCAGTACTAATAATCCATTATATTGCATTCAGACATCAACACAAGAGTCTTTGTCCATTTGACAACTCATCCAACACAACAGTATAGGCATCCAACATGCCTAACAAACTGACAAGTACCAGCAAGGGCTTAATAACATCCACAGGGAACCTTTGCCCAGAAAGGACATTTCAGAACAATTCCTTCAAAATTCTTCAAACATATTTACCAATTTGTTGGTAATATTCAGCCTGTGCTGCTCAGAATACACTGTGTCACTTACCTCTTCAAGTGGGGAAAATAAGCAATACCACATGGCTTGTGCCTGTAGTAAGACTTAATTTCAAATTAAAGAACATGAATATTCACAGTTTACAAAATACAAGAATGGCATTACTAGGCAAAAGTACTGCATTAACATTTTTGCATTTGGTTTGTTGCCAAGTCCAATAAAGATAAAATAAAATTCAGTATTAATTATATGTTGACAATCTCTGTCCATGTAATGGCTCTGCTTTCAGTCTGTAAATGTGTTATTAATTTGCATACAAACTACATTAGAAAATCTCAAATACTACTTGCAACTGCCTAATTTTCTCATTCATCAAAAGGTATCATCTCATCCTCAGCATTTATTGTTTTTGAGGGACTTAATCATTTTATTGACATGTTTATGTTAAAGTAAAAGAATACTGTTATTTTCTGATTTACATTAATGTAACTACAATTTTAGTGAGTTTGATCTGCCTGAAGCAAATGGGATAGCAACATACAAACCGCTACTTTTCTATCATGGAAATATGCAAAGTGGTCTGTTTCAAAATGAAATATCAAGTAAATTCACAAAGCAGAACATAAAACCTGCCACAAATGGCCCTAACGCAAGTGCAAGAAGAACAGTAGCACATAAAATAAACACTGGAGAAAAAAGAATTGGTTTTCCCTTGTGTAACCACGGCCTGATCTTTACACTCTTAATAGCAATGTACAGAAATGAATCACAATGTGTTTCTTCCCTTTCATGTTTTCAAACAGAAATTCATTTTGGCTGATAACCAAACCACAGAGAACTAAGAAACAAATTAAGGTTTGCGTGCCTGACCTCCTAGAAGAGTAAAAGGAGTCTTTCACATGAACTGTAACATATTTGAATTCAGCCCAAGTTATTACTGACTAATAGTTATTACCATGTGCTAACGGTTTGGTACTCACGTAAACTAATCCAGTGATCTCTGTTAAAATCCCTTTTTGACATGTGACACAAAAAAAAAAAAAAAAAAAAAAAAAANAAAAAAAAAAAAAGAAAAAAAAAGAAACCAAAGCATCATCACAACTGCACTTTTGCCTGCAACCTCAAAAAGTCTGGAGAAAGGCTGGTTTTTGCAACAGAGTAAATTCCTCACCTTGGAAGCAGTCACCAGGCAGATGATCACGGCATGCTATAGGACAGTGCAGGAGAGCTTGCAGTGCTCACATCATGCCTGTTCTGTTTATTAATTGACAGCAGTATCTGAGGCTGAACCAGCTCTCATTAGCCCATCTTAGTAGAAATTTTATGATTCTATAGTGCAGAAACACTGAAAACACTAGTGGAATTGGGAACGCACTCATCTGGTGAACTGAAATTCTGCATCAACCTCCATTCTGCTTCCAAAGGTACATCTTTGGTTACTAACTGGAAATCAAATGATGAAGAAACTAATCTAGTCTGGGTATCCTTAAAGGAAAAAAAAAAAAAAAATTGAAATGCCTGAACCTTGATCATCCTCTGTTAAAAACACATTTCCACTATGGTTTCACCATGCAATGAGTCGGGAGTGTTATACTCCTGGCAATCCACTGGACATATCAAGCTAGAGACGGACAACCCCATGTGCTAGATGCTCCTTTCTAAACCATCTGTCCCTACTAAAAACTCCTTCTATCCACATAGTTAAACTGGATAACCCAATTCAGCTAAATTTAGAGTGATCTCAAAATGGCTTCTCCCATTTCAGACTTGAAGTATTTCCATGGTTTCTGTTTGTTTTGGGGGCAGGAGGAGCTGCGTCAATTGGTCTAAAAATAGATTTGACCTCCCTGAACACATCTGGTCTTGATTAGATATTTAGGCCATGACAGAACTACAAAAGTACAACTATCAGAAATCAAGTATTTCAAATGCAAGAAAGTCATCCAAGTGCCACATGAAAGCAGACAACTGCTTTTGCAACTATTACTGTGAAGCAGTGTAGTAACTGGCATCCATTTAGCCGAAACTGGAGGCCATTTTGAAAAATGGTAGATGGTTTTACAGATGGTTTAAACAGTAACTTTCTATTGCGAACCTGTGAAAGCTCTTGTGACACAAACCCTTAAGACGGACACCAAGATACTGGTTGTGCATGCCCATGAAGAGATATGACAGAGATATACCTGAGCATAGACAATTACCCTTTTACCATGAATTCTATGAAGTGATCTAAGTGACATTTCTTTTTTGGTATTTCTGGTCACAGAAGGGATAGGAATTGACAGGTTGCTTCAGAAAAATCGGCAGTTGAGGTATTGGGAAAGAGGTATTGATACCAAAAGCCCAAATACAATAAGTGATCTGAATTGTCCTGTGGAGGAACATCCAATCATCTAAATTCACCTACAGAGATCAGCCTCCTAAGCTGGCTGCCAGAAACCGGCTACCATGGATAACCCCCTGATGACCCTATCATCAACTTGACTAGTTCTCAAATGTTTAAGGAAATAGTCCTTAGGTATCTGCTTGTAGTAAGCATGTACACAGAGACAAGCTAATCCATATTCAGTTGTTAATTTGACTATATTTCAGTAATGTAATTTCTGCTGTATTCCAAAACTAAAATGGAAGCATTCAGCTTATACTCTACACTTTCTAAATAGTGGTCCCAATACACTTTCAACTTAATTATCAATCAACTATATTTATTATTAGACTGATGATCAAAGCATACAGGAAGTTAAGAGACTGCTTTATAATTATCTTTGCAATTAGCTGAGTACCATTTTGATTTGGTATCTCCTTATGGCATGAGAGCACAGCTTGATTTTTCTGAACTACACTTGCAAAACAAATTACTGAAATTACTTTATCTCTTCTCTTTTCCAATACCTCCCAGTCTGCCCAACTTGACCATGAATTCCCAAAGCTAATGGAAGGGAGGGAACAGAAAAAAATGAAATTTTTATACCTGCTTTTTGCAGTATCAATGCTGCTTAGATTCAAACATGCTGACTCAGCAGAAACGCAATGAAGCCAGATGATGCTCAAAGAGAATCAGAATCATATTTTTGAAACAATTTGTAAATTTTTTTAATTTATTAGCTTGCTTTATAGAGATACTATCATAAGTACTTGGGTTCTGATCTTTTGTTTCACATATTGTATGTCTCATTTTTTCCTCCTATAAACTTATCTACTGACTAATCAAAGGCAGCTTTTTCTTCTCAAACTTGGGAAACTCAATTTAGTAACTTTTAAATAACAGCATTCACTTTCCTAAGGCTTTAGTCTATAACTTATAATTATCTGCCTATTCAGACAGCATTAACCAACATCACATTCAAAGTCATATGCATCATACCTGATTGTAAATCTATCAGACTACTCCTTTGTATATATAAGCTTAATTCTTGTTGACAGTGCTAAATTGGGATTTAACTTCTAGCAGGAGTACATTTAAATGTAAATTTACTTTTTTCCAGCAACAGATTTTCAGAAGTTAGCATGAGAACCTTGAATTTAATCAAGGTATTTGCACACACAATTTCCTGTGCAAAACAATTACACAAGTAAATTTAGCAAGCAAGTTATTTCCATTTGGTTGCAAGTGTCTGTGTGCACACAATCTGACTAGGTAAAGCTTTGTGCATGCATACAATCTGAGTAGGGAAACTGTGCATCGAAAACTGACCAAAAGATTTGTTTTCAAGAGCTAAAACTGCATGAAAGATTAGACTGCTAAAGAAAAGAATACTTAAGATATTAGAGTGTGCTTCTTAATTACCTCATCACACATTTATATAAGCTTCCACATTAAAAAGCAAGAGCAACTGAGCAAGAAGAGTGAAAAGGAAGATAGCTACGCTTTTGTTTCTCTTTGTTAAAGATATTGTTGTAGTATTGTCAGTGTGGAAACTGATGTTAAGAAAAGAAAAAGCAATGACACCTTATCCTTCAAGGAGTCTAGACAGACTTCCCTCCCTCCACCAGTTGAAGATGAAATGCCTCTGATTAGAGGTTAGAAATCGGGGACGCCGGTAAAGTTTTATAAGGGTTCTAAGGTAAACAATTTTTTTGTAAAGTAGATGAAATAAAACCTGTGTGGATACTTGTAATATTTGTGACATGTAAAAAAATTTAGTTGCCATAAAAGTTCTCATAATGTGTTTACTATCTAAACCAATAATCTACTTTTTGTTAATGTAAATTACGACATTAAGATTCTTGATTCTTCAACACAGAACTTTTGTTTAAATCAAGGTTATATTTAGTCCAGTGTTAATGCTAGTGAGTAGCAAGAAAATAATCTGGAGAGAGAAACAGTGTTACAAATCATCTTTAGAAAGGGCAATTCACTCAGTTGTATTGGTAGAAGTTAAACAAGTATTGGATTTTTTTTTTTCCTGATGCCAGGACAAGTACAGTGTTGAAGCACTGTTTTTAATACCCAACTCTTTGAGGGTTTTTCTTCAGGTTTGGTTGCTTTTGTTTTTTTTTTTCTTTTTTTAATGCATTAATGTCATGCGTCACTTAACAGCAGCTTCCCAGAAACTGCTTGACGGGCCTGAAGAAAGGAAAAGAGGAACGCTGGCGATGAGCGGCAAAACTGTAATGGATCTTCAGATATTTGGACACCTCAACTATTTATTTCATTATCTCATACACAGGTTGTTATAAACAATAAAAGCTCGTTAAAAACTGAAGTCAAAATGAATTGCTAACTATATCTAGTTTGTTTACTCTCTGTGACAATTTCCTAGATTTAATTCCCAAGAACATGATCTTTCTATGGAAAAACTCTGGCTGCCAAATCATGTATGCCCTTTCTTTGCTTTCATTTCTATTTACAGTGTATAGAGGAAGATTCTACAGTAAATTTTAAGAGTTGGAAGCCTCAGTGCAACAGCTTTCTAACTGAAAATGTGGTTGCAAGAGGGTATTATTTTCACACCATGGCCATAAAATGCCATGGTGGGCTTTCCACCTGTATCTGAGCCTGTAATTCAGAATAAACATGTAGGTATTACCTTACTACTAAAATAATGCAACAGCTGCCATCACAAACCATCCCATGCTTTTGGATGTAATTTAAGGCTTTTTAAGTACCTGACATGTACTGTTTCGGGGGTTTTTTGCATCATGTTTTAAATATAAATTAAGATACTATCAATTCAAGTATATACTGTACAATAACTCATCTCCATGGCTGCAGATAGCAGTCGTATACAATCTTCCCAGCTTTCTGTGTATAACTCCTTGTTTAATGATAATGCATTGTGTATCTTTTTCTCTCTTCTTATTTGGCTGCTGAATTATGGAAAGCCACTAAGTGTGCATTGTTACCAATTCTATTCCTTTATAGCCTTTCCTTAGTTCCTTTCCTTTAGAGCTTTCAAGGTTTTAAAAAAAAAAAATAATCCCAGGTTAATAATCTTTTTCATTTCTGACAGTAACCGATGACACAACTGATCTTTCATATAAAAGTGGACTAATAACACCTGAGACACTGCCAAATAATTCTGAAGTTTTCTTGTTAATTTCATGGCATAACAAGTGCCACTTGCAAAGCAAGAATGTCGGATGTTTCTGGTCTGTTTTTTTGTTTCAGTACAGAAAATAACAGCCCACAGACTCCTGTTGGCCTAAAAGCTTACATGGCTGAAAACTTGAACCATTTCTCCAACAATACAAGTTTCAGTTGCTAGAAGTGAGTAACTTCTCTCTTAGCACTGCCTTGCTGACACCCTCCCCACAGCTCTGCTAATGCAAGAAAGCTTGTTAGCCTAGAAACAATGAGTTTGAGAGTGCAACAGGAGGCATCTGGGATGCATCACCTTTCAATCAGCAAAGCACACATAGCAGAAATTTGAAAAAACTATTCCTACAAAGGCCTTTCGGACTAGGAAAAAAAAAAAGCAGGGAAAAAAAAAAGGTTTTGGTTACCCAAAAAGGTAGAACGTTTAATTTTGGTGGAAACAGCCAAAAAAAAAAAAAACCAAACAAAAACAAAAGGAAACCAAGATAGTGGAGGTTCTTAAGATTCTAGCTACTATGGAGAGGTCATTAACAATAACAAAGGTGAAAAGCCAACTTAGCCAATGTAACACGCTCGAGTTACTATGAAAAGCTTAAAGTGATTTGCTTCCTTGTAAATAATGAGAATTTTCACGCATTTATCAAGCAGCATGGCTTAAGTCTTAAGTCATTTGGTGGTGAGCATAGAGTAGAAATAAAATTTAAAAATCCGTCTAATTTTCATCCCTATGCAGGATTGTTTGTAATGCATAGTACAGATTAGAATATTAGCACCAAAAAAACTGGCAATTAAGATAAAAATGAACAAATCTTATTTAGCATAAAATACATGTCACTGAGATCTGGCAGTACGTTGCTAGGATGTAGAGTGCCTGCTTCATCTAAACCTCCAAAGTAGCGCTAGTAATGGCTAAGAGAATTCAACAATGATGAGTACACGATATTGAGTCATGTGTAATTTTGCCAAGAGTGGTCTGAAATGGAACTGGTAGCAAATAATTTTACAAGGAGGAAAAATAAAATAGTGAGTGTATGTAGACAGAGGATGAAGATATATTTGTTTAATTGTATTATGAACATGATTATGTTATCACCACAAAAACAGTGGTATAGTTAAAGCAATAACATCCTTCCTAACCCTACAATAGTATTAGAGCTTTATTTCTTACACTTTAACGATAGTCAGTGTGCAAAAGTGCTTGAGTCTTTAAGCATAGCCATTAAAAACACTCATTCAGCCATTACATACTCACTCAAAAGAGAACTCAAAATGAACCTAATGTTTAGGAACTAGGATACACATAAAGTGAATGAAGAAAAATGCAATGTGATTCAATTAAATATGCAAATTAGACAGCTATAGATCAATTATTCCTTGGATGTAAATGTGTCATTACCGGGGCAGTACACATTCAGGGAAAACTGATCTCAAAACTTGTAGCTACAATAATACAACAGAATAAGGACAGATGAGTGCCTTTTGTCTAATTTTGAACTGAGAGTCCAAACCAAGAAAGTTAGTCAAATGCTTCTGAGATCTAAGACACACAGAGGCAATAAAGCTCCAATCCCGAATGATGTTGACAAAGAAAACAACTATTCTGAGCAACAGCCATCAATGACAGTGGTTGTTAAATTTTTCTTCCTCAAGGAAAAACAAACAAACAAAAATCAACCACAAAATTGTTAAGTACTTCAAAGCTTTAAAAATTGGACAGACTTGTGAATACTCACTACCACAGTCTTTGTGCATCCCTAATGAGAACAGGTTGGGACAGGATTTGCACAAAATATAATAAAGTACATGTGATACCTGTATCTTACTGCACCTCAGTCTCCAAAATAATACTGACATTTAGTACATAAATGCTGACTGGAAGTATCTTAGAGAAATATTTTACTTCTGAGTAATGTCTGCTTAGACAACAGAATACTAATAACTGAAGAGAAAAAAATATCCAATCACAGAGCAGGAAATTAATTAGATAGTGGTCTCTAATAAGAGTACTTAAAAAACCCCAAATGTGCAGTAGGACTATCCTTTGTCAAACACTCTGCTTTAAAAAAATAAAAAATAATCTATTCATTGCAGGACAGAGAGGAACTGAGTAAATTAAGCACCTTATAAAAATTCAATATAAAATTCTACTTTAACAACAGTATTAGAAATTACATCTCAGTGAGGTATTAGAATTGACTGTCAAATAATTTTCTTCTCTGTATTTGCTTTCTCCTGACCGTTCATTTCTCCTTAAAACCTTTTTCAGCCTTTTTTTTCCCCCCTACAGGCTGCTATTCTCATTGTCTACTTCAGCATTACATGTAAGTTTCAAATCTTTACATCCTGGTCACAGGCACTGCTTATTCTATTACCTCACAAACAGGCTGCTCTGTTTTCTAGGTCAGCATTAGCTAAGGATGACATACAGTCCACACCAGTATTCACTCCACAGGCGTTCAGTGACAATGCAGGAAACAACGTAACTGAAACTCTGTGGTCTGGATCAGTGTCAAAATTGAGTAGGACACAAGTTAGTGCTGGTGACTTATTAAACTTGCTCACCTCGAGAAAGCCCCCTTAAATAGTTTCTTCTTTCCTTTCCAAATAATTGCTTACTCCATCCTTGAACCAAGATGCCAGTTTCTGCTGCTCACCCATTTTCCCATTCTAGGTTCCCTGATCCTCACCGCCAGGAGCTGCTCATCCTCAAGCTTACCGCTTCCATTCTGCTAGCAGCTAAACAAGTAGGCTGTGCACTTCCGCTTGCTGTCTTGCTACTATTTACATGAAATTTTCTCTCCACTGCTGAAGTACAGGTTAAGAGAGTAGGTATATTCTTTTTACCACCAGTAACCTCAGCTACTCCATCAGTAACCTCAACTACTGACCATGACAAAATAGCTACCTGAAAATCCACAAGTGATGACATCCGTTTCAGCCTGTGATGATAGCTTACCTTCTCAGCCCACACATAGTGTGAACTTCTGCAATGATGCTCCATCTCCAATACTTCTCTGGTCCTATCTCGATTGTCAGCCAGTGCCCTCTAACATTACTTGATCTTTTGGTATTGATCATACTTTCCAGACTAGGACACATTTTCTCTAATTGCACGCATCTGGAAGTCTTGAGCAATGCATCCTCGAATGTGCTAAGCAAATCCTGTCACCTGATTTGTCTCCCTATCACCTTTTTGTTCCCCGAAAGATTTTTTGTAGGTTGACAGCTGCAACGCTTTTACAGCCTGTGCATATATTTTTCCCCTCATTGGCAGACCTCAAGTAAGACTTGAAAAGTTCATAGGCTACTACAACAAAAATGGTGAGAACTAACACAAAATACATAACTGTTCCCAGACCATGCAATGTTATCTAAAAAAATCTCACCAATATGTAACTCTTCAGACTAGAACAGCATGGGTTGTCTAATATTTAGGCAACTTGTTATAGCAGATTGGATCTTGCACCCAAGGCCTTCCAGTAGAGCTCTACTGGTTTATTCTCAATTTACCCCCGCAGGAAAAAAAAACCAAAAACCTAACAGGGGAACAGAGAGCAGAGATCTCCAAGCTGCACATCTAATGTACCCCAATAATGACAAAATTATTAGATAACTTTGTCACTAAGCTCTAAGAATAGCTACTATTTATATAGCAGATTTGTACAGCCATTCAGATTTGCTCATCTAGAACAGGTTTCCTCTCAACAGAAAAATATATAGAGAGATATATACACACATCCACTCAAACACATATGGAAAGATGGATATATGTTTCATTTAGCATGACATTTGCTTTCTAAGTCCAAAGAAAGCAGCAGAAGTTCTCATTGCATTTTTTCCTACCTGAACTGTTTTTCTTCTTCCTGGCTATTTTTTCCCCTGTCATAAAAACTACCTGAGACTTATGCCTGGCAGGCAAGACTGAAGTGTAAATGGCTAGAGCCTGGCAAAGATCCAAACAACTGAAAGCAGGCTTTTACTCTGGCAGGTGCTGAATAGCTTTGTCTGTAGTCAATGATTGTAATGCCACCGACAATAAACATGAAGATGTATTAAGGTCTTAGAAACAAATGGATAAACATTTAGGTACACTATATAAAATAGCAGTAAAAATGGTACGGTGTAAGAGCTCTGTTTAAGCAATCATGTAAGTGACTGAATGGCAGAACATTAAATTTGGTATTAGCAACATCTAAATTTAAGACTAGTTTTTAAAAGAAAATTGTTTATTATAAAGACCTACCATATAGAGTATTGATTTTATCATAACTGGTTATTTATAACATATAGTTTAGCATTATGGAGTAAAATGTTTAAGATTAGATTTCAAATGGCCCTTTTTCTCTTCAAATTATAGAGTCATATAACAGTTTGGGTTGGAAGAGACCTTTAAAGATCATCTAGTCCAACCCCACTGTCATGGGCAGGGACATCTTACACTACATCACGTTGCTCAAAGCCCCAGTCAACCTGAGCTTCAATACTTCCAATGATGGAGCGTACACAACTTTGAGGCAACTTTTTCCAGTGTCCTACACCATTCCCATAGTAAAAAGTTTTCTCCTTATTTCCAATATAAATCTACCCTCTTTCAGTTATTAAATTATGCAAGGGTGTAATTTAATTGTATGTTCAGATAGCTCAGTGTAATGGGAAAACACACCTTTAAGTTTAAATTTCCGTATATTATTTATAATTTTTTATGTTTTTGCTTATCCTGACCAAATCATGGGAATGAGTGAAGGATTAAGTTATACTCTTCACTGTACTTTACTTATGCATAAGGTTTCATCTTATTACATAACCTATTATCATTACATAGTATATTAATATATACTATATTAATAAATATCATATAATGCATTTTTACGTAATCTACTATTAAAACAAGTGATTCACAAAAATTCAGAGGTCCTCTTGATCCCTAAAGTATCGTGCCTTAACACTTTCAGTCCAGTGGTAATGAATAAGCATTTACTACACTGCTTCACTTCATACAGAAGCATCCTACTACAATTATAATCAAGTTGATTGAACTCAATATAACAACGAGTCATTTCCTATGTCAACAACATTGCTTGGATAGCTTCATGGTTGTACAATGGTCACCTATGGAATAAAGCCTAAAGAAAAACAAAGAAAACATACCAAAACAAGGTAAACACATTATGTGATTTATGTGCAAACACGGTATTTTGGCAAAGCAGAATAAAATTATATTTTAATTCTCAGCAGTAGAAATCATGTTTAATCAATTCTGTAGTGTTCAAGAGGTAAACCTTACAATCTGTCCAACCACAGAGAATTAATACAACACCTAAGGCCTGCTTTCCATTATCAGTAGCTATATGTCAAGGAATAGCAGCATTATTTTTCCATCAATGTATTAGCAACGTATGGGCAGATACACCGAAACTCTCCCCCCTCCCTTCCTTTTTTGCTGTGGTATTTCTGTTTCAACAACAGTCCCAGGCAAGCTCTTTCAGAAGGAGCTGCAGCATAGAAACCTCCATGGCTATGTAAGTGAGTAGACCCAAACAGACTGGTTAGCTGTCCTGAGAGAAATTACCTCTGTCAGGCAACCATAAAATCTCACAACATACTCTGAATACTGCTGTTTAGTATGTTCTGGAGAGCAGACAAGAATTCACAGTACACGCCTCTACTAAAGTGGCCAACTCTGATCACTTTTGCTTATCTTAGTTAGCATTTACATATGCATTTCCTGCAAGACTACTTGTGCTGGTACATCCCAACATCAGCATATGCAGCTTCCAAGGCGGTCCTTAACATTTTCCTCTTCCAAAAGAGCATATTCAGCATCCTTGGAATTACAACCACATTCTAGTACTAAGAAAGACACCATCAGCCCACAGAAAATGATGTTATTTCCCTGGTAAGAAATCACAGGAGTACTTTTTGATCAAGAATTCCCTGCTGAAGAGCATAGCTGAAGTGTTTTGTGCACCATGCAGTAACATCAAATCTCACACTGCTACATGAAAATCAAGATCTGGTTATTACTGTTCTAATCCTTTTTTTTGTGTTTATTTTTCCATCCAAGATCCCTACAAAAAAAATTGATTTTGTTTGCCCACTATTAGATCTTAAAAGGGGCACCACTTACCAAATAGTGCAAATAAAAAAGTGTATTCGATATCTAAGAGGACTGAACAAGGGGAGCAACCTGGAAAGGTTGCTTCAGCAGAACTGAAGGTCTGTGATGAAGTGTACATATACAGGGGTTTTTTTCCTATCAAAGGCAAAAGGGAAAGGAAACTCTTTGTATGGTGTCATTTTGGAAACTGTACTTTTACTCCTTTGGGATGAGCACTCTGATCACTGGGACACAGAACACATGAGTTTGTAAAGATACCTGATATATTTTTTCTCCCCACAAACCAATTGTCCAAAAATAAAGAACTGCATGAAAAAGAACCTCATCTTCCAGTCACTTCTGTTCTTAGTCCTTAATTAGATGTTTCTACCAGTATAAAAAGAGATCAGATGCAGATGAGGAAAATACTGTAGATGAAAGATGAACATACATGAACTCTAGTAGTATATAAAAACTTACTTGCATGTCTCAGGCTCATTGACAGAAAAAATTATCACTTTAGAAAATCCCTAAAAGCTACTCGAAATTTTCCTTTTTTCAGTTTACATTTACACCACTTCAATTGTGAAATTGGCAAGCAGATACAGTATTATATGACCAAGAAGACCAATCATGCAGGCACATAAAGAGAGAACAGCTGAAGATAACTATTTGTGAAAACACGTTCGTACCAAGTGTTTGCCATGCTATTTTGAATAATGAACAAATACACAAAAATTAAGCTGTAACAATAGATAATGTACAATCAGGGAGAGAACAAAGTAAGCTGAATAAATAGCTCACGCAGTCTCACAGAAACTGAAGGGAATACCAAAGTCATTCATTCACTCAGGAATAATTCAAATCCCAGAAGTTACTAAAGATTTTCAAATACTCTCCACTGGAACGGCCTAGGCCATGAAGACCAAAGTGAGGAAGCCCACCACCCTCTTCTCACACAACAGTGATTATCATTGCTACTTCTGAATGCCACATTTTTTCCCTCATTCACACAATCTATTATAAAGAGGCACAGAAAGGAGAAGAACTGAAGTATCTTTTGATCTCACAATCATGAAAGAACAAGACTTGTGTTCACTTCAGGTAGCAAAAGTAGCAGCTCTCCATCTCTAATTTTCCTTTTCTCCAGAGAGACCCCACTACCCAAGCAGCAGAACCTCAGGCATACTGTTGTTCTGCAGAGACCCTGCTTGCAATCATGAGATGTCAAGAAGATGTTAGAAATCTGTTCTGCCTTTCTATGACACACCTACAGCACCCCATATATGTTTCTTCAGGAATGCTACAAGTTGTGGATGGGAAAAGCAAGCCAAGGACTCATGGTGACTGGAACAGAAGGAACATAGCAATCAACAGAACAGAGCTGAAATTCAATCCCTTCGAGTGTAGGTGTGTAAAGAAGGAAATGCCCAGAGCAGCCTTATGAGGAAAGCACTCAAGCTTGTACCAGGGAACCAGCACACTTGAGTGCTTCTGTGACATGTCTCTACACTAATGCACACAACATGGGGAACAAACAAAAAGAGCTAGAAACCTGTGCACAGTTACATGGCTACAACCTGATCGGGATCACAGAGACATGGTGGGACAGACAACAGGCATGCCGTGATGGGTGGGTACAGCCTTTTTAGGAAGGACAGTCTGGGAAGGTGAGGAGAGGCAATTTCCCTTTACAAGAGGAAGTAGCTGTAATGCAGAGAGCTCTGCCTTTGTACTGGTTAGGAGTCAGTCAACAGCTTATGGGTCAAGCAAGACAGACCGATGTGGGTGCTGTTGTAGCAGGTACCCACTATAGACCTCCTAATCAGGAAGAAGTAGATGAGTCCTCTTCAAACAACTGGAAGAAGCCTCACATTCACAGCCTTGGTTCTCATGGAGAACTTTAACCTCTGATAATTGCTAGATGGACAATGCAGCAGGGTCCAAGAAAACTTGGGCATGTCTAGAGTGCATTGACAACAATTTGCTCACACAGGTAACCAAGGAGACAAGGCGTTCTGCTGGACCTGATACTTACAAAAAAGGAAGAACTGGTCAGGGATATAAAGTCAGGGACAGCCTTCACTGCAGCAGCCATAAGATGGTGGAGTTCAGGATCCTAATGTGATCAAGGGAAGTTATAGAGTTGCTGTTCAATCTTGCAGACGTAGGGTTAGGAAAGCCAAGGCCAACCTGGAGTTGGAACTGGCAAGTGATACATAGGGCAACAAGAAAGGTTTCTACAAGTACAGAAACAGCAAAAGGAAGCTTAAATGTTTCCAACATGACTGCAATATTACTGTTTCAAATGACACCACTTGCAATTGCATTCCAACATGAAAATTATCTATATACCCATGTCACTCAACTGTTCTGCCTTTCCAGATATGTGTCTCATTTAATCTGTTCTCCTGGTCAGTCACTGTGCTTCACTGCTGCAACTAGTAATGCAACCTGCAGTTCCTCAGTCCACATGCTCTTTTCTGCTGCATTTGTTTAGAACATGTCTTCAGCTAAAGAAGCGAAAGTGGACTCCCAGCACAAAGTTCAGAAAAGTAACAGTCATCTCAACAAAAAGGATGACACTGTCAGGTTCTTGCAAAACAGAAGAATGCCAAGCTGAGAAACAAATCAGGCAAGTGACAGCTGTCACACAGAAGGGGCTTTCCATTTGAAATACAGTAGGACTCATGCTTTTACTGACAGTGAAAACACTGATGGCAATGGCAGTCTATGAGCCTGCTCCACAAAGAATACAATTTATGCATCACATTCAGGTTTTAAAGATGATTAATCCACATGATACCCGCATGACTTCATACCTCTCCAGATATATGACATAGGGCTACACCTCTGGGGGAAAGTACGCATTCTGCTCAAACACATTGGTTCAACTTAATTGAAAAACACAAGCTAATGCATTCAGGGCTACATATTATGAACTAGGCAGTTTTTCTGAGTACAAGACCAGGTTGCAATATGCTTGTTTGCATCTCCCTGCTAACTTCCATTCTTAAAAAGCAAATACTAGGTAATCATCATGATTAAAAACCTACTCAAACTAAACACAGTACTCAATAAGGGATAGATGTTTAGAGAAGGCCTATTCTCAACTTTGTGCTAGTCCTGGTAAGTATTTAGCCTGTTTAGTCCGGAGGGCAGTAACTCCCAGCTTTATGCGGTATACCACTAGAGTCAGAAGGCGTAAGAAAGAGCAACAAGAAGTGAATGGATCCAGTTCAGAACACTACTTTGCTACTGTTCTTTTATGTTCAAGAAATCTTGTGTCAAAGGTTATGACTAAAGCCATCTCTCTGGGTTGGACAATGTCATAACAGAGGGAAAAAATAAACAAGTGGGAAATTCTATGGCAGTTTTACATTGCTTTTCCTTGTTCCTAAGCAATCTACCCGAATAAAGAGGTATTGTGTTAAAACTGCAACAGAAAAAAAAAAACAAAAAAGAGAATAAACCAGAAAAAAACTGCAATGTCAGATACAGTACATTGTCATAGTCCAGACAGTTTTGATCAAGCCAGGGCTGCTGAGTGATAATCCCTAAGAGGCACTTGTTTAACATTCAAGACAAATAAGCAGGGTGACTAGAGAGTTTAAAAAAAAAAAAAATGCTTGAAAATGATAAAGTCTCCCTGGGGACAACTGTCAGATTTCATACATCTCTGAAATCTGTAAAAAGTAAAGAATAAAAGGAATCTTCCCTAAACTTCTCATATCTAAGATGACACCTGTAGTTCATTTGGTTTTGTCTAATTAAAATATCAATTAGTTTTTGCAGTACTATCAGCATTCTGAAATACTTTAATCATAGTACAAGCCCTGCTGTGATCCAAATTGCTTTGTTTTATAAGATACATTGTCTTTGGGGTTTTTTACCTTTCCGTATCCACTTTTTTTTTTTATCCTGGCATAAATTCTGCCCACATATTCGCTCCCGGTGTGCTCTGTGCTGAGAAAGAAGTGACCTTTGTGTACTGTCAGAGAACTGTCCTTTAAAGCCAATCAGTTTGCTCTATCACTCACAGAACTGTCATCTGGAAACTCCACAAACTGAAGGTGGCACAGTCATGCCCCGGTCACCATGCTTGTTCATCAAAAACAGAGATAATTTGGTATGCCAGGGAACTGGAGATTGTTAAGAACAGAAGTAGTAGTTAACAATGAAACAAGAAGATGGTTCAGTTAGATATAAGACAAATAAGTTATATGTCAAATTGAGAGACAGCAACAGCTTTTCCAGGCAGGTTTGATACACTTTTCATTTGCAACACATGCTTCAAAGAAAAAAAAAATCCTACATTTTCAGAAAACATAGTAAGAGACCGAATTAGTAGGAAACACACACTCGTCTGTGAGGAATTCTTATATTTCATCCTCATCTCTGACACTATTACACACTTTACTGGGAATTAATCTTCAGCTTATTGTCATCTTTCCATCCTTACTGGGTTCCCGTTGGCCTACTTGCTATCAGAAAACTTTCTGGCAAGAGATACAATGCTGTTGAGGAAGCATCTTTTCCTGTAACAAGTACTTGCAACACAAATCACTTATCTAGTGTAGCATCTTCCTGTAATCCGGATCCTCCTGTCAGTACCAGGACAGCGGACTGTTTTGCAGAAAATATTACTATACTTGTAGTTGTTCAGATCCAACGCATTTTAACAGCCACCTCTGTCTGATTTCTAACATGCTAAGATAAAGGAGGAAAACAAACAAAATGGAAAAACAAAATCCCAGCAAAAGCACAATCACAGAGTCTGATCTGATAATGAGAAGGAAAAAATAATTTCCCAAATGGAACTGATATCTTCCCTCAGAAGCCCAGCTCTACTCCAACTCAAAGTGCTGAGGAAGATACAATTTTTCTTCCTAACCAGGATGACATTTGGTGCAAGGAAGTAATGTAAGTTCCCCATTGTCAAAAAAACTCAACAATAAACTACTGTACCATTCAATAACACAGTAGTAAATGCAATACTCAGGTATACATAGTCACCATGGCTGACTCTACAAGGACAAAGTATGGAAGAGCAGGAGAGTGCTCAGAAAGAACTCCCTCTTCAACCCACAGCAAATCTGCTGAGGGAACACAACGAGGACAACCAGGCTGTTCATACAGGAAGCTGTACTTTATTCCTCAGCAAGCTACTTATGTAACATAGTCTTAATCAGGATCGTATTGGTAGGAGTGGGATGGATTCTGGTTCCCCTCCCCTGGCAACTCTAGTTTAAAGCCCTCTTCACAAGGTTGGCGAGCCTCTGACCAAAGAGATTCTTCTCTTTTTCCTGACAATGGGACTCCATCCAGCCCCAGTAGATCAGGCTTCTCAAAGTGAGTACCGTGATCTAAAAAGCCAAACCCCTGACTGTGGCACCAGCCCTGTAGCCAGCTATTGATTTGCCAGATTCACCTGGCCCTGCCAACCCCCCTCACTTTGACTGGGAGGATGAATGAAAAAACTACCTGTGCTCCTGAGTCTCTCACTGCTGCTCCCAGGGCTTTATAGTCTTTCTTGATAGTTTTCAGGCAGCTCCCAGCTACATCACTGGTGTCCACATGGAACAGCAGCAGCAGATAATAGTCTGAGGACTGCACGAGGTTTGATAGTCTCTCAGTTACATCCCTGATATAAGCCCCCAGCAAACAGCACACCTCCCTAGACAGTGCATCAGGCCTGCAAATGGGTGCCTCCATACCTCTCAGAAGAGTCACCTACAACTATCACCTGCTTCCTTTTCTTGGCACCACGACACACTGGTTGTTATAGGTGGAGCAGATCGGGTAGTCTTACTCAGCTCCTGCTCCTCTCCTGATACCGTAGGTTTTGCCTCTTCACTCTGCAGAGCAGTGAAGCAGATCTGCAGGGGCACCTCAGTTTTTGGGGGAAGTCTCTTTCTCCTGCTGGTCTTTGCAGTTACAAGCTTCCATTCTGTGTTACGGGCCTCCCTTCCTGCTGTGTGTGCCAGCATGGGACTTCTTGTCTGCTTGGCTGCGGGTCCACTGCAGGCTGCACTTGTAACCAGCTGCCTATGTCCTCCTCAGCCTCCCTGATGCTGCACAGCCTCCTCACAGCCTCCTGCAGCTCAGCCACCCGCTGCAGGAGGTCCTCCCCCTGGGCACACCATTTGCAGGCAGGTGTGCCGCCTGTGCCTGCCCCGGGAGAAAGGTGGAGGCACCTCCTGCAGCCTGAGGTCTGCACCGCGGCCTCTCCCTTCAGCAGCTCCGTCTGGGCGGAGGCATCGGCCGCCGCTGGGGTGGGTGGCGCAGAGCCCGAGCTGCAGCCTTTGCTCTCAGGCGGGTGCCCGCCACCCTGCCTCGAGGGTCAGGTAGGATGAGCGCCCTTGACCCGTGCGGATGGTCACGGATGGGTGCTCGACCATCGGAACGCTCCTCTCCTTCGAAGGAGCACCCCTCCCGCGCGAACTGCCGCGCCACCCCCGGGTCGCTCCCGCTCCCCCGGCTGCTAATTTGTAGGCGGGGGGGGCGGTCACCGTCGCTGTGGCACCGCCCAGGCCCCCTCAGCGCCGCCCGACAGAGCTGCCGCCCTCAGGAAAACCGCCTCCGCGGCGGGCCGGGCCGGCTCCGGAGCAGCGCCCCGCGGCGACTGACTGTTAGTTTCCGTTACCCCGCGTTTAAATCTCCCGCCGTTGCTCTGGCACCGCCCAGGCCTCCTCAGCGCCTCCCGACAGGGCTGCCGGCGCCGGGCGGGTCGCTCCGCTGCCCCGGCGTGTCCCGCCCTCAGGAAAACCGGCGCCGCGCCGGCTCCAGGGGAGGTCCTCTGGGAGGCTGGCTGCGCCGTTTGGCATAATTTGCTTATCAGACAGCGTTTTGTGCCACCCAGACACCCCTGCGGTCGGTTTAATAGTACCCGTAGGGTACTCCTACATAATAAAAACGCAACAGAACCTACTCGAGTGAGTATCTGATAAAAGAATGGGTTTGCTAAAAGATGCAGCCCAACAAGTATCCCATTCTCTGAGAATTCTCTGCAAAAGTACACTACTAAACAACCCGACATGTATTCTGAATTCATTGCTAGGGTCAGTATTACAGAATCACTGAATGGTCAGGTCAATTAACCGTAGGCTATGACGTTAACTGCAAAAGGGGCTAAATTTTCCAGGATCAGCACCTGCCACGTAGGTGAAGAAGGTGCTGTTAAGTTTAAGGATGAATCTGTTCATTACTTTATCCCCCATGTTTTCCCCTCCATGTAACCTCTACCACAGTAAAACCCTACCCCTGCAACCCAACTACTCCTTTCAGCTCAGCAAGGGCTTCAAGAGCAAAGGAATGGAAGGACCTTCTGAGATACTTGTTGAATGTGTGGGGCAAGCTGTACTGCGCCACGCCGCTCTCTAATCAGAAGACTACAGCTTCCATACAACCTGGTAAGGCTTTCCTTCTTGCTCGTCTTAGTCACACGAACCAGCCTTGGCAAAGTGGGGCAAGGCTACTGCAGATTTCTCAGCTCGCTTGTTTGAGCCCTGCTGTACAAAACGTACTCAAAGATTTTACTTTAAAAAAAAAAATAATATTGAACTGCGGTATACAACGCAATATGCAATTAACTTGTCCACTTAGCAGCTTTCCATACTGGGAATCCAGGCCTGGGGATGTATCTGCTTAGCCTCTCACAGAGGAGAAACTGTAAGCATGCCAAGATTAACATTCTTCATTTTGCTTCCATATAAAACTTTGGAAGTCCCTATTTTCAGTTTGGGAATTCTGCGACACACTAAGTGAACCATTAATACCTCATACCCTAACCCCATTAATAATCTCTTCTGTACTTTCAGTGTACCTTGCTCAGGCTAACAGAATCTCTCAAGTTTCTTCTTACACATACAAAATAGGCCACACACTGAGCCCTGTGATACAGACTGCACCTGGAATCTCTCATGTGGTGATGAGGGAGAAGCTATGCTAGGCAATACCTACAAAAGTTTATTTAGTGGAAGCACTCTTAATACACTCTCAGGTTTGACACAGTACCGGGACCACCTTTTTACTCCAAGGAACAGTAAGTGAGCAAATGGAAGAACATGCACTTTTATTCCGTCTCGCATATGGCAACACAGGACGGATGCAGTCTAAAGTGAACCTCATGCTCAGCATCTCTTTCCTCCCACACAGATTTCCCTGAGACAAGCCCCGTATCAGAACTTGGGAAAAGAAAGTGAAATGCTGATAATTGCTCCCCCAGCTTTTCCCCAGAGGGGAGAGAACAACTCTTTCACCTTTTTTTCTCAATTTCAAGCGCAGCAGAGGCTGGAGGTGGTATTTTGGCAAGGGAACAGAAGAAAATAAGACAACAGAAGTTTGCAATTCCAACCTTACCGCCACTAGAAACACTTTCTTACCACAAGCTTGAGACTCAGCTGATTTAGCTCAGCCACAGCTAAATACTGGAAGGTGACTAAAAGCAGCATCCTAAAAAACATCTTCATATGGTACAACAGAGCTAAGCAGACATATCCTGTCAAACTCTCACCTCAAGCTAGAGGACACTGGAGGCTGGGAATAGAAGTTTTATAACCTGCACAGAAGATAAATTAAGAATCAAATCCATCTTCCAAATTGCATACATACACAATGTAAAAGCCACCTCTGTAGCACTGATGTTTACCTGAGAGGCAGAACTACATGAAATATGGGTTTGTACTTCACGAATGCTAAATGTCTAAGTGACATTAAATGACATACACGGCTCTCACATGAAGCCTGAAATGCTGACTTTGAACAACAACTAGGGGGAGAATAATCTTGTCTGAAGTAGGTATGGGTATTTAAATGCTGAGTCTTTATATTGAAATATATACACATTAGTGAAAACTCTGTATGAAGATTCCCTCCGTATTTACAGTCAGATAACAGATACTTTGCTAATATTCCATATGTTTTACCATATACTGTGCTATGTATTTTCTGCATATTAAATATTTATTCAACTATGAAATTAAGTGGTGTTTTTCTTTAAATAAATTCACGGACAGCCATTAACACTTAGTTTGCCAGTAGTCTTATATGGAAAAGCCTCAAAGTTTAATCCTACAATTGGGAAATAACCAAAAGCAAAATGGTGGTCTTTGCTTTAGCAAACTATATGATGAACTAAGCTGAATTAAAAACTGACCACAACTAAAAGAAAAAAGCTCCTGCTTTCACTCTTCTTTCCACCATCTCTCTGCCACCAACCTCTTGCCATCCTTTTGCCTTCCCCTCCCCTACTCCAAGACATGATTATTTTTTGTCCTTTTCTCCCACACTTCTCCCCTTCGGACCAGCTCCAGTGCATTTCTGCTCATAAAATAAACCGATCAAACATGCTAACCCAGCAGGAGCATTTTCTCACATGGTCGTGAGCTGTATTAGCTGACTATGGCAATCAAAGTACTGACGTAGCTCCAGTTAAAAGTGAAACACACAGTTGTGAGCAGGAATAGGGGAGTGCGGAAGAGAGTGTTCATTTGGTTCAAGCAATCTTATGAAATCGTATTTATAGATTTCTAGCTAAGATGCAGGAGGAAGAGGAGTATCATTGCTTTATGACTCCCACTTTCCCATTAAGAATTACCTCTTTATTTCTGCTTTTTTTTTCCTTCATTGACTGTACCCTAATATTTGACTCATTTTCAGGATCACGAATTTATCACTGTCAAAAAAATACTTGGGGAAAAAGGAAAATTCCCAGTAGCTTAAAGCTGCTAATTGAGAAAAAAA
>RSEF01000028.1:2077123-2091933 GCA_003993805.1 Himantopus leucocephalus
GCTACAGCGGGGGATGCTCCCTGCAGGGAGAGGAAAATCTGTCATCCCTTTTGCTCTCCATCAGCAGGAACGGCTCCAGGTTTCACCGGAGGTGCTCCGAGCAGCGGGGAGACGACAGTATTAACGTCACTGTATCAGTGTCGCTGCCCTCATAGTTTATGGTCTGTGCAGTTTGTGGTCTGGCTTTTAGACTCTTGCATCTCCTTGCAGACATCCCTGGAGTAACACACTGTGGTGTGCTACCTCCCATCTCTCTCTCTCCAGCGCAGAAATTCCTGCCTAAATGACCCTGCATGTGATGTAATCTTAACATAAACCATCTTCAACCCAAATTCCCTTCTTGGCTGAGCAGGAGAGAGCACAAACTGCAGAACGGCGGCAGCCGTGTGGCATGGTCCTGTGCCAAGCTGCCCATTCTGGCAGGGCAGGGTGGCTTTGGGTGATGGAGAGGCCATCGTCATCTGGTTCTCCTCACGCTCATTTTCCCAGTTCCTCATCTCTGCAGAGTGGCTGAAGAAGTAGGTAAACCACCGCCAGCAAAGCCTTGCCAACCCCTCTGTGCTCCCTCCATTCAACTGCCTTGGGGGTACCTGAGGTCTCGGAGGTGGCCCACTGCGTGATGGGGTTTGGGGGGGAACAGCAACACCCGCAGCATATCCAGGTTGTGTTACACCTGACATGCACGAGGAAGGACAAAGTTCGGTAAGCCCAGCACAGCACTGAGCCCTTGCCCAAGCCAGATCACACTTGGTGTGGAGCAAAAGACGAGGAGTGACAGGCCAACCTTGTGAGGAGTGACAGTTAATGGCAAATATCCTTGGAGAAGCAATAACAACAGGGTTCATCAGACTGTGAGTCATGAGAGACAGCGTGTGCATTCCCTAGTGTGCTTTGGGGAGCGATATCATTATTAGTGATCCAAAGTTTCATAACGTTCATTCTTTCTAAAATCTCCGTTCCCACCTGAAAGGAATTAAGCACCACAAAGGCGTGGAAAAGTTAACTTTCTGTTTTTCCAGATATAGAAGAGTAGAAAAGGAAAAAAACCCACCCCTTTTTCAGGTTAGGTGTGGCAGGACAACACAGGCGGCAGAAGTGTGCTGTGGAGAGGGAGCTTTGGAGTCCCCAGCCTCACTTAGTGCATCTGCTGTTTACCTCTTCCCTGGCTGAAAAGATCACAGGTGAGTTGGTTACCTTCCTCTTCACCAAACTTCTCATCCGGGCCATGGCTTTCTTCCCCCTGCAAGGAGCTGCACAGAGAAGAGCAGTGGTCCTGGTCCTGCCGATAGATGCGTCGGTGCTGGGAGACCTCATCTGGAGAGGACTGGAGTCGTTCTCCTTTCCTGTGAGCCCGCTGGTTTAGCAGTGGTGCAGCAGTAGCAGAAGGCATCTTTTGGGGGTTTGCTGCAGGCAGGTGTTTGTGGGAATGAAGTTCCCAAAAGGATTTAGCAAAGTCATGCCAGGTTTGGAGCCTGCAAACTCAAGTTATGCAGTTTATCTAGAAGTAAGCTGGGTGGCCGGTTTGCCACCGTAATGCAAACACGTGTAAGTCTCAAAGAGTACAGTCCAGTGAAGCTGTAAAGCAGGAACAGTGAGAGTGCCTTTCCTTAACTAAGAAAGATAAAAATGTCAGTAATTCTAAGGATCTTCTCAGTATGCACATCCATTTTCCACCTATTTAATTAGGATAGCATGGGTTGTTGCTCTTAAAAAGAGAGTTTGGACTACAGCAAGCCTGAAAAAGCAGCTTTCTATCACACCTGACATGTCTAAATAAAAGAACAATAGTTGGTAGTGGAAATGTACAATATTAAAGTGGTCTTTTTAGGTTTTCTTCTAGCAAGGATTCATACGACTGCTAGCCAGCCCTAATGTGAGCAGATTTACATCCCCCACCCCGCTCCCCAGGGCATCTCAAACTATCCAGCTACGCGTAAGAGATGCTTCATTCCTCAGGTCTATCCAGCTCAGAGCTTCTCTGAGGTGATCAAAACCTTGTGACCTTCGCTGGTGATTACCAAGTATATGTAAGATTGGAGGTGAACGTCGCCTACCTAACTCCACGGAGTGCTTGTCCACCTTGTGCCCTCGCTTGAAGGGACATCAAAGCTAAGGCAAAGGATTGCAGGAGTGACCAGGTGGGATCAGACAGTCGGTACGGAGTCATGGTGTAGCTGGGCAGCGTGCTCATATATTTTCCTCTTAGAAAATGATGTTTTATTGAAATCTAAGCTTTCACCAGGACTGTGTTGGATTTTGCCCATTATATTCTGAATGCAAAGTCAAACATGCAAATAAGGCTGAAGTGTTCCATTTTAAAATGACAAGAACTTCACATTTCCATTTTTCCTTTCAAAATAATTTTTGCTATGAAAATTATCACTTGATGTAATAAATTACAATAAGAATATAAAAGAAGCCTGTCAAAATGACAACAGAATGTTTCAAGTAACTTTTAAAAACTTTTTAAACATCTCATTTTGTGCTGAATTTCTAAATATGACATTTCACTCCACACTGGAATGAAAATTGAGTTTGAAATTACAGAATTTCCAAGGAAACAGACATTTCAGTTTCCACGTAGGTGTAGTCTTAATGCACTAAACATTTCCAACGCCCAACTTTGATTGGGTAGCGCCAAGTATTCGATAACAATTTCTGAAATCTGTAAAATATAATGGACAGAGAATGAGATAGAGGTATTTCGTCAGTGTTGCTTTTAAAACTTCCAAAACTTTATGCATTAAAAGAGACGTGCAGTTTGGTGGCAGAAGTGTTCCAGGTCCCTAGCAGAAGTCCCCGCCAACACTCCTCCTCCGAGACTGTGGGTCCCTTGCTCCCCGCAGGTCTGACAGCGAAACTCAGTTTCACTGAGAGTGAACTTCTGGTTCAAAGCATTTAAGCTCAGATAAGATTGAAATTCATGAATTGATCTGTTAAAGGCAGGTGCGTTAGTACACTGCTTTAGTAAAAGGCAAAGGGAGTGGCTCTTATTCAAGACTGGTTTCCAGTAATACCCAGCTGGAAACAGTGCGGTGGCAAGCTCAGCCGGCCGGCTCGGCTTGGTACACGGCACGATGCTTCGCTCCCCAATGCTTTCAGGGCACTTGGTCAGTGTCTCCTTCACGCCCTTTTGTGCTTGTCCTCCTTCTTGTGCTGGGAAGAAGCAGAGGTCAGGGACAGCGATGCCCAAAACCTCTGAGCTCTGTTGTGGCCCGGGGGAATCACCAAACCGCAGACAGAGGTGGGCAGAGCGTCACAGCCTGGCTGGTTTCTGCCCTATCCTTCTTTTTGCCCGTTTTTGCCTCTTGCACTGGTTCCTAACCAGTGTTGCCTCTGGGGGCTTGCCTACAAAGACCCTATTTTAATTTGCTTTTTTCTCCTTCATGATAATTTCTCTTGAAATTAATAAGAGAAGATGGCTTCTTCCCTACCTGTGTGCAAATGTCTAAATACAGGGAAATTGTGTCCACTAAAAATATTGCAGCGTGAAAGGTCTGTGAATGTTTCTAAACGTCACACGGTTTGCTTTACCAGCTCTAGGAACAGTTTGTCGGGGGCTCAAAGCCGGATGGGACACGAGATTTCTTNCGTGCAAATGTCTAAATACAGGGAAATTGTGTCCACTGAAAATATTGCAGCGTGAAAGGTCTGTGAATGTTTCTAAATGTCACACGGTTTGCTTTACCAGCTCTAGGACCAGTTTGTCGGGGGCTCAAAGCCGGATGGGACACGAGATTTCTTCTCCACAGCCACGTTGCAGAGGTAAGGTCAGGAAGAAGCCCTTGTGCCAACCTCCTGCAGGCGCTCAGGACATCACTCGGTGAGCGTTTCCGAGATGATCTTCCTTGCTTTAAACTGAAATACGGAAATTGCATTGTTGAGGTGTGCGATCAGTGTCTTGAAAACGAGCGGGTATCCTGCAAACAGCGAAACAAAACAAAGAAATTAAATTAAAAACACCGCAAACCCTTACTTGTCAGAAGGGCTTGGGAGCGCTCTCTGGGAAGGAGCGTGTCTTTTGCTGCCAGTAGATTGGCAGAGGGGAAAATTGAGTTTGAAATGTGTTGTCAGTGTAGCTTTCTGGTCCTATGAGGTATGGATTGCTCTTTGAGAATTAAAATCTCTAGTACTAAGACTTAAGGATTGTCTAGGAACAACATGGGGAAATTTGAAAAAAAAAAAGAAGATTCTTTTAAGGGTTTATGAGTTGTGGTCCGAATTGTAACACTGGAGGCTTTCTTGTGGAATCCCCACTGTCCCTGTCACAGCCTTTACCCATCGCTTCGCAGCTCTGGAGCAATCCCACCCACAGGGAGAGAAGACCCCTTTTTGTTGCTGTTTGTGCTCTACCTGAGCTGTCTGGTTTGGGGAACACCCGAGTTTCAGAGCTCTCCTGGGATCCAGCTCCCGGCCGCTGGAAGGGAAGCTGAACTTCAACCGCCGGTGGATTTCATCTGCCTTCACAGTAGGGGACAAATGAAAATTTCCAGGTAGCACTTAGGGCTGTCTTGTCTGACCGACATCACTCGCATCGCTGGCCAAGTCGGCTCCCCGTGCAGCTGCAGCACCCTCTACATGCGGGGTATATTTGGGGTAGCTCTCAAGTGTGCTATTTTGCCCCGAATCTGGCCCTAAACTCACTCCTAAGAATCACCATCTAGAACTTGAGGCTGACTTTCACCTTGAGACTGGCTTTGAGGCCACTTGCAGTGCAGTGAAGGTGTCCCCTGCAGAACCTGCAGTGACCGCTGGACTTCCCACAAAGTGCTTTTAAGGGTTCCCCAGCGCGTGGCTGGCTCTGCCCTCAGGCGCAGGGTTGCATTTGGAGTTGGAGCGTGATGGATTATTTTTTTTTTTCCTTGAGGTTTTAAAACTGGTAGCTGGAGGTTAGGGAATTACCCGAAATTGCTTGAAATAGGGATGTGCACGTGAATTGAATTTTACACGCCTTAATTGTAACGTTGGTAGCTAAACTGACGGGTGGATAACAGCAGCCTAGATTTACTGGGTTTGATATTACAGAAGCGTTTTTGGATGTTTCCCAGAGAAAATGTGTTGGCAAGTGAGTCGTCTAAAATCCCAGTTTCGGTGGTATATTAGGAGTGTGAGCTCTGGCTCAAGAAGGAGTCTTGGAGTCTCCCAGAGGACTGAGAATTTAACAAGAATTTGTGACAGTTGGCATTGTCTGCGTACGAGTGTCTATGGGAAGAGGAGGGAACTCTTTTTGGAATCTCACTAAATTCTTGGGCACAAATTACTACATTGTACTAATGAGTTTCCAGATCAAAAGTACTTCATCTGAGTTTTAATGGTGCTTGACATAAAAAGGATATTTGAATTTATATCAGTGCCTCCTCCTTATTCGGGTAGCAGTACAACACAGACTATTTTGGAAGATCATTTTTTTTCTTTTCCCATTCCATTCATTAGTGAATGAAATGCAGGGTTTTTTTCTTATCTAAAGTTGGAGTAGTCCAAGCAGTCTCTTTTCATATGGAAATCTTCCAAGTCTTTAGCATTTCTTCGTGCACTCTTTGAACTTGGCTTATATTTTCCAAATGAGGGGAACAGAACTGGATTGAACACGCTGTTTAAGATGAGGAAGTATCATCACTAATGTAATATATGGCACTATAATATTTTCATCATTAGATAAGACCTATATTTAAATAATGTCTTACTGCTTTTCTGGTCAGAACGCTTTGCTGAGCAGATGCTTCTTAATGAGCTCTTCACAGTGACACCGAGGCCTTTTAGTTGATTTACAATGCATGAAGACCAGGAATAGTTCAAACTGTTTCTTCCCATATGCATCACATTGCACTGACTTTAATCTGCCATCCTATTGCCCAGCCGATGTTTTTTTCTGTCCTTCCAAAGTTCCTCAAAATCCTCTCATATTTGGGTCTCTCCAAAATTCTCTCACATCTAAATAATTATCTGTAAGCCGTAATTTTCTGATATCCACTGTTCACTGTCTTTTCTAGATCGTCGCTAAATATATGCAGGAATCCTGTCTCTTGCACAAATTGTTCGGATATAGAGCTGCTAATCTCTTTCCGTGCCGAAAGTTTGCCTCTTATTTCTGCATTTTGATTTTTCTCTCTTGACTAATTTCTAATCAATGAGAGAACTTTGCACTGCGGAGCTGTTTAACCGCACAGCGAGGACACCACCACAGCGCTCTTATCTGAGCAGCTTTGAGCCTCCACCTCCTCGTCAGAATAAGACAGGGGTAGCACAAATGCCCGTGTGGCGTTGTGCGTCCGTGCAGATAGAGCGCGTTTACATCCCTGTGAGGCCGACTCAGCTTGTTGTTGCCGTGTGCTGTGTTCTTCAGGATTCCTTCAGCAGCTTGCAATGTATTTGTTTTGCTGGAGTGAGAGGCTTTTGGAAGTCTCCGAGACAAAGTGAGCAAACAGGAGCGTAAACAGAGCCTCCGCCAGCTGGCTCTCGGATGCTCCCTCCTCCTCGGATCCGGCCGCCGCTGCTGCTAGCTGGGACTTGCCCGAGAACAATAGTCGAGTGCGGCGCAAGCAGTGTGCTCATAGCTCTGTTTGATCAAGGCTAAACTCTCTGTATCTTTGGGGCGGCTTCAGGGGTGAGGCTCGAGGTTGAAAGGCTCATCCGTATGCCCTTCATCCACTTGTTCCAATGTTTTTGTTTTCGGGGAGGATGTTCTAACCGCAGGGCAGCTTCAAAAGGAGTAGTAGTGACACATTGCTCAGTGTAAGAGCATTTTGTCTCTAGAAACCAAGCACCTGCTGAGAGCCAGGGTGTTAGCACAGCACCTTAACCGCAAAGCCACGTAGGTGATTGATGGGGAACCCAAGCGTATGGGTGTAGGCTGAGAGTCCGGAATGAGATACAGCAGGGCTGGGAGAAAAGGGTTTGCTGAAGGTCAGATCTTGGGTCCTTTCACAGAAGAGGTGAAGAGTTAGAAGAGGATGTTGCGCGTACAGCTGCTCTCCCAGTGGCCCCAGTGAAAGCCCTGCCAGACAAGCAAATGGTGGGAAACCCTGTCATCTTGCATTTAGGTTTGTGGAGGCCACGTGAAAGGACAGGAGGGGAGAATGCGGTGAGGATGGAGAAGCTTGAAATGAGCGAGAACAGCAGGAAAAGGGAACACAGAGGCATCGTCATTATGAAATCTCGCGATGCCGAGCCGAAGTGGACAAAGGGGCCTCTGCCAAAATACACCTCCGTGGGAGGCAGGCAGAGCGCACAGCTCCTGTGACCAGACCCGATGTTAAACGTGGTCGCGTGTATCCCCACCTTCAGCAGCCCCAGCCCACACTGCAGAACAGCCTGTCGTGTCCGGGATACTTTGGGTTTTTTTCCCTCTGGTTAATATCAGACTTAGAGGATTTTCTTGTCCAAAAAGACCCACTATTGAATTGACAAGCAAGAATAAAGTCTGAATGAATGTCTTCCTTAGATGAGTGGATTGCTATAAGAGGACTGGCACAGCAGAAGGCTCCCGGTTTAGGTAACATGAAAGATTTTAGCTTGCCCTAGTCTGAATAATTGAACTGACATGATTAGATCATCCTTTTGATGATCTAATTGAATTATGTGAATTTCTAAAAGCTTTTCTCAGTACGGCTGATGAATTTTATGTTTGTATTGAGCCAAGCAGATGAGGGTGCAGATAAAGGCAATGTCGCATACTTTCCATGTGATTTCTGTAACGAATCTAATCATAACAAGAGGTCAGCAAGGAATTTTTACACCAGTTATCAAAGGTTCGTCTCAGTTTCTCCCCTACTGGCAACTTGCTCAGAATCTTGTCCTAGTAGGTTTCTGTGTAATTTTGCAGTTGATATGGGATGATAATTATCAGCCCATTTCCTGGGCAGTCTGAGTAGCTCATAGAGGGAAACTGCCTTTGGCCTTTGTGGGACTTGAGCTGGTTTCCGTTATCCCGAGGGGTGAGCTCCTAAACCCGTGTACATTGTGAGCTGAACATCAGCCCTACAAGGACAGACGCCTTTTCACTCACTTTCCTGACCTTTTCCTGATCTTGAGCACGGGGTGGAGTAGAGGCAATGCCAGCAGGCAGAAGGCAGATGTAAAAAATGAACTTATTCCAGCAGCGAGAGCATCTTGGTCTGCAGAAAGGACGAGATGCCAGGTCCAGCTGCCTCCACCTGAACTTCATCCCCAGGCAGAACCGAAAGTGTCAAAATGATTGCAGCAGAGGGGAAGTTTGCTTAGCCTGGAGTATCATAGCGTGGAGCGGAAGGCTTGGGAAATCCTGCGGTAACCTGTGTTTGTACTTGGATGAACTTTGTGTCATCAACTGCTTTTGAAAGCAGGAGATTTACAGCCATGGGAACCTGGTACATCTGAGAGCAGGTTCAGAGGTTTCTCCTCCACCTCGTACGCCACCCTCCCATCCTGACAAACACTGTCCCTCTTGGCCACCCAAATCTCTTATGCAAGCCATATGTAGCTTCAGTGGTGGGAAAAGAGCAGCTGCCGCTTCTTCCGTCGTTACTATTGCTCGGTACCGCGCAGAAGCCTGTTTTCATCTGCCTCGCTCTCATTGTAACTGCGCGTTTGTCTGCTGCAAGCTAAGCCAAACTGCAGCCTGGCCAGAATGTAAAACCTGCTATAATCAAAGCGGAAATTTCACTGCTGCCAGTCCTTTCCCTTCTTGTGCTTTCTCAGTTGTGGCATCCTGCAGTCTGGCATCTGGAGCCAGCCAAGACAAGGACCGGGCCTGCACAGTTCACAAAAACATCTGATACGTCCCTTGAAAATGCGGTGGTGCATCGGGGGGCGGTTACCCACTCCTGCACCTACGGAGAGCTGTGCTGCCTTTGAAGCACGAGATCCAGCTGGAATTTTTAAAATGTCTCCACCTCTTATTTATACTAACAATGTAATCAAGACAGGATGCATTTCCTAATGTGTTCCTACAATGCTGAGCCAAGAAGTTTTCTTTCTAGGAACAAAGTTAGTATTTGGAACACTTAAGCACAAAAAGTCCAGATGGATTTTGACAACGGCCTTGATAGCTGTTGCAGTTTGTCATGGTTATAATCTTAAGACAAGAATTTGATACTAGATGACTGTGGAGTTTAACGGCATAACAAATGACAAAACCCATCTTCAGAAAATGACACCCCGAGGTAAATGCAGTCGTTTTCTTTCAGAAAAAAAAAAAAAAGCCTGGACAGGAAAGATGAATCTTATCAGCTTGTGTAAAAGAAATCACAAATTTTGCATTAAATTTCTGTTAAAACTATACTGTGGTATCACACCAGTAAAGATGTGTCATTTCCAGGCACTCCATAATGATGAGCAACTTGATGGTAAGAAGCCAGTTTGATTCTTGAGACTTGAAGATCAACACCCTGAATAAATATAAGCAGATAAATTTATGTTGTCTGAAAATAGTATGTTCCTTGTTTTACAGCCACTTGCTTTCGTGCCTTTACAAGCCAGTTCAGGTTTTTGCAGACTAACTGGTCTGGGGGCTCAGGTGATTGAAATGGCATCTCTGTGTACCTAGAGGGATGGTCTCGGTGCGACCTCCCGTCACAGGCTGGGCCGGAGAAACACGCCAAACCTCTTTGTTCACATCTAGAACAGGAGGTGGGTGTAAATGCAGCAGGTTTAGTCTTTTAGTTTTATCTTCTGCCAGTCCTTGGCCTGAACTGGAGTGCCAGCGCACCCGGAGTTTCATAAACATGGTCCCAGTCCACTGCTGAGCAGATGCTCTCCTAACTCCTTTTACCTAAAAATGATGATCAGTCACTGCCTGCATTCCTGTCCTTTCTCATCCCTCAGGATCCCTCCAGACTGGCTTTTAGTCACCATTTCGCTGAGACTAAATTTTCTGAAGCCTTTTCCACGTCAAGCCTGTCCCGTGTTCATGCTCCTGTACACCCTGCTGCTCCTGACACCAATGTTCAGGTTCTTTAAAGTCCACCTCTCCCTACTTACATGACTCCCTTCTCTCTCATTCCTTTCAAAGTCTCGGCTCCCCCAGGGACACTGCAGCTCTTTCATGAGTCTCTGCCTTTCATCTCCTCCTTTTCCCTCCGGACCTTCTCTCCTACCCACGCCGTCAGGAACATTGCAGCAAACAGCCCATCACCTCCAGGCAACATCTATGATTTGGAAGTCGCCACTGCATGCAGTACCTTTCATCTCTCAAAGACTTGCGTCCTTGAAAAAAAGGCTGAGTGGAGATGTTGGCACAAAGGGAACAGAGCAGCCCCTTTTCATTTGCTGACTTGTCTCTTGCCTGGCCTTCCCCTGGGCTCTTTGAGCTTTCAGTTAGGGCTGCAGCCTGACAAAGGTGACAATGCGGGCAGCGTGCAGGCACGGTCCTGCCTCAGTCAGCACTTTTATCAGCAGAGGTCACCTCTGCTCCAGGCTCTTGAAGTCAGGTGTTGTTGGTTCCATGTCCTTGGAAAGACCTGCGGTAAGGCTAGTGGCCTGAGCTACCTGGACTTTCGAGGCCACCGATGGGCTAGGAGGAGGCTCTGCTAGACAGCTCTCCTATGCTCACAAGGCGCTGAGCCCCGCATTGCCAGGACATGGGCATTTAACCTCCTTGTGCTGTCCTCCACAGCCTGGCTGGGTTGGAGCAGTTGCTCCTGTTATTCCCGTGCCAGGTTCCATGGCTTTTGGACATCTCTCCACATGGGGCAAGCTCGCTTCGCCCTCCCACGGTTGCACGGCTGTTGGGGTGGCGACCCAGCACAGCAGCCTCTGCCCAGATTCACGTAGGTGATTCTTGCATCTCCCCACCTTTTGGTTGTTGCTTGGCTGTCCAGCTAGCAGGAGGCCGCCTGTCCCACTGAGATGCCACAGGGGACACAACCCTCCCTGGCTGTGCAGCACCGGTCAGCACGCTCATGGGTAGGAGCCGAGCCGTAGACCCAGGCAGACCTTGAGCCCCGTTCATCACTGACCTGCAGTTTGTGCAGCCGCTGCCGTCACTGGAAAGGCTGGGTGCCACGACCATCCATTCCTGCAGGGTTTGGTCCTCTTCACAGTCACCAGGTGGCACGAGGTTGTTGATGCTCAGCTTGATGATGGATAGAAGACTGGAAGTGGGGCAGGTATCCTCCAGCCCAAAGGACTGCAGTGTCCTGCTGGAATGGGCTGTCCTTACACTATCGTTGCGTGGCAGGCAGCCCCGGGTCCTGATGAACTCTTGCTCTTCCTTTAAATATTAATGACGACGTCCAGTTGAGCTGCCTCACTCCTGAGATCACATACAGGGCAGCAGTCGGGCTTTTCTTCCCTCTTCATATGCCATCTGCTCTTTCATCGTGTAATTTGTAAAGGAGAGGCCCTTACAGTCAGGAAAATCATTTGATAAATGTATCACTGTTTTCCTGTGATACCTTTTACTGGGATGTTAACTGCTCTAACTGTGAAAGATAAATAGGTTTAATTAGTGTTAAGACGTTTCTTTTTTTAACATTTACAAGACTCTAATTATTATTCCCCTTGCATAGGCAGACTCAGAACCTAAAGCATAGCATAGACTAATCTCCTGTGCGCCCTGCACCCTCGGGAGCGCCCAATGAATAATGTAAGACCGCATTGTCATATTGCACTCAAAGAAAACACCAAAACTTGGCTCTCACTTTCCGAACTCCTGTCCATGAAGGATCGATTCTATTCCTGGGGGAGCTGACTCTGCTGGGAGCGGTGTGGCTGAGAGTGCAAGCTGTCCTTTTTCTGTCACCATGGAAAGCTTTTAGCAGTCTCAGGAGGAGCAGGTTCAGCTGAAATAGGGCAGAGCGCTGCGTACGCTGACAAAGTGACGTGCACCTTGTCATACAGGGTCTGCACCACCAACACTCCCAAAGCGGCTCCTGTTCAGCATTTCTGCCCGGTTCTTTTGAAGCGGTGACTGACTATTTATTTACAAAACACTGAGGATAACGGACTCTCTCCTGGTCATTTAGTTGTTACAGGGCTTGTTCTCTGGCCTCGCCGTGGGAGCATGAACCATTTGGTGGCTGTACGGAAAGGACCGTCTGTTCTGGCTCCCTGCGTTCCCACAATGAACCGACCAAAAAGTATTGAAGCTAGAAACAAATTTAGAGATGTGTTAGTTTAAAAAAAAGAAAAAAAAAGTGGAAACTCAATGTCCCACTAAAACCGGTGTCCTGCCTCTTAAAATGGGCAGCAGCAAGTGGCTACAGGAGATGCAACAGAGGCGCCGTCGCGAGTGACCGTAGGAAGTCCTGCTCTTTGGGAAGTTTCTTCCTAAGCCGTGTTAATTGGAAATCAATCTTGTTCAGAAGATGGAACATCTCACCCCGGAGAAGTGTGAGGTTTCTCCTGGTTGTCTCCCTGGCACCAGAAATGGTGATGGAGCTCAACGCAAACTCACATGTATTCCGGAGTCGGGGAGAGCACTGACATTTCTGAGAATGGCGCTCGGCTTCCTCCAGCACCGGGGCCAGGACTGACGCTGAGCAGAATGGATCCCCTTCGCTCAGGAATAGCTCACGATCCTCTGTGCTTGTCTGCAAATGTGATGATATCTCTTAGGGAGTATCTGACAGGGAGATTGGGGCCTTACTGCTGCTCCTAGGCAGCACCCGTAGGAGAGGTGTTATAAGTTGTTTCTTAAAAAAACCCTGATCTTAGCTTTAGCTAAATGAGGATGGGTTGAAACCAAGACACAGAGGGGAAAGGAGAAGGAGAAAGGTAAGCTGATGGTAAAAGAAGAAATTAAATATACTAAGCAAAAAAGTTGGAGGAGAGAAATGTAACCTGGAGAGGGGCTCTGAAAGGTCCTCAGGTGTTCACAGAGATGGAAAAAAAAAACCCCAGACATTTAAAATACAGGGCAAGGATCAACTTTCCTCTCTCGCCTCTGTTGGAAACCTGCGAACACCGGACAGTAGCTGCGGGAGGTTGGCGCGGAACGCGATCAGTGCGGCAGAGAGCCAGGGGAGGGCACCAGATGCTGCAAAGCAGCAGCCGATGTACCGCCACATCCCCAGCCAGCCCCGGGGAGCCAGATGGGAGATGGTGGAGGCGGCTCAGCATCTTGAGCTCACACCCATCCCTGGGGCCGCTCTAGGGTGTTGCACTGCTCGGGGCGGTGCTCACTGCCCTTGCAGTCCCTCTGGCTCCATGTCCAGTTGTCCCAGCTAGGGAAGGTGAGCCGCTTTGCACATGTCTGTGTAGCCGGGAGGATGGATACCTGCTGTTATACGGGCAACCTGAATTCAGGTTTTGTGCTCAAAAGCACATAGGCAGGAGCAGTTTTGCATACGCAAACAGGCTCCTGCCTGCGCGTAAGGATCAGGGGGATGCAAGCCATATCCGCACACCCTGTGAAGGCAGGACCCCACAGACATCGCCGATCCCATAGAAACAGGGCTAACGCTCCCTTGCAGCACAGCGGACGAGTGGTTTTTATTTCTAGGCCCACCAATCCGTCCCTAAATGTTGCTGGCAGCGTATGCAAAGCGCAGTTCAGAAATCAGCAGTTCCACCTGGCTACCCCGAAAACCGAGCTGTCAGCTCCCCTGGCCCCGGGCTCGTGGGGACCATTACCTCTGGATTTGTTCCCTGAACATTAATCATACTGTTCCCTCCTGGGCACTCTGCCTAAAATAATAGCAATAAAACCACCAACATAATCTCAAGACTAGCACTACTAAAAGGACTGTATTCCTGCACTGACTGGAACTAGTTGTTGTATTTAAGGGCTGGATCCTATAAGATGCTGCAGCGTCTGGCCGTGATCCAGTAGATAAATAAGCTAGTGTTTCATCTCAGGCCAGTGAATCACCCCCATTAAAATCAATCGGACTAATCTCAGTAATTGGGTAGCTGTAGTACCTGCCTCTGCATTCTCATTGCTGTCCTCCGGTAATAAAAAGCTTGATTGAACCATTTTTAAATAATATGTCAACCCCCAAATTATAAGCAAAATTGGCTAAAGTCGTCTCTTTTGCACATCTCTCACTTATTGGCAGGAGGCTGCGAGGCAGACCGCAAATTCCCGCAGAAGAGGAGGGCAAGAGGAGCTCCCCTGCAGAGCGTAATCCTCAAAGAAGATTGTGAGTTTAGTCGCCTCCAGCGGTTTCTGGCCATGGTGTCACGTTTAGAGACTCCACTGGGACTGCAGGAGAGTGCCTCTCTGAAAGGTTATGTGCAGCGGAACAGAGCTGTAAGGTGACTGAGCAAAGAAAGGAAAGAAGGAAGGGAGAAAGAGGAGGAGAAGAAAGGAGATCTCCCTGACAGCTCTATCCTTAAAAGCATTCCCTTCTACTGAAGGTGGAGATATGAAGCATCCCTCTCGTTTCTCCCTCCTCCATGGCCAAGCACAGATTTTCTTCCCCGAGTCAGTTTATGGAGCAGCAACGTGGCAGCAGCCCCTTCCTCCTCCTCGGGCGAGCCGTCTGCGTGGGAGCCATCGCCAGCTGCACGGCAGGTGCTGCCCTGATGGAACCTCTGTGCCCATCAGCCCTGTCGCAGCCCAGCGGCTGAGATTGCTTCCAAGCGGAGGGAAAATATCAGTAGATGTGGGAGGTGTGCCAAGCTGGGCGGGGGGGGCAGAATGGGAGACTTGCGGGGTGGAGGTGACCCTGGACAGGCTGAACAGCCGCCATACGGAGACTAAAACACTTGGTATGATGACAAGAGACATCTCTGGACAGAGCAAAAAGTTACTGTAAAAATTCCAGTTTGGTCAGAAATATGTTAAGCTTTGGAGGGAGCAAAGAGTCACTGGTTTTTGTAAGGAATGGAAAAGCAGGGAATGGATGTGATGCTTTGTTATTATAGGGTGGCTACAAATGACTGTAAAC
>RSEF01000028.1:2092933-2104465 GCA_003993805.1 Himantopus leucocephalus
GGCGGCTCTCAAATAAGCGAAGTCAGCGTGCCGCCCGTGGGGACGGACCGCGGCTGGACCAAGTAGGACCCAGGTGGGCTCGGGAAGGTGTTTTCCCTCTTCAAAGGGCCTCACGATGCCCCTCGCGGGTCAGTCGGCAGCAGAGGTTGGCAGAGCACCGTCCCCCAGCGCGGAGCGGGGTAACTAAAGCGGCTCTGGCCGAGCATCCCATCCGAACTCCGTCAGCCGAGTCTCTGTGGCGGCTCTGGTTTATGGATATCGTAATAACTCAAATTAGGTGAGTGGTTTTGTTTCCCCCGCGAGGGGAGCAGGAGATATTGTGCTCTTTGCCCAGAGCCGTGCCCTGCCTGCCGTTTCAGACCCGGTCCTGGCGGTGCAGCCGGAGGAGCAAACCGTGAGGGTGGTTGGTGCTTCTGGCCTCTTTTTCCGGAGGGTCACCCGGTCTGACCTTCCCCGTGCTCAGGACAGCTGGGCGCCAGCTCTTCACTATTGCCAGAATGAGCTATTTTGTATTTTTCCATTTAAATCTCATTTGAAGGAAAGTCCATCTGGTTCCCTCCGTGCTGCCAGAGGAAAAAGGCTGCTCTCCGGTCAGCTTTCTACGGGGCACCTCCTCGCTGGAGATCCAGGCGAGGTCGCACGGCCAGGACCTCCGTCTGGTCTCCTTTCCATCACAGCAACGAGGAGGAGTGGAGCAGGGCCCCCGTAATTGAACGCTAATTGGGGATGGAAAACGAGCAGGACCCCGCGATCGCAAACCGAAGATGAAGTGACATAAATGAGATCTAAATTGTGACCTTTTTCCATAAAACTAAGTGTGACAAATGGAGGGGGGGAGGAAATAATCCCGCCTCCGTTAGTCCTCGTGCCCAGGGCTGATGTGGAGCTGGAGCCTTTGGTCCGCTCCCGGTGATGGCGGACATCCCTCCTAGCCGTGCCCGATGCCGCAGCGGCACGTCGGTCCCTGGAGGCCGGACCCTTTCCATCACCAGTTCAGGGAGCAGTTTCTCTTCTTGCCTTCAGGGTCACTTTTTTTGCCTCAAGCGCCAGCCCCTGGCTGGGGATATCCTCGTGGCAAAGCAATTTCCAGCTTAGGGAGCGTCCCGCGGGGGTTCGGCACCGCTGCCTTTCCCCTGCCTCGCACCAACATCTGGCAACCTCTGGAAATTCAGGCCNCACCGCTGCCTTTCCCCTGCCTCGCACCAACATCTGGCAACCTCTGGAAATTCAGGCCCAAGGTGTTTGTTGCGGCAAACGGGGTTGTGATGTGATGGATCGGTCCCAGCCATCGCCGGACACGCTCCTGTCCCACTTGCCAGGTTGGGGTTTTTTTCCCCATGAATTTGCCCTGATTTTCTGGTTGGGTCACGGCTGTTGAGTTACGGTTCACGCCGGGACATGGGCAGAGCCGACCCCGGTGCAGGGACCGCTCGGTGCTGAGCTGGGCTCCGACAGTGCCGCCGGGATCCAGCTCGGCTGTCTCCATCTCGGTCACTTCCCACTTTCCCAAGACTCTAAAGAAACAGGTTTTTTTCCTCTGTTTCAATTTTAAACAGCTCTGCCCCGTCTCTCCATTTCTCTCCCTGGGGTCTTTTCTGGCTGTGCCCTCCCCGGGAGATGCCGTGTCTGTGCCGGGCTGCCGCTGTGGATGAGTGGAGGTGAATTTTTCCTCCTTCCCCCGTNGCGGCTGTTGAGTTACGGTTCACGCCGGGACATGGGCAGAGCCGACCCCGGTGCAGGGACCGCTCGGTGCTGAGCTGGGCTCCGACAGTGCCGCCGGGATCCAGCTCGGCTGTCTCCATCTCGGTCACTTCCCACTTTCCCAAGACTCTAAAGAAACAGGTTTTTTTCCTCTGTTTCAATTTTAAACAGCTCTGCCCCGTCTCTCCATTTCTCTCCCTGGGGTCTTTTCTGGCTGTGCCCTCCCCGGGAGATGCCGTGTCTGTGCCGGGCTGCCGCTGTGGATGAGTGGAGGTGAATTTTTCCTCCTTCCCCCGTGGTTTTCCAAATTTTCCCATTTACTTTTGCAGAGAGATGCTCTTTGAGGGCACGTCACCGAGAGAGAGGATTTCGCTGTGGATTTCAAGTGAATGGCCCATGACACCCCCTCCACGATAATGCGTCACTTTTATTGTTCACATTTCAATAACTAAAGGTCAGACGGAAGCCCGGCTGGCTGGGAAGTCTGATCTTAATTACACTAATGAGCAAAAGTCTCTGGTTTACTGCTCCATGCTCTGCTCCCTGAGATGCCGGGCGGTGTGAGAATGGCTTGGCCGGACCTTGGGCACCGTCGGGTGTCCTGTGGCCACGTGGGGGTGTTGAGGGGCTCCTGGGGTGCAGGTCTCTTGTGGGTTTGGGGGGGCTGCAGGTCTCTCGAGGGCTGGGAGGAGCTGCGGATTCGCTACCGTGCACGTCTCCAGGCTCTGGCTGGGAGAGTTGGTGTGCGAATCCCAAGGGATGCTCCCGCCCTAGAAGAGCTTGGCTGGGGGCATCCTGGTCTGGTTCTCTGGAGGTACAGGGGTCTCTGCTGATTTCTCAGGACCCCCCCGGGTCCCCTTTGGATTTTGGCTTTGCTGCCAAATTCCTTCTTCAATGGGCTCCAATGTGCAGAACTTGGACCAGAGCTTCCTCCATGGCATGTCCCATGTGGTACCCGGGGAGAGCAGACTCATCGCCCAGCTACTCCATCAAATTGCTCTAGAAAAGAGTTAAAGTGCAAGTTTTAAGTATATGTCCCTTAAAACATGAGGCACAGTGGGGAGGCGGTGGCAGGTGCTCCGGTGCTCCGAGGACCTGGAGGGCCGGGGAGTTGTGCCCGTGGACTGAAGGAGGTTTTAGGCCACTTCACCCATGTGCTGGTGAGTCCCGTTTCACGGGGATTAAAATGTATTTGCAGACAAAAAACCTGAAGTAACCTGAAACAGAGGTTGCTACGAGCCGCAGGAGCTGCCGAAACCAAACGCCAAGAGCATCAACCGAGACCCTCATCGTTCAGAGGGGTGGGAACGACGGGCTCGGGGAACGCGCCGGGGGGGGGATAAGCCAAGCCCCGGCACTCTCTAAAGTGAGCTGAAACGCCGCCTTCGCGGCGCGCAGGCAGGTCCGGAGGCAAAGCCGCCCCGTGCTTCGCTGCCCGCAGGGAGAGCAGGAGAGGGGCCGGTAAGCGCAGGGAGTTGAAATTTGGGTTTACGGTAATTTGGTTTCAGCAGGTTTGCAATAAATATATAGGCATGTCCAGCTTGCTGGAATTCGTATGAAATTTTGCGTTATCCGTCCCCGGCAGCCGGACCTTCAGGAGCAGCGAGCCGAGCTGCTCTGTCGCGGTTGTACGTAACTCTTGGATGGGTCGGAGCATCGCCCACCGGAAGGCAGGGAGGTGCTGGAGCGCGCGAGGTCCCGCACGCATCGCTGCAGTGCAAAACGAAGCCGCTTCCCTCCCAATTATCGCCTCGCTTGGGCATTAGAGGCGCCTCACCTGCTCTGCAGCTGCCGGCGCCGGGTAGCTGACACGGATATTTGTGCATTGACGCTGCGGAGGCTGCAGTCCCTGGAAGCACGTACACCGAGTTGACTCTCTGGATAAAATCCTCGCTGAATCGCACGCACCACATCGTAGTTGCTGGTGGTGCTGCAAACATCCCCCCCGCGGGCGTTGAGGGCAGGCCGAGGTGTTTCGGGGTTATTTGGGTTGGTTTGGGTTGCTCTTGCCTTTATTTTAAATATTGGGTCTGGGTCACTTTTACACAAGTGCTGCAGTGTCCTGCGCGGGGACGTGCCCCAGCTGCGGAGATGCGACCGTGCCTGGGATCTGCGCTGGGCTTTTCCCATCCTGCTGCCGTCCCCGGAGCTCTCCTGTCCCTGTTGTCCCAGCCCTGCCGTGCAGCCCGGAGAGGCTGGGGCATCCCTTGGCTCCACCAGCAAAGCCCGGCACGTGCATGGCGGGAGATTTCCTTGCTGGGGATACTAATGGGGGATTTTTAGCACCGCTCCGTCTTTGTTGGCGCGCATCCCTGCCGGCACCCTGTGCAAAGCCGGGGTTGAATCGCGTGTGTCCCTCCCATCCAAACGGGAGCCGGGAGAGGATGGGGCAAAGGGCTGGCCGGGCAAGCGGAGCCCCCGCGTGGCTGAGCCTGAGCAGGTGGGTTTTAGGGGAATCCCTTCATCTTTTCTTTCGGGTGATGACACTTTCCTGGAGGATTTGTAGCTTTTCTGGAGCGCTGCGCGCTGTCCATTCTCAGGAGACCCCAAAAGTGAGGTTTTGCCCACCCATAAGCAGCACCCGGAGGGCACCGGGGCTCGCAGGAGCGCACGGGGAGGCTGCAGGGGACAGTCCTGCCTGGGCAGGGGACACCCACCCTCCTGGGGTCAGCTCTTGGCTCCCTGGGGTCACCGGGGATGTCCCCCCGCAAGCGCTAAGGGCTGCAAGCCACGTGCCACCAGCTCCCACTGCCGAGCCGGCTCCTCGTTTCTCCACCGTTCTCCAGCAAATCCCTGCGAGGAGAAGCTCCTTTGGCGGAGGCAAGATTTATCCTCTCGGCAGGATTTATCCTCCCCGGCTGCTGCTGCCGCCCCCGGGCAGCTCGGCCGGGCAGGAGCAGGGGACAGAGAGGGGTTGGGGCCAAGTGGGGTCCTTAGCAGCAGTCAGAGCATCTCTGCGCGGGTGTAGCCAAGCAGGACCCGAGTCTGGGACCATTTGTGGTCTGTTAACCAGGGGGAGCTGGATTTCCCCCCAAAAAGGAGCCATGAAGCTATTTAAATTCCTTCTTTCCTTTTTGCAGGCAAATTAGACTTGACCCAGAGAGCTCAAAAACGCTCTAGCAAAACCGTAGCAAATTATTTGCTCGCAGGTCGGTGTCCTGCGTCCCCTGCACCAGCCGTCGGGGCTGGGAGCACATCCCTTGACCCCGCAAAGTGCCCACGGGGAGGGATGCAGGACGGAGGGGGTCCAGCCAGCACCGCTTCTGCTTCCGAGGTTGGGGTGAATCTCCCAAAATCTGGAGAGCCGTCTGTGGGCACCCGCCGCGTGGGTGCCGTCTCCTCCTGAAATCCCCATGTGTGAGTGCCGGGGAGCGTTGCTGCGTCTCCTCTCGCTCCACCCCAGAGCTGGCCACGGTGGTGCTGGGCTCGGGCGCTCTCCTGTTTGTACGAGGATCCTTCAGGGTACAAAGTGCTCTATAATTTTATATATATATATAATTAGGCAAGCTGCAATGGTCAGGTCACACATCGGGCTGGAGCAGCACTAAGGATGCTTCCCCTCTCTGGGAGGTGCCTGTGTGTCATGTCCTTGGGTGTCAGGTGCATTTATTTGGGATTTCTCTGCTGGACACTGTGGAAAGGCCATTTACAGTCGTCTCCTTGTGCTCTTTTGTCCAGAGGAGCCGAGGCTGGCTGCGCCGGACACTTTGCCATTTAAATATCCCCGCTCTCAGATGCCACAGCAGACCCAGATGTCGGTGCGGCCCCGGACCTGCAGAACGGTGAGCGCTCCCCGGGCTCGAGCGGGGTGAGGGGGGTTCAGCATCATCCCTGCCCTTGCACCCCACGGGGTTTGTGCACTGCCACACTTGAAATCCAGCTCATTTTTAGCTCCTGGCCATCCCTGCTTGGTGGCAGTAGCTCCCTCCTCACCCCCACCCTCCTTCTGCAGCGTGGAGCACTCGGTACCAGCGAGCCGGAGATTTATCCCACGTAACGGCTGAGGAATCTCTTGCCCATTGCCGCGGCCCCAAAATGAGCAAGAAGTAACTCAAGTGGGGATGCGATGCGAAGCTCAGGGGCTCTGATACTCGCTGCGAGGTTGCTGGCAGACAGCAGTGGGGACCGCAGCCTTGGCCGCACCGGGATGTGTGCGCAGCATGGCTTTGAAGAGCGGCAGTTCGGGGTTCGGAGGGGGATTTGGGAGTCCGCCAGCTCGTCCTGGGAGAGGGGCTCTGGAGGCTTTGCCCTTGCTCTGCTGTCGAGATGCTGGACAGGGAGTCAAGCGATACGGCTCCGCCGTCCCCTTCCCCTCCCGCCATGGGGACTTCTGACTTTTGGGAGCCTCTTTGGGGCTGTGTGTGGGAAGGGAGATGCTCTCCTGGTCCCACAGCCGCAGCTGATGCCCCGAAGCTGTAGAGCTGGGGACCGACGCCAGCGTGTCTCGCTCCAAATGTCACCGCTTGCTGCAATCTCCAGCCCGGAGGAGATGTGGGGGCGGCGCAGCTGGAACCCCCCCGGGGCCCATCCAGCCCCCTCCAAAATCCGACCGGCGAGGCTGGGAGGGCTCTGCTCTCCGTGGGTCTCCGGCAGGGCTGGGATGAGTCCCTTGTCCCCCTCCCCTCCCAGGGGCTTATTACAGCAGGGGGGTTGGTGTCACTCCCGCCTGGCAGACCCAGGTATAGATTGCGATGTCAAGCATTATTTCTCCCTGTAATGGCATTTTGCTTTCTTCGCTCGCCACTCCCGTGATCATAATTGGGATGGCAATAAAATTTCCAATGCAGCAGCTGTAGACAGGTCTTAAAAAATGCATTCAGCCCAGGGTTGATGCTGAGCAGAGCTGAAAGGCGGAGGGAAGGCTGTTGCTCCGCACTCCCCTCGCCTGGGATTCCCGCTCCGGGCAGGGTTTCCAACAGATCGGGGGCTCCATGTCTGCACATCTCACCCCTCCGCACCCGCAGAGATTTGCTCGCAGAGCTACGAGCTTGTTTTCCTGCAGAAAGCCGAGCAGCCCTGCCGGGACTGGGTTGTTTTCCACCCATGGCTGCCTCTCCCGCCCTGTCCTCGGAGCAGACATCTGTCTGTCAGTCTGTTCCTCCTGCCCACGGGTCCAGCCGTCCGGTTGAATTAAAGCCTCCCGAATGATGCTCCCGAGGTGCGGTGCGCATGGGCGGGCAGCAGCCTGCCCCACGGCTCCAGGCTCCCTCTCCGGAGGGAAGCCGGCCTCGCCGGCGTGCCGGGGACCCCTGCCGTGGGTGAAGACACCCCATGGGGCCGAGCCCTCAGGAACAGGGTCCTTTCTGAGGGTCAAGTCTGGAAACGGCTGTCGTTTATCCAGCAGCCGCGGAGGGGTGGCCGGGACTGCAGCGCCTGGCACCGCGGTGACACCCGCCGCGGTTCAGGTAAAGGATTAAGAATAGACTTTGCCCTCAAAGGTCCAGCGCTGGCAGCCAGAGGCATCGGTCACAGTGTGATTTATGTGCCAGCCCAGCATCACCAAGATGCTGAGCTTAATGAGTGACCGAAGCTAACGAGGGCTGGCGCGCTGGACCAGGTGGACAAACGAGGTCGTTTGCTGGGGCAAAGCCTGCGGGGCAGCAGCTGGCGCTTGGACCGCAGCGAGGTCCTCGGCCGGCGCCGCGGCGAGGGCTCTGCCGGGCACCACTGGCCGGAGCGGGGCTGGGACCGGGGGGCGGCTGCGCGTGTGCCAGCCCGAGCGCTCCACACGCCCCCGAGCAGCGTCATCAATCAGCTTTCTGAAAGGTGCCTAATTACAGCGTATGCTTTTCTGTTGTGATTATTAATCATCCTGCTCCTGTACTTCATTTCTTACGGAGCTGCCTGGGTTAGCGGAGCGAGGGCGTGGGGGTCCCTTCATGTGATGAGGTGACACCATCTCCCCGCTGCTTGGGGGCCCCTGTGGGTGATGTGGGTGCAGGACGTGGGTGCTCCCAGCGTAGGGGGGGGACAGCGTGGGGTGTCCCCACCACCGGCCCCAGCGCGCCCTGTGCTCTGCCTGGGGACATCTTGCCTGGCTGGGCTCCGGCGAGCTCTCTCCGTCCCCTTCCGTGTGGCTCCAGCCGAGCGTGGCACGGTGGCTTTGGTGCTCTCCTCCGTCGAGGTTTTGCTCTCCGGGGTGTTGCTCCCGGGCTGCGTTTCGGCAGCCCCGGTGCGGAAGGTAAGTGATGAGCTGGTAAAGCGGCCGCGCGCCCCGGGAGGCAGGAGGGGGAAGCAGCTGCAGGAGAAGGAGCAAATTCCCCTCTCTCATTTAATGATCTTTATTTGTGTCTCCGTGGGGGCAGGAGCCCTTGCCAGGAGCGTGGCCCTGTTTTCCGAGATGCTCTGCTCGTAGCCAGGATACGTACGTGCCTGACTGTCACGTCTGTGCCGGCCGGGGCTGTTACGGGTTTGTGTTTTGTAAATCTCTCGGCAACGTCGTGGTGTGGGCTTTAAAACCGACAGATGCCAGGAGGACGTTTCCCGGGGGGCTCAGGTTCCCCGTCCCCGCTCCCGGTCTTGGGCCGGGAAGAAATCTGAGCAAACCTCGGGTCAGACGGGGCAGCTTTGGTTCGGGTGGGGAGGTTTGCAAAGCCCGGAGCCCCTGGGCTGGATCCTGCCCTTTGGTGGGAGAGGAGGAAGGTGGTTTTACAGAGGGAGTCTCCGAGACCCGGGCTGCCCCTGAGCTCGTTGCTGGGTCCTCTCCCAGGCGGGTGGGTGCTCAGGGACAAGGACACCATGGGGGGATGCGGCCAGTGGCTGGTCCTGGTGACAGACGATGGCAAAACATCGGGGGGAAGTCCTGGGGCTGCGGGCTGTCACCTGCGTTTGTCTTCCAGACCCTCGTCGTCCTGCTCACGGTGTTAACGGGCTTTTCTGCAAATTAAAAGTTCTCACTGCGCAGCAGAAACTTGCTGGGAATCCTCAAAAAACGACCCGCAGTGCCCATCCGGGGACCACTGGTGCTGCTGCCTAAAGCCAAGTTCCAGTAGAGTGTTTCTGCTGGGCACTGGTGGAACAGCTCACTGGAAACAAGGAGGTTTTGGGAACAGTTGAAGATGGGGAGTCAAGCTCAGCCTTAGTTCCCGATTGGTCTGGCAGGTACTGGAGTTGTTGAGATCCGGGTTGGGTTTGCCCTCAGCCAACATTTCCCAGTGACAGTTCAGATTCAGGTCTGGCTGGAGGAAAAGGTGGTTTGGTCCAAGTGCTTGGGTGGAAATAAGAGTGTAGCACCCCCTTGTCCTGCTCCCCCTTCCCAAACACTCGTTTTAGAGGAGTTATTCACCTTGGTAGAGAAATAAAGATGCTCCTGGAATATTAAATACCTCCCCAAAGCCCCTGTTGCTGATGAGTGGCTTCTGCGCCTCGTTCCCGAGTACACGCAGTGACCTTTTAGAAATGTTGTATGTTGTGGTCGTATCTAAATGTCTTCTCTCCCGGGAGCATCTTGTGGAGATAGAGATTCAGATGTGATGTCTATCAAGAAGAGAAGCAGATTGCGGCCAATCTGTGGCTGCCTGCGCAGTATTGCCTGGGCCACGTGCTCGAGAATCATAAGGTTGTCTCTAAAAATAAGCGGTGGCTTCTTTCAAGTTGTCTCCTTGGCGTCTTAGCTCATTAGGGAATCCTCGTTTCTGGGTTTTCGCAGCATTTGCGAGGGCTGGGAGTTTCCACGTGGGAAGAATGTGGAGAGTCCTGTGGTCGCGGCTGTTGAGGACTGGGCTAGGACTCGGGATGGGATCACGGGATGGGATCACGGGGTGGGAAGACGGCTCCGTGAAGACGTCGGTCATGGCATTTGCTGGGTAGAAAGGGCAAATCCTGCCTCCGCCGAAAGCTCGTGCAGTCTTGCTGCTCCGGCATCGTCTCGGCTGTCCCCGAGACCTGGGGCTGTTGAGCAGGGGCAGAGGCGTGAGATGAAGCAGCTGCCAGTCACCAAAATAACTCCCGTCTGTAGAAGGTTTTGGTGTTTCTCAAGCAGCCCCTTGAAGTCATGCTTGGGGACGTTTTCTGCGGTGGCCCGGCAGGAGCTTGTCTCCTCGCACATCCATCTCTCCTGTCACGCTTTCTCTCCTCGTTTCTGCACATCGTCAGATGTGCATCGTCAGGCTGCTCTGTTTGAGCAGCCTCCAGAGGGACACAAGGGTGACTCTCCGGAGCACGGCCACCGCGGGTCCCAGCCCTGCCACTGGGCTCTGCCATGGCTGTTGGGTGCAGTCGCTTGGCTGCCCGGGGACCGCTGGCCACCAGGTCCTGCAGGCACGAGCCACCGCGGTGGAGGGGGGGATCTGCCAGGTGCCCCCGCTGCCAGCGGGGCTGCCCCACTGCTCCGTTCTCCCCTCCGCTCCTCCAGCTCTGCCCTCCTGCCTGCCCCAGCCCCGCTTGGCTGGGGAGCGAACTGACCCAGAAAAACGGGCTCTGAGTGCGCCGAGAGTGGCGGAGAATTTGTTTCCCCGCCGGACTCTGATGGGATTAGGAATAACTCTCTGCTGGATAATTCTCCATTAGGTCCGGTGATTGATTTTCTTCCTTCCTACCCCCGGCTCTCTCCTCCTCTCCCTGTTTCGGCTGGGTTACTCTCATGCTTGGTTTGCTAATTGCCTGATCACTAGAGCCTCGTCAGAGCCAGGCGTGGGGACGTCACCGGCCTCCTCTGACCCTCCGAGTTTTCTGCCTCTTCGTCCGTGCCTCAGCTCTGATTTAATCTCCTCCACTCCCCGGCATAAGCTGGGGTGTTTCTGCTGCCCCGGTCAGAGGGAGAAACCTGCTGGTGTCACCCCTGGAGCCAGGGAAGGTCCTGGGGATGCCCCTTCAGCTCCTCCCCGTCACCTCCATCCTCCCAAACCCGCTGGTTTTGCAGACTCGAGGCAACGGCTGAAATAAAGCCGCAGGAACCACGGGTTTATTTTGGGGTGGTGGCACAAGAAACCCCGGCAGCGCTGAGCGGCACAGGTCACCTTCGGTCCTCATTTCAGCGTCCCCAGAAAATGACCCTGGTAACTACAGCTCTGCTGGGAGCAAAGCCACCCGCAGCAGCGGCCGCAAAAACACGGTTCAAATCCCTGACTTCACGTTCAGGCGTGGAAGTTCGTTCTGTCAGCTCTGAAAAACGCCTAAAAGCGCCCCCACCCCCCTCCCCCTTCCCGGGGGACCCACGTCAGCCTGTGGGTGCCACAGGTCGATGTCGGCAGCATCACCAGCGAGAGCGGAGCACAGAGCAGACCTCCCAGGGACTGTTTTTCTCCCTTTGCAGCCAAAAAATGGGGGGTGGGGGCTTTGTTTTTTGCTGGTTGTTGCAGGGTGTAATTGAGGGCTGGGGATTTTCCAGCTGGGAGGAAGGAGCCGATGCCGGGATGGGCTTTGGCACACGACTGGGGAGTTGGGCTCATTTTCTGGTCTCTAAGAGCTCTGTCCCGCGGCGGCTCTGGCTCCGGGCTTCCCCTGAGCCATGGACCCCCCCTCCCTGCCCGGGTCCTGGCACCCACACGTGGGAGTTGTTGGAGTTGTGCTCCGCTCCAAGCCTGTGCCCAGCGGCTCTGGGTGCCTCGAGTCCCAGACGAGCCATCGAGACTGCTCGATGCAGCCGTATTCCCATTCCCGGTGATCGAGATCCGGTCTCGTTGATACCCCGGGACTGGGGAACACGTGGAGCTCGCGCTGACGGAGAGGCCAGCGCTGTCCCCTGAGCAATCCTGGCAGGCTGGAAACGAGCCAGGGGAAGTATCGCGCTGCTTCCGCAGGGGATGCTCGGCCCCTCCATCCGCCTCCCAAACCCGGACAAGCCCTGAGCGGGGGCTGAGCGGCGCGAGGGTGTCTGCGAGGGTGCTGGCA
>RSEF01000028.1:2105465-2128653 GCA_003993805.1 Himantopus leucocephalus
GTACCGGCCCCTATGGCCCCGCTCCCGCGTCGCGCATGCGCGCTGCCCCCAGTCCAGAGCGCGACTTCCGGCTTCCGGCGAGAGCGCTTCCGGGTCGGTCGGGAGCGGTTCCGGGGCGCGGGGCGGGAGCCGCCGGGGCGATGGGGCGGCCGTAGGGTCTCGCCATGAGGTACAACGAGCGGGAGCTGCTGTCCCTGGCCCGGCAGCCCGCCGAGAAGGCGGCAGAGATCTTGATGCGGGTGCCGAAGAAAGGGAGCGGTGAGGGGGGAACTGGGGGGGAGGACTGGAAAGGGCTGGGGGGCTGGACTGGGGAGGGGGTTGGACTGGGAAGGCCTGAGAAGAAGGACTGGGGAGAGGCTGGACTGGGAGGAGGCTGGGGGGGTGTAGGGCAGGACCGGGGGTAACTGGAGGGCCAGGACTCGAGAATCAGGACTGGAGTTGCTGGGAGATAGGGCTAGAGGAGGACTGGGGGAGAGGGACTGGGAGAACTGGGCGCTCTGGGGGGCAGGACTGGTTATACTGGAGGGGCAGGACTAGGAGACTGGGGGTAGGACCAGGGCAGGACTGGGAATACTGGGTGGGGAGTAGGACTGATTGTATTGGGTGGGGAGGACTAGGGGTATTGGCAGGCAGGACTGGGGGTGCTGGGAGGTGGGACTGGGAACAGACTGGGAGGACTGGTGTGTAGGACTGGGGAACACCAGAGGCAGCTTATAGATGGGGGAGTAGAGGGTCAGGGGGGCTGGAGCAGAGGGCTGGGGCGCAGCTGGGGACAGTGTGGCTGGTAGGGGCCGTGAGGGACCAGGGGATCGGAGGAAGTGGCTCTTTCCTGAAATCTCCCAGCAGATTTCCTTGCAAACCAATGCTGGAGTACGAGTGTTAAAGAAACTCCTTCCTCTGTCCTGGGCCTTTCCTCCACCTGAGGACCTGCAGTGTTCTGGTGGACTTTGTCCCTCAGAGGTGACATTTGTGCTGGCAGCCCCAGGCAGGGCGTCCCCCAGGGTTTGGAGTGTTCCCCGGGGGTGGTTGAGGTCCCATCGGCTGTGGCGTGTGCGTGTCCGTGACACTGTTTGCCCAGAAGCCACTCGATAAGCTGCAAAGTGACTTTGTCACCCTGTGGCTTGGTTGAATGGGTGCCATGCTGGGCACTGGCAGGGGCGGCAGGGGCTTCCCTCAGCCCCTCCGCCCACCTCAGTGCTCTTTTTCTTTGCAGTGAAGAAACGCCTCGTGAAGCTTGTTGTCAACTTTCTCTTCTACTTCCGGACAGACGAAGCGGAGGTGTGGAATCTGCTTTTTTTGTTGTTGTTTTTTTTTCCTCCCTCTCTCTTCTGTTTCTGTGAATTGATTGCGTGGGCTTTGTAAAAGGGTACACTAACAGCCTGCCAGAGCCTCGACACAGCGCCCACATTTCCTCTTCCATCAACTCTTTCCTCTTCCATCAACTTGGCAAAAACTCGTAGGGGTGAGAAGCAGCACTCCCATCTAACCACACCCAGATGTTGCTCCTGTGAGCTTGGAATGAATCCTTTAAATGTTGCCCCAAAACTGCAAAAGGTGGAGTCTGTAATGTTTGTTTGTAGCACTGTGCCTTATCGTGCCAAACTGTGAGGTGATGCTTATATTTTGCTCTCCTGGGAAAAGAATTAGCATTGTTTCTTCTTTTTTATGCCAGGACTTTTACTTGCATACAAGGCTTACTGTTACTGGGCAACTTTTGTGGCCCTACCCTGTCAGTATTGCTGTTTTGGGCATGCAGAAGCCCTACTTGGGTCTTCCCCCACCACTGGACACTTTTAAGATTCAGCTGGACAGGGCGCAGGGCCATCTTGTCTAGACCGGGCTTTTGCTAAGAGAGTTTGGACCAGATGATCCTTGAGGGCCCTTCCGACCTGGGATTCCATGATTCTAGAAAAATAGAAATGAGGGATGGGACGTTTGGGTTCTGTTTCTGGCTTTGCCACTGCTGAGATCTGTTGATTTTTAGTGAATCCCTTGATAACTGTTGCTAAAGATTCTCGTGTTGGAAGATGAATATAAAAGCAATCCTAATAACATGTGCGAAGAAAGGTGCTGCGTGCATGCTGGTGCTACAAGCAAAGGGACTGGAAAGCTTACTCTATCATAAATATTTTACTGTGGTAATGGCTGAGCTCCTGTTTTCAGAAATACCCTTTTCTCCTTTCTGCCGAAGTGCAGTCACTAATCGCTGCTTCGCTAGAGCTGCNAATGAATATAAAAGCAATGTTAATAACGTGTGCGAAGAAAGGTGCTGTGTGCATGCTGGTGCTACAAGCAAAGGGACTGGAAAGCTTACTCCATCATAAATATTTTACCCTGGTAATGGCTGAGCTCCTGTTTTCAGACATACCCTTTTCTCCATTCTGCCGAAGTGCAGTCACTAATCGCTGCTTCGCTAGAGCTGCAGTCACAGTTCTCTGGGTGGGGCCGAGATGCTGAGCGGTAGCTCTGGCACGTGCCTGTGGCTCCTGCGCTGGTGTAGGATGAGGCTCTGAGGACACGACATGTCTCCTCCGCTGCTGCTCTGCTCTCTTCTTTTCTGGTGGTTATTTGTAAGCACTCATGCGTTCTGATGGAGGGGAGGGGGTGTTCTTGAATGGATCAAAAATACTTCAGCAGGTAGGTGGAGGGTGCTAATGTAAAACCGTTGTGCCAGCAATGCATAGTAAACCAGTTTTTTCAGTATCTTCCCTGCTGCCTGATTTGCCTCTCGCATTTTGTTTAGCTTGGACAAAAGAATTTGCTTGTGGGTTGCTTTTGTTTATGACTTGTATCACCCTTTGCTTCCTCGTGTCCTTGCTCAGTGTGCACTGCTAGCAAATATTGCCTGCTGTTTGATTAGCCTGAGCTGTTCTAGTTCATCAACACGGTGTCGTTAACCTCTTGCAAGGTTTCAGGACTGACCTTATAAAGTACAGTGTGAGTTTTTCTGTGTGTCATGTTAAATATTTCATCTTCGTTGGATTTACTGGGCAAGGAAATAAACTTCTTTGCTGTCTTTCCATCACAGAAATGAATGCTAAAGCCTAGACAGAATCTGAGCAAGTAGAAATGTTTAACACCTAATTAATGTATGCAAAGTGTTACAGGTAAGACTAGCACAATGAAGCATGTCAGCAGACACAAAAAGGTCGATTAAAAGAACATGGAACATTCATACAATTAGACTGAATTACTTTAAAAATAGCACCAGGTTATGAAACTTGCTTAAAAGGCACTGAAAGGCAAACTCTGGGTTCAGACCACTGTCGCACTGGTGCACAACGTGGGTTAAACCTTCTCTCCGGGTCTTTTCCAGCCCATTGGAGCTCTGCTGCTGGAGCACTGCAGGATCACCAAAGAGGAGGAGAACGTCTTCTCAATCAGTGAGTTCTGCGTATGGATTCTCTTTGCGTTCCCCTTATGGCAAATAGTGCTACGTAAAAGGAAATGTTGTACTGCTTAGTTCCTGCTTTTCCCTCAGTTTCTCTGGTAACAGTGGGGTTTAGTGCTCCTCAGTCCTTCTCCTCCTCAGAGTGGGGTTAGTGCTCCTCAGCCCTTCTCCTCCTCAGAGTGGGGTTAGTGCTCCTCAGCCCTTCTCCTGCTCAGCTGCCGGTTGTTACTCCGGCGCTGCCACCCCCCATCCCGAGGACAGCCGTATTTCATTGCTGGCTGAAACAGTCTGTGTGATTTGCACAGCTGCATGCGAGGAGAGAAGCAGTAACAACAGACAGACCACGGCTTAGTGCTTGTGGAAATCCCTCTCTAGGAGGGTTTGGTATTGACAGATTGCTGCTTCTGTGCTATTGCACTTTATCAAAAAGAAGTGAGCCTCAGATAAACCATCTGTCAGGCTAATCTAGCACCAGTCCTCCCGCCACGCTGTTTGTCCTTGTGTTGATAGCCGTGGCTCCAGCTGGCTCGTGGTGTGTCGTCCTTTGTAAGCAGCCTTTCATCCAACAACTAATCATTGTGCGAGAGGTATGTGGCGAAAATAACAGGATGTTTCTCCAAGGCCATCCCCATATCTTTTGGCCTGGTTGTCGGGCACAGCTGCTTTTCTGTGCAGAGCCTTGTCTCCTCTTTTAGCCGGGAGAGATGGTGTTCTCGCTGTCTCCAAAGGACCCTCAAACTGCCTGAACATACCGATCTCTCTAAGCACCATGCTCTGAATTTCTGGGGGTTTAGGACTGTTGGGGGCTCTGGTGTATGAGGATTTGTGAGAAAAGTGTTAAAACCGATGGCAGTTGGTGTCAGGTTGTGTCCCCGCACGGCAGCCCTGAGGGGTTTGCTGCAGTCTGACCCAGTTATTTTGCAGCGGCAGCCTAGATCTCTGTGGACTGTGTACTAAAGAGCAGAGCTCTGGGGACAATGTAATTAATTAGATGTCCTGATTCTGTCTTGGTAAAGAACTGGAGTTGCATGGGGACTTGCTTTCCACTGTGCACAGTACCAAATGCCCCAAAGCCTCGAGCAAAGACAGGTCAGCGCCTTCTCCACATGCGATTTAACTCCTCAGATGGCTGCCCTCTGCATATATCAAAATCACTTCCCCGGGGCCATTTTCCGCTTTGGTTACTAAATCTCTGGTGACTTCTTGCAAGGAGGCTCGAGGAGTTTCAGTCCCGAATCTGGCCGTGTTGGTCCGGTTCAGTTCCGAGCTGTCGCTCTCAGTTTGAGAAGCTGCTCTTTCCTCTCCGAAATCTTTGGCTGCTCTAAGCTGACAAACGCTGGAGGCAGCTGCTCCGGGCCCACCAGGAGCCACTCAGGCTATGGGAGAGGGGACAGAGGACTGGGTTACCGGTTTGTTCACAGATCATATTAGTTGAATAGAAATGCTAATTGTGGCCTGGCAGAGTCTGGCTATTGCCAGGGAGGGAGACAGTAGAGCGCAGGCAGCTCTGCCAGGACCTCCCTTGAGCCTTTTCCTTATCCCTGGCAGGTTTCGTTGAGGAGCCGGAGAGGAAATACTGCTTCGAATGTGACAGTGAAGAGCAGTGTCAGGAGTGGATTGAGGCGCTCAAGCGAGCCAGGTAGGCAGAGCCACTAGCGCAAGGTCTGCGTTCTGCGTTCTGTGCTGTTTGTTTTCTGGGATCAGCCTGTGGTGAATGCAGGGAGGAAAGCGGTCATCTCCTCCCAAGCAAGCTTCCCTTCAGCTCTAAATAGCATCTGAAACTTCTCCACATCCTTTTCTGCTCAGCCTGTGGCATGGTCTGTTCCTGTCTTACAGCTATGAGTTCCTGAGGAGGAGCTTGATTTTCTACCGGAATGAGATCCAGAAAATGACAGGGAAGGTGAGTCCCGTGAAGTCGGCTTGTCAGGGGGTGACCGATGGGTTTGGACTGGAGCAGGGGCTGGTGATCTCAGGTCCTGCCAACCGCCCTGCACAAGGCTGGTTGCTGCCATGTGTATGACAGAGATCCCGTAGTAAACCAGTTCCTGAAGCCACGGTCTCAACAGCCAGACCTGAGGGTCTTCCTCTGCCGAGCGGACTGTGTTGTGCTCAGCTCCGGCCCGTGTACACACACTCCTCCGATGGTGGAGCAGCCCGAGGTCTGGAGCTGGACAGGTCTGGCCTGGGCTAGCCCGGACTCCCACTGATTCTCTGGAGGAGTTCACAGGCAGCCCTGGCCACATCAGAGCGTACGTGGGTTGAGATGTTGCTGACACCTCTGCCAGGCTCCTCAGAGCATCCTAGGCAGAGTGGGCAGACTACAGCCCATGAACCTTGGTTACCTGCTGCATCCTCCCCGAGGGCTGTGTGACTTTCTGCACCAGACACAGCAGCCAGGGGCTCGACTGGGGTAGATCCAGCACCCGACTGGGAATCAGCACTNAATCCGGCACCTGACTGGGAATCAGCACTCAGCCCAGCGCCGGACTGCAGGGCTGGTTGAGACAGTCCTGCCGGCCTCCCCCCTTGTCTGCGGCTCACTGGTGCCTTCCCTGTGCTCTTGCTGCAGGACCCCCTGGAGCAGTACGGGATCTCCGAGGAAGCCCGCTTCCAGCTGGGAACGCGCAAGCAATAATCCCCTTGCCTGGGCTGAACTGACTTCTGGCCCTGCACTCACCCCGGCGGGTCACCCCCAAGCTCCCCCAGGAAGAACAGCACCGGTTCCCTACAGCGGTGACCAAGTGACTTTTTAATTTATTAGCCAAATAATTTTGTATGATTTTTTTTAAAGGAAATTCATTGCACATTCCCACTTGCCCCCGCTGTGGAGGCAGCCAGTCTTAACTGCTCCCTGCAGACTGTGCTCTTGAGCTGACACGGCGCTGCTGCGGCGGCGGGAGCAAAACTACCTTGGCTCTTAGGGAGAGCAGGGACTGAACAGAGCTCCCAGCACTTGCTGGCCTGCAGCTTCTGGGGCAGACCCTGAGCCAGCTGTAGCCCTCCTCTTCCTCCCTGTCCCTCTCCCGCAGGGAGCTACTCAGCTTTTGTGGCTCAGGATCTTCCTGCAGCCGGGGAGCATTGTTCATCCCCTTGCTGTAAGAGGATGCTCCAACTGATTGCATTGCCGTGCTTGCAGGGTTAAGCCTGNTTGCTGTGCTTGCAGGGTTAAGCCTGTCATGCCCTCCTCTTCATTCCAAAGCCATTGCTGGCAGAGCCTGACGGCCAAGCTGTGGAACAAGGAGGAGGAGGAAGCCTTCCTTTAACACAGGGAGAGCTCAGCCACCACTCAGGCTGACGGGGAGGGGGAATGCGCTCCCCTGTGTCAAGGCAGCAGTGTCTGTGCAGCCACTAGCACCTGCCTCTTGGGGTTTTCTTCTTTTCCCATCTCTGGGTAGGTGGTGCTAATTCCTAGAGGCAGGATGAAGCCCACACTCCAAACCACGAGAGCACTCTCACAAATGCATTCGAGAACAAAGCTGCAAAGCAGGAGGGAGCGAAGACAGGGCTGAGAGCTGTGTTGTGATCCTGCCTCCCTCTGCAGTGCTGTGGGCTGGGCTAAGCTGTGCAGTTATTCAGCTTCCCAGAGAGGAAGGCCAGATGGAGGGGTTTGAAAAGACAGGAACCGCTCCGCTTTGGCTGGATGTTTGAGCTTCAGGGCATGCAGAAGTTAAGCCCAGGGAGCAGGTGAAGGCTGGGCAGTAACACTTCATTCCCTGAGCCATTGCTGCAGCTTTTCTCCCCTTTGCGAGCGTCCAAAGGGAAAGACCAGAAAACTGCGTGCCAAGGTCACAGCGAGCTGCCAGGAACAAGGGCTGCCTTCCCTGGGGCTCCTGCACCGAAGAGATAAGCGTTAGGGAACAAAGTCTCTCCTGGAGACTCTGCACCTTCAGCCATCGCTCGGGCTGCTGGAAGGAAAACTGCGCCCAGCAATGAGGGACAGAAAGACACTCCCCACAGCTGCACCCAGGGCAGCAGGAGACCCTGTTTCCTGACGGGATACAGCTGCAGCAGCTCCCCTGGAATTAGACTGGGAAAAGCTCCAGGAAAGGCCCCTTGGGAAGGTCCCAGGTAACAATGTCAGGCAGCTGATGACAGAAGGAACTCGGCTCGCTGCTGGGCTGGTTGAGGCAGCAGGAGAGCTTGGCCTGAGCTTTGGGCTCGCAGGAAGGCAGCTCTGCAGCTCGCCAGCCCACGGTCAGCGCGGCGCAGCCTGGACTGTGATCTGGGCTTGAAGGGAAGTTTTGGGTCTCTTCCCCTTTGGCTGGCAATCAACACCAAAACGCGAGCCCATATTGCAGGCTGTAGTGGGCTGGCCTTCCCTCTTTACCTCATGCTGCTGGGTACCAGGAGAGTGGCAGATGGCACTGATGCTTTATTTTTAACCTCAAAGCCAAGATTTTTCCTTTCCCTCCAATGGTTCCAGGTGCTTGCTCCAGAAATTAACCAAAATAAGCAGAGGGGCAGCTGTCCTGCATAATAAACTGAGGGCATGAGAGGGTGGAAGCAGAAAATAGAGCAGTTTTGGAGACAGATGGCAACTCCAGTGGAAGCAGAAATGAGGGATTAAAAGCAGGAACACACAAGAGCTTGTGCTTTAGGGAATTAGTGTCCTCAGATGACTTTAAAGTGCTTTTTAATCCTCACAAGCCTACTCTGCTTTACCTCAGTGCAGGGGCATGTTCCTGACATGCCGGTGGCGTACGCAGCAGCTTTACTTACTGTGAAAAAGAGACTCGTCTGTCTGGTTGCTCGAGAGAGGACGGACGGACGCGCTCCAGGCTCTGCGGCAGGATAACCAGAGCCGCTTCCTCTCCCGTAGCGGGGGCCGAGCAGAGCAGAGCTCCCCCGCCGCAGGTAGCGCAGCTCTCCGGCTGCGGCGTTGGCTTACCAGCAGCGAACACTTCCGCAGCTCCTGCCAGCCAGTTCCAGGGGCAGAACGTCCGCATCCTAACCCTGCTCCCCAAGGGTCAGCATTAGGGACTTCTCCGATACGCAAAGTCAATCCGCCTGTAAACAAAACCCTGGGAATTTTGCTGACGTTCAGTCATTTCTAGCAAACAAAATTCTAGTGCCACAGCGAGGCACGCCGTTTCCGCCACCTTCAGCAGCTGACGGGTCTCAGCCGTGTGCCTTCCCGGACTATTGCTCACATCCTCTCCGAAGGCAGAGGTGACACCCACCACCCACCATCTTCAGTGTACATACAATGGGCATTTTGACTTTTTTTTTTTTTTTTTTTTTTTTTNAGAGATAATCCAACACTTATTTAAGAGGCAACAATGACATTTCTTATCTGAATGTAAGACAAATGCTGTGAAGAGTTACACGGGCCAGTGACAGGCCCAGTAACTAACTTAAATCAACTTTGGAATAGCGCGGGGACACTGGGTTAGGTTTCAGGAGTAAGGGAAGATGGTACTTCTACACACTTCGCATCAACTGCTGGTGATTTGTAGACAATTGTTCATTTTTCATACTCTGGTCACTATGCTTTTTGCCTTTCAGGGGCCTGTTCCAACGAGCGCTGCGCGCAGGCTCCCTGAACATGTACTGAAGCCATTTATCTGTTGTACAGTAAACATTGGCAATAAAAACTTGTTTTAATCTTTGTGGCACTCAGAGCTGTTGTAAGAAACCACAACGTTCGCTGGGGAGAGGCGGCTGGAGCGAGCTCAGGGCGGCTGCCGTGCCCACGCCTTGGCACCGCGCTGGAGGAGGTGTCGCGGCCGGCAGCGCCCGCAGAGGAGCTACGAGCTGCACTGCGGCAGATGCTGTGAAGAGGCAGCGCCTTCAGGCCCACGAGACGGAGCGGTAGTTGGAGGCATGGCGCCTCCTCCGGACGGCTCCACAATGTGATTTTTAGAGGCTTTTTGCTACCGGAGCTGAGCACTTGGCAGTAGTTTGAGTGACAAACGTGTTTAGGAAGCTGAGGTGGGTCGGACTGCGGCTGCAACCTTTTTCCAACATCTACAAACCCACCGAGAGCCATGAGCTGTGCACACGTTCGGTGACGCCTTCTTCACATTTTAAGAATCCCACAGCGAATGAGCTTGGCCATGGCTGCTGAGGTTTAAATCCATCGCCTGGCTGATTTCGGTTTCATGCTGGTGAAATTATGGGCTAAAAGGGTAGATGGGCACTGTCACTAGGGTGGGTTTGTCATGTCACCAGCATGCTGAGCCCCGAGAGCAAATCTGTCCGCAGCTTGGCCACAGGTGAATGCGCTGCCCAATTCGGGCCGCGGGGGAGCAGCGGGGTCTGTCCCCGCCTGCGCCGACCGCTGCCGCCGGGCAAAGCTGCCACAGAAGGTCTTGTCTCCTTGGCGGCCACTGCATGCCGTGCCCTGGTGGCGCCTGCGCTGCTGAAGCAGTGAAACTCCACAACAGGACGGTGTATTAAAATACATACACTTTAATATAAAGACCAAACTTCAAAGCATTGTTTCAATTACAAATCAAGGTAAAGACACAAGAAATTAAGTGGAGGGAGGGGAGAAAAAACTAACTCTTACATTGCGGAGAATTAGAAAGGCAGGGTGGAAATATATATATTATACATACATATATACACACCAGAAGAATTCACGCTACTTCTATGGAAGAATGAAAGGAATGACAGGACAACTTACCGGTATAAAAAAAGAAAAAAAAAAAAACAACCAAAAAAAAGATAAATTAGGGGAAGTTTGAATTTTAAATAATTCAGTTTAATAGGCTAAATTATATAAACTAATTCCTATTCACTAGGAAACATCCCATATCACTGTTCTAAGAAAATGGGTTTTTTAAAAAATCCATTGAAAAATGGATTTTTATTAGTAGTTAAAAGTTTACTAATCAATTCCTGAGCAACAGCAACCTCATAATCTACCGCTTTCCCCATCAAAGTCCCACTCAGCGAGGGCAGGCTCTCACTCCTAAAAAGTTTAAGTAGAACAGAGACCTAAAAAGTTGGGTTTTTTAATTTGAAATTGATCGCTTAAAAGATTAATAGGTTAAAAAAGCCAAGCAGGATGGATCAACCCATTCCACCTTTTCCTCATTAACTCCAGAAACGAGACCTTGCTAAAGAACAATTTGACCGCACCAGAAAAGCCACCAGATGTACCTTGAAAAAGCCAAAGGATCACAAACTTGAGAACTTCAGGGTTACCGTGGTAAAACTTGGAATTTTGAGATGTGATTTTGTTTTTAAACTATAAAAACTTACGAAACCCCTTCAGGAAGAGGGTCGCAAACAGCAAATACACTGGAGAAGTAGTTCCCTTTTTTTTTTTTTTCCTCTGGGGTTTAAACCCTGAAGTTCACAATAATAGCATCTTTTATTGCAATATTCAGTCTAAATAGATATTTATACATTTATAACGCATAAGGGTAAATAAAATATGGCACAACAACATTTTTAAAACTGGTAATCCATCTTTTAGTGAAAACCTGATATGCGAGCTACGGAAACGTTGGAGCAAAGAAAGGAGGAAAAAAACTTTAACAGCCATAAAACTTCAAATACTCGTACACTGACTACGCAGCTGCGCTTCCCAAAAATCCACTTCTTGTGATACATTTTTTTTCCTCAGTGCTGCAAAGATAGTTCACAAAAACACTGTCTAGTTTCTTCTCCCCAAACTGTGATTTTTAAAATACGTTATCGTTGGTTTGCAGTCCACTGTACAACGTCCATTCCTGAACGGAAGGAATCGGCATTGGGAGTTCCCAACGCTTAATCCTCGTTCTGCTTTCGGCTCAGGCAAAACAACAAAAGCAGAATTTTTCAAGACAGCCACCGGGGTGAGCTGGGATAACTCCCTCCAAGAAAAGAAAAAAAAAAAAAAATTACACCAATAACCTTCAGGTTTCCATACCCTGTATGAAAGGGACTGGTCTCGGCACAGAAAGCAACCGGGTCATACACGGGACTTGATGGACCAAAGCCACCTTACGGCGGCACTGGGACAAAAATCACCCAGACCTAACGAACGGCTCTTCTGGAATTGGCACAGCCAGCTCCGGCGCAGGACGCCTGTTTGTTACTAGTGCTCGGGGGCGATTAGCACCAACCCCACACCCGGCCGGGGAAGGAAGGAAGGACACGGGGAAGCCCGAGCCAGGAGGGGAGTCACGATCAGCAGCTTGAAAACAAGCTCCCAGCGCTGGAAGTCTCCTCTTCCAGCAATGCGGCAAAGCCTGGAGCGGGGCAGGAACCGCAGGCTGACGGAGCGGCCTTTGGTCGCGTCAAGGTCCAATCCCGCAGCCCTCCCCCGTCCGCAGAGCCATCCCGCAGCCCCCAGCGGCACGCCGTTGGGGAACACCTGGTGCCAGCGAGTCCCTGCCACAGGAGCATCACGAGGGCACAGGTCCCACTGGTCCTCGTGCGAGGGCCGCCCACGTAGCCACAGGAGTGACGAAGAGGTGGGCCCTCTGAACAAACTCAGAGGAGATGAAAGCACGCGCTGGCCCTCAAACTGCTGCCAGTGACTCTGTGTCCCACCAAAAACCATCACCTGAACGAGGGCCAAGTCTACCCCCCTGCCCCGCTGCAGATACCAGCTCCGCATCCGCTGGTGCTCTCCCCTGCTCAGCCTCTCCTCTGCCTGGACTCTCTTCCAAGTGGAAAAATAACAGGGAGGTGGGGAGCAGATGCTGCTTTCTAAATACACAATCCTAGCAAGAATCAAACCACACAGGTCCCTGGAGGCAACCCCAAGCCGCCTGTCCGCGGCCTCGTTACTCCAGAGTAAGAGACCTTCTCCCGCAGGGGGAAGCCCCGCCGTGCGGGAAGGGAAGGCTGAACCTCATCACCACGGGGAGTAAATCCACCCTGGTGGGGAGCGCCCGACCTGCAAACGCTGCTGCGGCCCCACTGCGTTCGGTACGAAGCTGTGCTGCAATAAAAGCAGGCGAGGTGGATCTGGCTGCCATCCATCTCCTTCCCGCTCACGCCCCTCCCATTTATTTTCCGAGGCAAAGCAACAATCCCAGATAAGTCCGTACAGAGAATCGTGGAACAGTTTGGGTGGGAAGGAACCTTTAAAGGTCATCTAGTCCAACCCCCAAAGAAGGGAGCTGAGGAAGAAGTGTCACCAAGGCCTCTCAGAAGGACACTCTTGTCCCTAGCAGGGAGAAGGCAGGTGCCTACCCGCAGCCACGCGCCTGACCCCGCTGCGCCGAGCCACGCAGTCAGCCCCCACCAGCCACGATGGCCACGCAGCCTTCAAGCAATGCTCCATTTTGAGATGTCAGAGTCGGATGCAATGGAAGAGCTTATCAAGCCTGAAACCCATCTGCTCAGCAGATTTCAAGTGAAGAAGATACCTGCTTGGGTATTAAGATTGAATAAATAAAGAAAAAAGCTACTCAACATTTCGACTCAAGATTCAACAAGTGACAAACAGTTGGGTGAGTTTCAGGCTGAGGAGTGTCATGTCCTGGGGATCTGAAAGCTCTTGATTCACAAAACCGGTCACTGGTAGATCCCTTCACGATCAAGTGATGCAGCCTTCCTGCCTGGGCTACCTCAGCGACCATATGTGCAATGACAGATCCAGACCCTACGGGCTCACCTCCATCCCCACATGCCCATCCCGCCAGCGAGTCCTGGCACCGGGGGAATTCGGGCTTCACCACCCAGGCTGAGCCCAGCCAAACCCCTGCCAACAGCAGGGCGAGCACAAACCGCGCACTAGAAGATAAAGCAGCTATCGCCACTAGGAAGGAAGGACATGAGATGGAAGCACAAGAAAAATATTTCTACGTTTGTCTGGCCAAGGAGATAGGAGTCCCTGCTATTAGAAGAAACTAGTCGGAGACGGCGCTCTGTCTCTAAATGTCACGTACGCCTAGGATGCGCAACGCTCCCTGTTGTCGGCAGCTTCTCCAAAAAGCAGTTTCGCCTTTGTCTCTCTCCCATTACATCCGCAACCCGAGTAAGAGGGGTGAAGACGCTTCCCAGCATTATGGTTGTCCAGACCGATCCACACCTTCCTAAAGGAAACAGCCTTGTTTGCCCCAAAAACAAGAGGCGACACAGTGACAGCTCGACTTCCCCCTCATCCTGCACACCAGCTTGGTTTCAGCAACCCAAACCTCTTCGTCTTCCAGCCGCTTTCTCCCTCGGCTACGTGAAAAGCAGAGAAATCTGACTGCTGGGTGCCCCGCGCGCCCCTGGCTAACGGAAGAATTGTTGCTGAGTGACTAATCTGCAGCAAATGGCCAGTTTAGGTTCAGTGCTTTTGGAGCGCTCCCAGTTTCACAGCACAGTGGGTCTCCGCGGACTGAACCTGGCAAGCGCGAGCCAGAGGCAGCAAATCACCAAAAAAGGAAGAGCGCACAAGGCTCGTTCCCCAGGGCTGACATTTAGCAGCGGGGCACAGGTTTTGCTCAGCACAACGCTCAGGAAGTTCCATTTTTTTTGGCAACATATGCTCGACAAGATGTATTTCAGCTTCCTGATGAGTCCCCTCGCTGGCAGCAGCGGCGTGGAGGAGAAGGAACACGTGTGACAGCCACGAAACGACTGGACCCGGCAGGATGTGGTAACGCAGAAGGAATTCCTTTTTGGAACTGGCTGTTTGGCTTTGATTACTCAGAAGTATCTCCAATTATTGAAAACAGGTTTCAGACCTCTGGCACAGTGCTCGTACAGTAGGGTCACGAGAGTCTTATTCTTGTAGCCATATGGATCAGATCTGAACATCTCCAAGAGCTGCTCCTCCAGCAGCCCTACAGCAAGGGAAACGCTCTCCCCGTGTTGCAGAGAGAGGAGAAACAAGTTGAACTTGCTCAAGATTACGGCAAAGCGATAAAAGATCAGGGAGTGGGACAGACGGCAACACAAATCTCTTGGCAACAACATCTCCCAGCTAACGCAATAGTGAGACATCAGTCCCAAACCGCCCCTCGCCTGGCTCATCATCTCACATGGGAATTAGCTCGTCGGGCATCTTCCTGGAAGCACATCTCAGCGGGGATTCCTACCAAGATTTAGATCAGAGCTGCCACACAAGCGAAAGGCACCGCAATGACGCAATGCATCGCAAGGTGTCGGTGCCAACGGTGTCAGGCGTGGGTGGAAGATGCCGGCAAGGCCAGAGCAGCTCCAGACTCCTGCAGCATGGGCTGCCAAGATGGAATCGTCGGGTCACTGGGAATGACAGCGCTGAGGGGATACAGAGGTAGATGAAGGACCGGTCCCAACGGCCCCCGGGAGGCCAAAGCAGATGCTCAGCAGGTTGGCCGGCAGACCAAATCCCTTTCAAGTACGTCCCAACTACACGTTTATTCCTGGGTCAGCGTCTGGTTTTCTTTGGCCTTCCCAGATGACAGCTGGAGAGTCACAGACTTCAAAATGCTGACTTGTTGAAAACGTCTTGATAGCGCACGTGTGCTCAGCTGCAACGAGCGGGCTTGTGCTGCCCATCTCCAACGGCTGCTCGTGGGCAAGTCCTGCGATAGAAACCGGCTGAGTCCCCATCACCAAAGCACCCGCTACTGTAGGGGACACTGAGGGACAATAGGGGGTTTTGCTTTCCCACAACCCACCGGAAAGCAGATGACAAACTCCTTGCCCGCGGCCTTTGCTCTGAAATGTCATAGAATCATTTAGGTTGGGAAAGACTTAAATGATTGAGTCCAACTGTAAACCTGATGCCACCACGGCCACCGCTAAACCATGTCTGACAGTTCTGTCTTGCTCCCCACTCCTGACATGCTGTGAACCTGGAGGCAAAGCAAGTCATTCCTGCAACAAGGATCTGGCCATCGTCTTCAGCCGAGGAGGAGTGCCGGGAGCCAGCTGGGCGATACGGGCCTCGAGGGGGTGGAAAGCACAACAGGTTCAACAGAACTCTGCGCCGCGGTTCCTTCTCCAAACTGCCTTCTTTGCTCGTGTCCTGGGAACGCCGTGGGTATGAGCAGAAGCAAACCCTCCCCATACAGAGCAAGGGATGGTGGCCGAGTTCTCTTGCTGGATGTCTTCTGGGGTTTGAGATAAAGGAGGGGCACAAGAGGTCCAAGGAGCACCGCATCTTGGTCCTGTTTCAGAAAAGGATCTGATAAAAGCTTCTACATATTTCCTCATCTCTCTCATTGGGGGTATAAAAGATAGGGGGGAGATGCAATTAAGGCTGCAGCCCCTCCAGCATTGCTCAGGCACAGCCTACCAATTTCAAGCCTTCAAAGCCCCAAGCACTCTGCCGTTTGCTGGGAAGGATGCTAAAGCAGGTCTGCAACCTCCAGTTACCCAAGGATCTGGAAGAAGCTGGAGCTGCCCAACTCCCAGCTGCAAAACATCTGGGTTACATTGTCTTCCTGGATTCCAGGACATAAACTGTGTACAGCTTCTACTAGAAGCTACTGGATGTTCCTCAGCTATCACCCTCTGAGCGTTTTTGCCCTTTTCCAGGTTTTCATCTTGCTGTTAATAACTCAGCAGGGCGCACCGCTGTCAAGTCCTCTCCCACACGCAAAGCAGAAACCAGTTCCAAAGCGTCCCTAACTTCCAGGGCTATCAATCCCTTCCCTTTCCAGTGAATAAGAAGGCAAAGTTAGATTAACAGTTTCTGCGCGCAAAGGCTGCCTATGGAAGACACACTTAGGAATCAACAAAATAACTGCACTTTGTCCTAAATCTCTACTAAGAGGACCACGGATGAGGTACAGAGAAAAGGGCCGAACTGACGCCTGTGGATGTAGGAGCTGCTACGGCTCCTCTCCCCCACCGCCCTCTTGAACACGGCTGGCACAGCGCTCACAAGCGTTCCCCCCAGAGCCAGGCAGCAGGAGAGAGCACCCGAGGGCGGAGGTATCTCGCCTACTTCAAAGACAGAGGCAGGAGTTAAAGAGCCGACGCGTTCAGCCCAGCCTGTTGTGCCCGCGGGATGCTCCATCAGAGGCTGCTGGGGCTCCAGGCCAAAGTGAATGCCCCATTGCTGGAGGGGGGAGACTCCTTAGGGAGCACTAGTGACCTAAAAGGGATTTAAGGACAGCGAGTGCCCCTGACACGGAGTGGTCAGTGCTGTCCCTCAGAGCACCGGAGCTAGCAGGCAGATGTTTCCCAAAGCCTAAATGTGTTTTTCTTCTAGTCATTTTGCTGTTGCGATTCCCCTTCTTTTACTGTAGTTTCCTTTATTGGTGCTTGGTCCAGTCTGAACTACAGACCAGCGTGATTTCTACTTAACAGATCATCCTTCTCCTCACTTTGTGCACTTGAATAAATAAGTTTTTACAAGTTTACTGTGCATCGTACAATCTAAAAATAAATGAAATAAAGTATATGAAATTTATAATTTTTCATCACATCTCTATAAAATACAGCCGCCGCTCTGAGCGGCACTTTCTGTACACAGAACACCAAGTCACAATACGATTAACTGCACCAGTTCGATAGTGTGGCAGCACGGTAAGCTAGATTGCGGTGTTTTTGTGAACTACCATTTAGACCTACTTAAAGCAAAGAAATACAAAAGCAAAACGCACTTCGTCAATAAACGTACACGGCTAAGCCATTTCTGAATCAAGTATCAAAACCCTACTAACAAAATACATTGTACTCGGAACAAAACCAACAAGCTGAGAAAATCTGCTGCCTGCACCAGTACAGAAGCACTACGTTCAGTCTTCCCACCGTCGGTAAAAAGGGCCTGACCAATACCAGCGATTCCGCGCCCTGTTCATATGCCAACGACATCCCAAAAACAAGCTACCAAAATTCACAGTGACTTGAGTGCCACCAGCAACTGCAAATGGCCCAATGAAGTAGTTCGAATGGGGCAGGACTTGAATTTCTTCTGCTCAAACTGTGCCTGCGCTGGCCGAGCTCGCCCGGGCCACCCCAGGTACTCTAGCTGCCACTCCAGAGGGGAGTCCCCAGGTCGTCTTTGTAATGGACACGATTAAAAACCACCCAGTTAACAGAGCGCCTGGCTCAGTTCGAATTAAAACAAAACATCAGATAGAAGACTGCCTTTCTCTGTAGCTCACACTGCTGCAAACCGAGTGGATTTTGGTATATGAACAGAGCAAGCTGAACAAATAAACTGCAGACCTTTCTGAGAACTGGGTTTGGCATTGGTCAACCCTCCAAGTTCAGCACCAAGGATTCAAACTAGAGGCACAGTTCTGACGGGTGAAATAGCACCGAGAGGAGGCTCTTTACATCTCTGCTGGTGTGCCAGTCCTTTATTATTCAGAGAATTTAATAATAAGTTGTAATTGTGATTCTAGGTGGAATAAAATAAGTCAAAATTGTTTTTCACTTTAAAAAAAAAAAGATAAATACTTTATCTAAACTATCAACAATACAAACTGGAGCTTTAAGCATTTCTTTTGCCTTTTTTTTTTTTTTTTTTTTTTTTTTTTTTTTTTNTTTTTACTCAGATTCACAGTAAATATTTTCTCTGTTGTTTAGGTCTTTTCATGTTTTTATTTTGTCCAGTAGTAAGAGAGTAGAAACCCCTGCACAGGCCAGGTGAGCACCTTTCAGTGGAAGCCGAGTGAAGTTGGTCCACGTTGTCCTTGCATAGGTCACATTGGGTTGAGGTAGAAATCCTAGTTACCTGCACAACAGGAGGAGAGGAAGAGACTCATCTAAATAAAAGACAAAACTCTGGTGTGTGTTAGACGTGTCAATCATTTCTACATTGCTCCAAGACCTCGGGAGCAACGCTTGACCCAACCGCCACCAGACAGAAAGGATGTCTCCAAGAGTGACACACGGCCCCTCCCGGCCACTGCAGTTTTTAAAGCTTTCTGACAGCGTCACCATATTGAGCTCTGTTCTCCCGGGACAGACCTCGAGTGGGGGGAAGAAGAAAGTACTCCCCCACTCAGTACCTCACCTTTTTCTAGCACACACTAATCTGCTCTGAATTTTTTTATTACCCTGGGGGAGAAACATTATGAGAAGCAAAGCAGTTTATTTTAGCCCCCAATTTCAGATTTCAGCCTTGGTTTCTCAAGGACTCTGAGCACACGTATTCACACCGAAGTCAATGAAACCGCTCAAATATTTGACCTATGTTCAAGAGTCACACGCAGTGGGACCACAACTACGGTACGTCTGTCACGCACCATCTCCTGGCAGCATTATTTCTGCTCATTTGTCCCACAATCCAGCTTTGTCATCCGGCTACTCTTCTCCGTACGTCCCTTTTGTGCCTCGCCCATTTTGCTCAGAACCCTTTTTGCGACAGGGACCGTCACATCCCACGGTACGGAGGGAGTCTAGCCCAGTATGACCCCACTTCCAGGCAGGGCAACTCCTTCAGCAGAAGGCTTTCACGCTGTTCTCGCTTGAGTCGCTCACGTATCCAAAACCCCAAGCCTGAGCCTCCTCGCCCCTTCTCCCCCACATCTTGTTCCCATTCAGGGTCTTTCATGCCCGTTCTGTAACCACATCATGCTGTTGGTCTCCACGGGCACGCAGGGACCACGTTACTCAAAACTCTTCCTCAGCCTCCCTTTCTTGTACAGAAGGACGGGGGTAATACTTACGTGCCTCACAAAAGCCTAACAAGGATTTGTTCATGTCTGTGGAGCAATGTGAGGATGAAGACACTATACACAATGCACAGTCAAAAGAATCTCTCAGGTATATTGTAATTGAGTCATATGTTTTATAAGCGGCAAAGAGTATTCAACCATATATCGTACGCAGCTTTGGTATCAGTGAACAGCAACAACATCAAAGACCTACAAGAAAAGCACGGAGCGAGCTCTGGGGCCTAACATACTGAGTTAACTTTGCAAGCACAAGCTGTTACATCAGGATGCCACAGAGTATTGCCATTAACAACAGTACCCAACTCTGTGGTGGTACACTTTATTCTGGAGTTGCTCTAAAGGCGTTTAAATACTTGCTTCAGTAATAACGCATACAGTCTACGGAAACCCTCCTCTCTTCTACGGCCCCAGCCTTTACGAAGCACAGACCACAGTGAACCCTGCGGATTCCCTATGTTCTCGTTCACAGTCTAGCCAGTAAGGCAGTGATTGCCAGGTGAGCATACATACAGCATCTGATGGCTACTGTTAGCCCTAGCAGGCAAGTGCAGTAAAGCTGCAGTGCACAGATAAATCACAACCCTTCTTTGCTACCTGTGGTTGTGTTTTCCAGTGATGCAGGGAGCACGTTAACTGCAATGCAAGACCAGTGCATTTGCTCTCCAAGACAAAGCTGGAGCTTGTAACCTAGAGATTTTTAACTTTATGATTATTTAGAGCAGCTGTTGTTGACTGAGGGTAAAAACAAGACCACCACGTTGCCACATATAGTCACGAAGCAGCACCGTCACGCATCCTAACGCTATGTGAACATGGACTTGTGGAGATGCAACAGTCTGTGTCACAGGGCAAGAGGAGGGGAGGGGGGAATCAAAGTAGGCAACAACCACTTCCAGTAAGTGTATAAAAACATATTAAAAATAGACATTTCCTCCTGATTACTGATCTTCAGAAATAAACATTTTCATGAAGCGATCCCAACCTGAACATAATCCTAACGTCAGATGAGACAGAGCTGAGTTACCATTGTGAGCACCCCTTGTCGAGAAATCCTGACTCCCAGAACAGAGAGCATCAACGCTCTCCATCCTCTGCCATCAGATGATTTGCTTCCCACATTTTAGCAGTTTCTCTGTTTCACAGAGCCCATCCCCAACCTATCTCTGAAAAGGAAGAAGCATCATTCAGCATCTTGTACAAAACTCCTTTTTTTGCCTCTAGCCTTACCTTACAAAATAAGAACTGTTAGCTAAGCAAGCTCTTTATCGTGGCTTAACCCCAGAAAGGTGCGAAGCATAAGGAGACTGCATGCCAAGTGTAACCCACATAGCGGAGGTGCCAGCTGCGTTGGACTGCGTGATCATGGGCGCGGACTGTGCCAGCGCCAAACGGGGCAGAGGCGGGTGATGGACTGTAAAGGAGGGGCGGGAGGTTTTGTGCTGGAGAGAAGCTAGCTTAATAGACAAAGAAGCGTTAGCAGATTGGACAGAAGCAGCAGAAGAGGATGGCAAAAAAGCTTCGCTAGGTGGGATGGGTGGCAGGTTCTGCAGAAGCGCAGGCTCGGAGTTAGAAGCAAGTAATGGAGGAGGTGGGGGCAATGAAACGTTAGGAGGGGGCGGAGGGGAATGGAAAACAGATTGCACTGGCGCTCTGTTGAGGTGCTGAGCAGATCTAGTCTCACTAGATGTTACTAAATTAGAGGAAGGGGGTGGGAAGGATGAGGATGAGGTGCTGGCAACAGCCTGCAGAGGGTTTAAGCTTAGCACTGTGCTGCTAGAGACAGCACTGCTGCTGAAACTGGCTCCAAATTGATGAGGAGAGGAGGCAGAAGGCACCGCATGGTTAAAAATACCTGCAAACAGGAGAGAAAAACTCAGCTTCAACAGATGGGCTTTGTACAGTCTCAAGTGACAAGAGAAACAAAACATAAAAAAAAAAAAGAAAAAAGCAAAATTATAATAGTTACAGCCCCATACAAAAATATGCAGCATGAGAAGGCAGCAAGCAATGAGAGATAATGGTGCAGGCCAGGAGGTACAAGAGATTTCACTTACCTTTCCTACTGCCAACCTCTAAATGCCACGAGGGAAAATGGTCAGACCCAAGAACTGTCAGTTCTATACCACACGGGTAGACTTTTGATGAGATTACGCGGTCTCTAGAGTTGTTTATCTGAAGACTCAAACTGCTGCTCTTCCCTCCCCACCCTCCTGCTTTCCCACTTACAGGGCAGCAGAGGGGAGATTGTATTTCCAGCAAATCTACGTGCTGAGAGATGTGAGAGTTAGGATTTCCCGACATGGTGCCTGAATGATTATGGACAGGTAAGAAAAACTGCCTTGGACACTTAGTAAACGGCAGGTTCAGACTATCTTCTAGCCCTGCCAGCTTGTCTCCGGTTTGGGCCACAGAAGCCAAGCCTGTGCAGAATCCCAGAAGTGCAAGGTGCATATGGCATTGCCCTTCCTGGCAAAGAAATGCTCTTCATGTCCATTCAAGAGCCAGAACGCTACGCAATTCCCAACACCATCTCCTCTGAAGAGGCACTGATGTTTTGCTCTTCCTGGATCACGCTAAATCCATTCAAGGCCTAAGCTCAACCTTTACTCAAGTTGACAAGTTAGAGATCCTGAACTTGGTACCATGACAAGTTAAATCTTTTACCTGCAGGCGGACCTAAGTTGGTTCCAACACAGCAACATCTGAACAAGCATACATTAGGAAATCACAGAGTCTGAGTGTATTCTTTCATTAAGGTGATACAACAAGCTCATCTAGTAGACAAAGCTCATGAGATTGCACTGTGGGGAACTGAACTCATCCTAGCATTTCCGAGAGATAGAGGAGACCGGTTATGTGGGACAGATCTGCTTCACATCCTGCAGAAATGAAAGGGTTTCACCCCTGGAGAGGCAGTGTCAGACTTTCCTTTAGGCCCTGTCTTATACCAGAGAAAGAGTTCTGCCTACCTCCAACTGTTCCACCTGTAACCCCAGGAGAGAAGTTCCCCATAGTGTGAGAATTAGTCAGTCTGGTTGCAGCTGATGACACGTGGACCAGACTGGCAGCAGCTGGCATTGAATTAAATAAGGACTGCAATACTGAGGAATTTGTCACCGAGTTGAGGTTTGCTTGCAAGGCCATGGGGCCGAGGGGAAACTGCGATCCAGTGGTCAAAGTGTTTAGGAAAGGATGGTGCGCCTGAACAGAAGATGCTGGGTTGCCTGCTGAAGAAACAGCAGTAGAAAGGCTTTTACCATTCAGAAGGCCACCAGACGAAACAGCAGCAGAAATGAAAAGGTTGTGGCCATTTTTAAACTCCACATCTCGGTCCCTTCCTTTGCCGACCTTTCCGTTATGCTGCAAAGAGTTTTTTTCTGAAGAACCCCCAGCACGAACGCTTATTTCGCCGATCTCTTTGCCTTTGACCCCTGACCGATTTAAGTCTTCTCCTTTCGTGCCGCTGAGGCCTTCGAGTTGCCTCTTGTTCAAAAATGGATTCGTTTCCGATATCCCCACATCTTTGCTTCGCTGCGACTGGAAACCCAGGGAGGAGTTGGAAGTCGTCACGTCTGAAGCCTTATGCGGAAGAGAAGCACCATCGATAAAGCTGTGTAAACCAATGTCAGTTGACAGTCCACCGTTGTACGTGAAGCCGTTAGTGGAGTTTGTACTAGGGCTGAGCCCGTCTGCCCCAGACGAGGGCATGGCAACGCTCTTCCTTGCGTGTGCTGTGATCTTGGCGTCGATGGCAAGGCTATCCTCAGAGGACGGCCTGAAGGCAAACAGCGAATTCTGGCTCAGAGATGAAACCGACTGCAAGGGACTATCTGAAGTTTTGGTCAGGTTGATGTCAGATATTGGTGAAAAAGTAGATTTCCATTTACTGCTATTCATGTTCTCGTTGCTTTGTGCTTGTTTCCTCCCAGATAAGCTGCCGCCTAGTTTGGAAGAAAATAGATAAATGTCAAAAAACAGCATTCACTGAATCTGCCTCTTAAAAACAGGGTTTTATCTTTCAACACACACATTTTATCAGTCCGTAATTCTATTTCTGATCCCAAGGCAGAAATATTTGTGAAGTCACCCAAAAGTCCTTAAAATTTAGTTTAATGCTCTGAAAAAGTCTGAGAATGCTGATCTACCCTGTCCTCAGTCTTTGTACTACAGATCCCTCCCCAAACCCCAAGTCAGTGAAAAACTGGTCAGATCTTTAGTGACCTGGGGTGCATCAAGAAGAGTGTGTCCAGCAAGTCAAGGGAGGTCATCCTCCCCCTCTGCTCTGCCCTGATGAGGCCAC
>RSEF01000028.1:2128753-2143387 GCA_003993805.1 Himantopus leucocephalus
GAGGTCCCTTCCAACCCTGACCAGTCTGGGATTCTGTGATCCCTCCCCAAACCCCGAGTCAGCGAAAAAAAAGAGTCAGATCTTTGGTGACCTGTGACTACAGAAAGAACTGACCCCAAATCTGTAATTACCAGCCACCTGTCTTAATTACGATTACACAAAGCCCTGGCAGAAGCGCACTCCGCTCAGCAGCACAGAACAGCCTCCTTCTGACTAACGACTTCAGTCAGTGGCAGGTACCCGTTCCCGAGTCCAACCATTACAACAAATAATTAACATTCCTCACACCTACCATTTTCAACAGTCTTCTGTGGAGATTTGCTTTCCAATGATATTGTTGCAATTTTCCTTTCAATTCTAGTGGGAAAATAAAAAGGTTATAGCACTCATTGCAGACCAGTTGTTGCACATTTACCCTCATAACCCTCATCTTCTGCATGTTCACGTTGTAACACTTGAGTATATAAAGCCAGTCAGCTAGAAAGCTGTGTGTTACTAAAGGAACTTAAATGCGTAAAAAAAAAAAAANAGGACTTTGTTTTTGCTGCTCTTTATCAAGAAGCAGTAGGCTGCTGATCACGTTTCTATAGCAGTTACTTCTCCAGCACCATAAACAAGAAAAAAACTGCACCCCACAGGCAGGCAAAGGGTGGCAAGTACTCAATTTTCACAGCAACACATCAACAGTTTGGGGCAGGAAGTGAAAAATTTTGAATTATGCTGAAACTGGGAGTGAGGGGGAGACAGAGTCTTAGTTAAAGATTATACACGCAGCCTCGGTACTCCTACAAAGCAACGTAGTGGGGAAAAAAAAAAAACCAAACATTTCTACACTAATTCTCCCAGAGGGCAGACTCTGCCAGCCTCGCAAACACAGCAACAGTAGGTTCCCACATTCATGTACCACTTCCTAAATACCTTCCCTGTTCACCATTTCAGCCACAAGAGGCATGGGCATAATGGAATCGCTTTCCAAGCAAAGGGAACAAAGAAGCCCTGAACACACCTCTCCAGTTTAGAGCACCGTTATCAGCTCTCAGAGAAATCTCATCCTGAAACCTGTGCCTGTGTATTCACCTGCTGCTATTGTGCTCATCTTCAGATCCCTGCTCTTCGTCTGATGTTAGAGGAGAGTAATGAACGCCGTTGGTCTGAATGAGGGGCTTTTCCTTTTTCAGTACCGGGGGCTGGTCATTGTCCTGGTAAGGAACAGGAGAGTTCTTCAGGGAGTTTTCAGGAGAGGAAATGGCTGTTATTTCTAAAGGCTGGTTAATGTTATTGACCTGGGCAAGAAGGAAAGAAAGCAGTTACAGATGAGAGTATCCCTTTAGAAACAAGGCATCTTGTTAAGGATATCAACAGCAGGCTTAACTTGCTCAGCTTTAGGATATGCCAACAGCCGCTTGTTCAGCACTGCCGTTGTTATACTCCACCATCCTGCATCAGAGCCCAGGATGAAAGCTTAAATATAGCTTGGAAAAATACCTAATTTTCATTCTTTGATTTCATGTTTAAACACAGAAATGATGACATGGAATAATCGCATTTCTTTTCCAACTACCACTGCAGGATCACATGAACACAACTTGTATGGCTGGCTTAATTATGCGAGAATGCCATATGCTTCTGGCACTCTTATGCTATTTAGTCAGTCTTAGTTTAAACTATTTTCAAAATATTTAACCTACAGCCTAAAAATCAACTTCACTGCAGAAACAAGCTTTTTGTCGTAAGAGATTATTTTTCATTTTTAATGCTCTAACAGCAAAGAGCTCTCTGCAGATGTTCTACCTACACTGAAATAGTCCACCAACGTTTCGGCAATCCTCTCGCCTCTCAGAGGGGCCGTTTTCCCAAAGGGTCTTCACACCAGTTCTACCTACTAGCACCCTAACAGCCCGAGAGTGTGCTGAAGAATAGGACAGCTGAAGCTTATTTCTAATTCAAAGAGCTTTCCCATGCCCTTCTCTCTTGCTAGAGCTCTTCATTTTTGCCCTTACCATGGAGTTGATATTGAGCGGTGAACCTGATGGTTGCGTAAAGAGTCCAGACACAGTAGGTAAGGATTTGCGTTTTGGGGAGACCCCGGAGTTCCCGCTGAGATTCCCAGTAGAGGATCTCTTCCGCCGGCCTCGCTTCTTCCCATCCTGCGCGTGTGCTTGGCCACAGTCCAGCCGAGCGCTCGTGGGCAGAGGACTGTGCTTGTTGGAAGGGGATTGTTTTACATGTCCTGTATTAGGAGAGATTGTAAAGATGATTCTTCTCTTGGCCTCGTTCTCAGGATCTGAAAACGCTGCATCAGACTGAAGATCCCCCTTTGTTCCTTCGGCAAACATCTTCTGAGCATCTGCATATTGCAATACCCCTACCAGGCTCTGGGAGGTGCCATTTAACCTGGGGCTTGTTGAGTGCTGGTGAGCAGGGGAGTTTTGCCCAGAGTTCCTTGACTGCATCATTAGCAAAGGATGTTGTGGAGTGGAACTCCGAGACCCTACTGAGTTAAACAGACTCCCGGAGTCGTCCAGAGCTGCCTGATCAACACTATGGTTAAGATGGGCTGGGCTGTTTGTAAGATTTCCATTGACTGCCACGGAGCCAGAAGAGTAAGAAAAACCTGTTGAAAGGGAAAGTATACATCATTGCTTCTGCTGAGCGACAGTTCACAGTGCTAGATTTCTGGGATGACCGGGAGCGCTTTTGGCTCTACCTGCGTTAGATCAGCCAGCAGCCGTGCATTACACGGGAACTGCACAGCTGCTTTTTACACAGTGCAGTTGAGAACGTGGCTCTGTGTGCTGGCGATTTCAATTAGGCATTAACGGTTTTCACTGCTCTTTTGCCAGTTCAGGAAAATTCATTTATATGGAGATATCTCCTATGCTCTACCCAGTTTTTAAATGGAATTCAAGTGTAAGTTTTTTTTGAGCTATTACGCCTTTTGATATCAGGGCTCCTCTACCCTCAACTCCTTCCTATCATCAAGGAAACAGATGGCCAAATTCAGTCCCTTTCCTTCCCCAAAAAAGAAGCCCACCTCCTCAAAATTAAGCAGAAGGCTGTGGTTTGGGAAGCAACAGGGGATCTTCGAAGAAACTGTGGCACAAGAATGCCACGTGGGAAGAAGCTTGGAAAGGGAATTAAGTATTTGTCACAGTGTATCAGAACTGGGTTTAATGCTCTAGTAAGACCTTGTCTCTGGGCTGTCTGAACAAAAGGGGTAGATGGGAACACGGTATTGTTTTACAACAAGGTTGGTTGGGTTGTTTTGTTTGTTGTTGGTTGTTTTTTTTTTTTTTNGCAGCCAAGCTCTTCTTTGCAAAACAGATGCTAGAAACAACACAAGCCCCTCGAGGTGGTAAACACCAAGAAAAAATGCACTCTCTGTTGAGGGATCAGCTGTAGAATAGCTTCTGTATGCTAGAACCTACTTCTCCTGGTCCCCGACATTTCCATACCATGAATAGCTAAAGGCCACTCAACAAGAGATAAGTGAGTTCAGAACCAATGTCTGCACTTAAGGTATCCCTACCCTCTCCCCTTCGACCTTTCTTCCTACCCAGATACCTGTGCCTTTACAACTGCTCGTGAGGCACCATTGTGACCTGCAGCAAGAAATCAATTTTGCTATTAAAAAAACTCCACCCCTGTAAAATAAACCTTTTAAAGCCAGATCATCAGCTTGTAGCATAGCTATGCAACACTCTGCTGCTTTGCTATATTGTAGAGGTGGGAATCTCTTAATCCACATTAAAGAATTGCTTTTGTAAATTCTTCTTTTACACTGCAAGGTGCTGCAGTTCAGGAAAAGGCAGGTCAAACCAATACTTCAGGCCAGAATGCATCCAAGCTGTAGGCACATACTGTCTCAAAACATCATCCTCCACGATTCTTTGGTCTCGTTACAAAACACACATTTATAGAGCACTCTACTGCCTGAATGACCTGACAAGAAGTGCTCAGAAAACTCCGCCGCGTGCGCTTGGGGGTGCTGTCACGCCAAGACAGCGCACCTTCGCGTAGGTGAGGCTGTTACCTGAGGTAGCCAAAGCCAGTGGCTTGTTTCCAGCAGCATTGCTTACGCCATTATGAGAACTAGCACCAAACTGCTTTTCAAGTGTCGATGAGTCTCTACTCTGATGAACTGGGCTAGGTGTGCTTCTCTGGGGGAAGAGAAACAGGCATTTTAGTACAGGAAGTCACTGAAAAGTCAACAGTTCAAACAAAATTCACATGCATTAGTAGATCTACCAAGGAAAGTGGCCCTAGTTCCTCAACGCCCTAGATTTTGCTTGTTTGAGAAAAACATAGATCGGCACGTAATGGGACAAAAATAAATATTGTGATTAATTATACTGCAATAGTATCTAGCACACAACAGACACCACGCAGATAGAGGGACAACAGGCTCATCGTCCCAGAAAGTTTAGACTCAGGACAGCACTGCAATCGGAGAACAAATGCCTGTTTCACAGGCAGCCAGAAAGGAAATAAACAGTTTTATCGTGTCCCCAAGCCTGTGCAAACAAAGTTCTCCAAAAAAAACCCCCAATCTGAACATGAAATACATTAGGCTATGTTCTCTGGTACACTGTCTGAGGGTATGATCAATAAGCAATGTTTTCCTAAAGCAGGGAAAACAATTGTGAAATGGTAGCCTGAATAAACGACGTGTTGAAGTGAGAGATGCCATCATTATGGCATAGGAGATAACATTCTCCTCTCTGAGGACGTAGGGCTTCTGCTCGGAGCTGGGCAGACTGCATAGTTCTGCTACAACTAAAAGTCTACAGCTGGAAAAAGATACTGGATTCAATACTATGAAACAACTCCAGCTTTCCAAATACGGGACAGTAAGGCAGGCATTTCTGGACGGTTTCTAAATTCACAGCTCTCATGTGAAAGCAGCAAATGTTTCTCAGTTCTCTACTGTAACACTTGTGTGACAAATATGTGTGAGAAACTGGACCAGGTTTTTTTAAACTCCTCTACCACTGAGAGTAGCATGGACTTATTAGGATTCAAAAAGAGATGGCCCCAGAAGTTCTCTAGTTGCTCTCTGCTGCTACAGAGCAGTCACTCGCACATTAGGTATTACAACCTCAAGGTGCTATTCAAGTTCACCCTACACACGTACGTGATGAAGACAGACAATTTTGAGATGACCAAACTGAGGCAGAAGAATGTGTCTCCCAGGGTCATGTAAGGAGGCAGGGGCTAAGAACAAACTGACATGTGTGATTCTCTGCGTTCACTGCCACAAAATCCCAGACTCTGCGCCTTTTCCACCCAGCCAGACGTTTAAGACGAGCATCTCTTGAAGCATGTACTTTACTTTCCTTCCTGGCTCAAATACCACCACCCCAGAGACAAAAGAGAGTAAAAATCTACAGAATGACTAAGAGCCAAGAGGATGAACCCCAACAGCAGCCTCCCCCGAAGCATCAGACATTCGAGATTAGCAGCCCACTAAGGATCCTGGTGCACAGCACCCCATTACTGCCCGGTGTGATTTTTAGTTAGGGATGGAAAGTGTTGACAATCCCTTACTCACCACCTTCTCAACACGGCTAGGTAGGACTACGCTGGCCAGAGGGATACTAACAGGGAGTTTATTGGGCTGCACTGTGCTGAGAGGAATACTGATAGGTAGGCTGGTGATAGTTTCTCCATTACTCACAGAGGTTCTCTCTCTCAAAACCTGTAAATGCAAAAGAGAAAGTAGTGTTCTTAACTACATGCTCTTACTGAAAAGTCTTTTTAAACTAATGGTAACTCGTTTATATTTGTGCCCCCCCTTCTTTTTTTTTTAAAAAAAAATAATTACAAAATTTAGAGTGGACTATATAGCAAAGACAGGGCATGCACGGAGCAGCTTTGTTACCAACACCAGTCTACTCGGACAGCAACACCCAACAGCAGAGCAATAGGTAAATTAAAGCTGCTGCTCGCCCCAAGCATAAGCAAAAGGTTGCCTTAGGCAAGCTGATTTTCTAGTGGCTTTGTTCAAGCTCTGTGAAAAGCGCTCATCTGACAGAATTCATATCTTGAGGCCCCCTGTACGCAGAAGATGTAGTAGCCAGAAATATTTCCATGGTAACCTCCTGTTGGAGGGCACCCACTTGCTCTGAAATAAGCACCAATATGATTCATGGCTGGACCAATTACGTGGACAATTTTTTGTTATTTTTATCTTTTTAAACTACAGAAGAGTCTACTTTTCACGTTCAAGTAGACACACACCAGATCAAAAAGAAGTCCTACTGCATTATTGGTACCGTTCATATGCAAACCAGTAACTCAGAGGTAGGCACGACTTTCCTGAGCACAGTATTCTCTTCCTCTAGCCAGTTCCTTCTTTTTATTGTACCACACCTATTGTGTTTTGTGTTATTTTCCACGCCAAGCTGACCACAGAAAGCAGCCTGCCCACATCCCCTAGTTTGGCCAACTTTTTCTTTGTTCTACCAGCTACTACATCTGAGCACAAGCAGCTCTCTTACCTTCTCGCCTGCAACTGGTAAGGCCGCTGGGGAAGAGGGCCGAGTTTCCTGAGGACTCAGCTTTATGCCATTTGAAATACCAGGACTTGGATATGTAAGGCCATTCTCTTTGACGTGGTCAGCTCTGGAACAGAGACGTACAATCATTAGAATACAAGAACTAACGACTTCTCTTTTGCAAGGAATTCCTGTACTTAACTCAAGGCACTGTACCACCTTATTTACCCAATAAGCTGGCACTGCTGGTTTTCCTGACGCAAAACTTTTAAAAGTGTATAACCCCCCCCACTTTTAAAAATATTTTTCCACAATTCAAATAAACCACTGTTACTAAAAACAAGCAATAGTATTACCCCTCTCTTCCCATCCTAGGAAATGATCACTCTCACCTCTGTATCTCATTAGTTGTTGCTTTTCCATTGACTGCATGGTCTTGATTCAAGTGTCTCCTCAGTGCTATTTTAGCTGGGGAAAACCTGGTATAATCGGGTAAGGACAAGCTTGTCATCTTGTCTGCCTTCTGTCTGCTGCTGTGGTTTGGGGTACACGGAACTATTTCTTGGTCCAGGTGAGAGGTCGTGTATTGAGGGGTGTTCTGCTTGGAAGAGGGCCTGCTAAAAGTGTTATGAATTTCATAGGGAGTAGCATGGCCGTTCATGGACAGTTCGGGGCTCATGCCGTTGATGTGGGGCATAGGAAACTTAGAGCATTCAAGCTCCAGTTGGAACCTGCCGTGATCAGCCTCAGGATCACGGCTCAAATGGTTTTTATTGCGTAGCTGTACTGACAGTGACTCATCAGACGGCGTGTACGATTTCAGCTGCATGAGCTCCTGCTGTCTTTGACTTTTCTCAAGTTCCACAATGCTGATCTTTAAATGAAGAGGAGGAGAATGATTAAAGACCACACCTAACAATTCTATCACATTATGGAGTTTTGCCTCAATATGCTTCTCAGGAAAAGTGGTCCCATTTCTGGGAACAACACAGAACAACTGACCCAAAATTTCAGAAACAAATTTCAGCATGCTGCTCTAAGCTTGAGACCAAAAGGGCCAGGTAAGGGGAAAGGCTCAGAGACTCTTAGAAAGCACCTTTCACATTGTGAAAGCAAACATAAAATATCTCCAACTTATAGAGAGAGTATGGAGTGACTCAACACTGCCAGTCATTGAAGGAAACAGTCACTCCACGTCAAGGCACCCAGCAAAAGGCTGGATTAGCTCTAGTGCTAATTTCACAGGGAAAGAAAAATTCTTCGGTCACAGGAGTTTCATTTCTTTTCACTATGATAAGGGACATTCTGTGGGAACTGATTCCTGATTCAAGACGTCAGAGCACACAAAAGACAGTATAATGAAGCCACATATTATGCAAACAAGCAGGACCTTTCTTTTCACCAGGTCATGCTTTTTAGTTATATTTCATGATAAACCATGATTCCTTCTTCCACAGCATTTCCAAGGAATCAGGTCATAGCATCTATTTCCTTTAAAAGTTATCCACATCCTTGTTCTTCAAGTTTACTAAAACCCCCTAATAAAGAGATTAGTCTCTGGGGGTGGGGGAAGAAAACCTGTCACCTAGCTTATCCTTTAACATCATATTTAGTCAAATACCCTTAACTGGCCCATTGCCCAAGAGCTGGTGACTCTAGATTTGTTTCTTGCTCTCTACCTGCAATTCCAAACAGTGCTTTTGCTTCTCAGAAATCTGATTCTTCAACGCCTGCTTCTCTTTCAGCAAGTTCTCCAGTGACAGCGTCGACCAGTCCAGCTTCAGTTCTTCACACCGTGCCTTAAGCTGCAAAGACACAGGATAAAGAGATGAAAAGACAACTTTAACCACTTCACGCCACCCAAGGTGCAAGCTGAAAGTCACGCACCTTTCAACTGGATATGTGCAAGAAGCTTCTTAGCCCATTGAAAATTCCTCTCAGCTTAAGCCAAATGCCACCAAAGTTGTCCTGTGGTCACCACATAACATGGCAGGAGATGGCCTGGCTCTTCCTAAATACAGGTATATCACCTCGCCTCCCTATTGACTTCCACATCTGGATTTCCCCCTCACCCACCTTAACAGTTTGAGTTACCAGAATGAACACCACAAGAGTTATGGCTACCACAAAGCAAGCACTGTCCAAACGTCTTGGCCAGCGAGATCCAGATTCAGTGACAAAGTGCATGTACAGCTGCACAGCTGCGTAGGGGACACAGCCAAGGCCAGAGCCAACTGTCACCTCAGTTTGGTTAGAGGTAAACAAAAGTCACCAAGAAAAAGGACCACCTTCATTCCTTCCTCCATCAATCTTCTCTGTTACAGAGGAGCTACAGCAGCTGGATGATTTTTCATTCGGTAAGATACCTTGAGGACAGGGGCAGCCCTTGGCTCACGACCTGTCCTCCTTACATAAATGGGAGCATCACCCTGCTACTCAGACACAAGCGTTGTACACACCAGCTGTAAGCTCTGGTTCCTGAGTTCACTGTTATCCTTCTCCAGCTGTTTCGTTTGTTCTTTCAGTTGCTGATTATGAGCAGAGATTTCCTTCTGAGCCTGAATCAGGTCATTGTACGTCAGAGCTTTCACTCCCAACTACAAGAAAAAGGGTGAGAAGGAAAGAGATCATTCAATCAGGTCTTGACAGCCTAATTCCAGATGACTGTGACATTCAAAAATTACATTGAGGAGACCCACAGAACTTATGCAGCTCACAGGATGTCCCCCCGCATTCTCCAAGGCACTTTGTCATTGCTAGGGGATAACAAGGAAGGACAGAAGTACCTCGCTTGGAGCTACCTTTCCAGCAACTCAACTTTAAAACTGGCATTTAGTTTCTTGCCAGCCAAAAGAACACTTGTTTTTGTAGAGAACCACCACGTTTCCTTCTGTGCTTCTGAAATTGCATTAGCAACACCAAGTCTATTCAGCCAGCCAGGGAAGCACCCTTTACTAAAATACCAGTGCCTGTGGTCTGTCACTCCCTCCCCTCGGATACAGAGTGGCACACAACAACTTCAACTATGAAGCAAAAAACCTAATTAAAGAATAATACAGATTCCGTATTATTTAGCATGCTCTGCTGCAAAACGGAGGCTGAAGACCTGAGACTACTCTGGTCTTACTTATTTTTATCAAAGCCATTTGCATGCAGATGACTAACAAGCATCCACTTTCACCAGATCGGGGCTACCTCATCAAGTTTCTGCTGAAAAAGACGTTTGATTTCCTCTTTCTGTGCCTGGCAGTGGGTGAATAACTGCTGTGCTGTCCCCAGTAGCTGAGCATTCTTTTCCTGGAAGAGGGAAGAATGAGAAAATACGGTTTTAGCACCAACTGCAGCATGGTCCATCGCAGTAAGATGTTTACACCTAGTTGGTATAGCAAGTAGGGAGTGACCCCGAGCTCTGAGGGAAGATGTATGAACTAATCCATCTCTGTCTCAGACTTCTGCGAGCCTGTATTTGTTAGTGTTCAACACACGGTGAAGTTAAGCAAGCTGAAAAGAGCTTTAAAGTGGGTTTTTCTGCTATATGGTAAAATATAATCAGGACAGTCTTAAGAATTCATTTTTATCCTCCTAGCACAATGTAAAGAAGTAGTAATAATCACATCCTACAGAGCAGAAATGGAACTGGAAAAGATTATCTGTATGAAATCTGTTACTAAACCAGGAACAGAATCTAAATCTCCAGAGTCCCAATTCAGAGTTTTCCTACACAATACTCATGGAAGACAGGCAGTAAACAAAAATACACTGTGGGGGAGGTAGAAAGAAAGTCATAAATAAGCCAAACCCACTTGTACTCCTAATGCCAAAATTACTTCAGCGTGCCACCCGACCCCTCCACTGGCAGAACATTTCCTGTCCATAGCATTCCTTCACTAGATACTTGCTTACTCATTTCATGGTCGTGCGCTATGTGAGCAGCAAGGGCAAGGACAGGACTGCCTAAAGAGCTTCATTTCTTCAGTTCCCAGTTGAAAGATGAGTGCAGCACGCAGAGCAGGCTCTGGAGATTACACTTTTCTCCAACATTTTCTTCTGAGGCCAAATAGGAATCGTGCAGAAACTGAGCCACCGCTCCAGAAAAAGCGGAGGACAAGGGCAAAAAGCACCTTGATCTTCCATTTGTGAAGCAAAGCAGCAGTGCTGGCGTGTTCCACGTGTGCGAGAAAACACAGTGCCTGGCATACAGCTTTTGTTGCCTCTCATGCCAAGGGCTTGGGAAACCAGTTGAGTCACTGCAATGCTGAACGGACCGCCATAGGTGATGCTGAAAAAATCATGTATGCTTTCAACATCAGTCACTTCATTCAGCCTTTACAAAGCGTGGAGGAACTGACAGCTCCATCTAAGGGTAATCTGGTGAACCAGCAGCCCACAACATCTTGTTTATTTTAAAATTGTATTAGAGAAATGTTTTTCTTGTACTTGAAAAACCTTCATGTAAGAGGGAGTTATTAAATAGAATACACAACAGCACCTCATCCAGCAAAGTTCTGCTTCTGCTTTTGTGACGCTTAACTTGCCATGCTCTCAGTGTAACACTCCATTAAAAAATATTTTCATACTGCATTCCTCATTTTAGTGTCTTAAAGTATGAAACAGTTGTCAGACACCAACATGAAGTGATTACTTTTCCACACTCTCAATTTATGCTTTGAGTGTACGGCACAATGCTTGCACGCTATCATTTCTCATGCTATTTTCTGTGCAAGGAGATAAATGAACTTGATGCTGACTTCCCGGACAAGTACAGAACAAGCAGAAAAATATGCTGCTTAAGGGAAAAGTTGAAAATTCAAAGCGCTGTTTGACTGTGAAAACAAATGGAAACAACCATAGAAAAAAGGTTTGCACAAACACCACATCAGCATCAACCAATTCTCAGTAACGAATGGGGTGGCACAAGTTAGGCTCTCTCATCTGGAAAAAGAGTTCCCATTATGGAAAACCCCATGAAACAATGCTACAGCTTTATGCTGACACTTCCACAAAGGCCACAGAGCAAAGGAGAGCTTCCACGGGGGTTACCCAAAGTTAGAATTGGCCAGAAGTTAAAGATTATTGTTGAGCTCTATGGGGAAAGCTTCCTCCATAGAAGTAGCAAGCACAGTCTCTTATAAAGCAATTAAATTATTCATTAATTGAGGTAAAGCAATACAAGAAGAGAAAGTGTTNGCTCCATAGCAGAGAAGAACGCCACACTTCACAGCTGCGGAGTTTTCTTCGCCTTTCCATGTATTTCAACACACAACTTAGTGAATTTATGCTTTGTCCACCAGTGTAATCTTAACACGTTAAGATTATTGACACTAAGGATTAAGTCTCTTAAGTCAGTAATGACAGTTTGGATTTTTTAATCCCATATTTCAATTTGTTAAACGTTTAATGAGGCATCCTGATGCTAGAGTACTCAATACATTTAGCCTTTCCTACAGTGGGAAAGGAATAGGATGTCAAAAACCAGAAAATTCAGCTCAAATAAATTAGTATGTGCGTGTTTTTCAAGACAGTCCTCATTCTAAGTTGCTAAAAGTCTTTAGCTAGATTAAGCACAATTTCATTATCTAAGAGCAGTTTGACTAGCAGCTCACAGGACACATCCCTGCAGGGAAGCCCCCCTTAAGCGGAGGGCAGGAACATATTCAGGCAGTGCGTGCTGCTGGAGAGGTTGACCACCACCTCTTGCTCCTGTGACCCACAAGGCATTTAGGGAAGAAATGCAGCTGCCAATCCCAAACGGGAGAAAAGGACAGGGTTCACACCAGCCTCCTGCACAGGTGTACACAGCTTCATATCAAAATAGAGAAAAAAAAAATCAGTAATACTGAAGAAAAACTTATCAGGTGGAGGGGCACCAGAAGGAAGAGGGGAGGTGCATCTCTCCCAGTTTGCAGATGGGAAATTTAAGCACACAAAGACTGACCAAGTTAGCAATAAAATTCCCAGGGACGGACATTCAGCCTAAGCGTTACCCTGGTAGAGTCTTTGTAATTGGCCTGGCGCAGCACCGGTGTTAAGTGTACACAGTTCCCATCTCCAGCATTCCTTCCCCACATGTAAGGTATCTGGCAGCCGGGCAGTTTTGTTTAGAAATGTTAAAAATGAGACGTACCTTTTCCTGCTCCAGTAACTGTTGCAGACTTGCTTTATACTGAGGAGTTTTCATGTATGCCATGAACTGCATGTACTGGATCTTAAAAGAGTCTGCAAAATAAATAAGGAGATGATACATTTCAAGTGAGAGGAAGTGCAATGCTCCTATTTACCCCTATTTGCTCCCTTGACACCTCTCCCCCCTTTGCTCTCTTTTGCTTTTTATTTGGACTGTAAGTCAGGCCAAGCCATTAAAGATCAATTTAGAGCAGGCTGAAAATCCATCTTCTGATGCAAGCTGAACTCTTGGATCCATTAGCTACTTCTAATAGGTACCCCAAAGGAAGTCACGACGACGCATTCAAAAACGCAGAGGAAGATGATGGGTGCTAATGGTGTGTTTGCATGATGAAAGAGGAGTTGAATTGCTTTTAATGCAATGTAAGTAGAAATAACATGAGAGATTAGCTGTAACAGCAGAAACCAGCCCTGAGCTGAGAGCATTCATTCTCCCAGGGCCACAAGACAGGGCTTGCTGTACTCCTCAGACCTCCATACACACAGACGTGCTCTACACCCACATTTACACCACCTCCGAGAAGCACTCGCTTCTCATTGTCCTTCTATCTCCAGTCTCCTATTACGCAATGAACCTTCCTTCTCCCCAGCCCTCACCACTGGGGCCCTCTCATTGTAAAGCCAACCACATGATTAAGTCCAGTCCGCTGCAATCACAGGCAGCCAAAACATGTAATAGATGGCAGACAGATTTTTGCAGCAAGGTTTACTCCAGACAAGTGTCATTCTCCGCACCCACTCCCCCCCCCCACAATGAAACGTCACTCTAACTCACTCTTTTCCTCTCTCTCTCTCTAGAATAAGAAATCAGTCACAACTGTAAGATACCACAGCAAAAGAGCAGGACTTAAGGACATCACAGATGCCCTTGGTCTCTACATAGAGGGGAACATTACATCAGATTCCCAGATGATCCTAGTTTGGCTCATGCCCAATGCCAAAGGCCAGAAACAGTTGGAGGTGGGGGGAGGAACCAGAAGACCCTCCAAGTTTTTCCTGAAATCACCCCTTGCACGTGGACCGTATTTTCTAACCACACCACCTTTGTGACCTCAAAAACTCAGACAACATCTCATTTACTTTGCTCTAAGTTTTGCAGAGAAAATGGAGCAGTGTTCTCCAAGATTGTATCATTTAAGAATAAGAGAATGGTTTCATTTAAAATAGAGTTATTTCTGACTAGCCATTGCCATTTAAAGTTATTTTGGAATCCTGCTAAACCCAAGCTTATTTCCTTTTGTGCCAAACAAGAGCTGAAACAATGCCAAAAAACAAATGCAGACCAAGACATCAACTTCAGCGGCAAGCAAGAGAAGAGACCTCATGGTGATGCCAATAGAAGTGGGGCATGTGGGGGCAGATGGGGGAGAAGCTGTCCCCCTCTCCTGTTCAACATACAGCTTGCCAGGGTGGCTGGAAAGCAGCCCTTTGATTTACCATGTGTTCAGAAACCTCGAAGTAGAGGTTCCCATGACAAAGACAGTGACATTACAGTCTTACCTAGCAGCTTCTGTAGTGCAGGTGGGGTAGGTGTCACCAGTAGCTGGTTAGATGAATGCCGTTGCACTTTAGGAGGTAGTTGGTAATATGGACTATGAGGTGACTTGTATGCATCTAACGGGAGAAACAAAGATAACCTTTCAGATTGTGAAAGTCAGTGTTTCTGGCAAGTACTTTACCATTAGAAAGCGTGTCATTTACAATGCAAGATGCAGTAACTTCGCGAGATCAACACGCTGCAACAAATTGGTTGGAAGGACATCTACAGTTTATCCTCAGAACAGCAGCAGCGACAAGCTATCAGCCACAGCTCAGCTCCAGCTTCTGGCCAAGTACCCACAGGCAGATCCAATCACTATCTTCTCACAGAGGCATACTCCCATCTCAAGGGGAGCTTTGCTTTGGTGGCAAGGGAGAAGTTATGACACAAAACTGGAGCTGGAGCACCTCTCCT
>RSEF01000028.1:2152530-2183701 GCA_003993805.1 Himantopus leucocephalus
TCGGGAGCCGTTGAGCACCCTGCACATAGAAACTGCGAAAGCCACCCAGGCATCGTGTTCCAACATGAAGAACTGATTTCTTTGCAAGAGGTCTGTTCGAAAATTCCCTTCCTAGTGCCTCCACACATTAAACGTGTTCCACAAGGACACGGAGTTTAAGAGCAGCAGCCAAAAAAAAAAAAAAAGCTTGTTTTAATAAAACCACGGGTGAAAAAAAATGTTCATACACCAAGAAAAAAAAAATTATTCTTGCTACGCCTTGCTCTTGGAAATTTGGGAAACCCTGCCTGGCAAGTAAGACTAGCAGGGGTTTCTTCCTCCTCCTTCCCACCACGTGCCAAAAAGTGCCTTGCAGAAGAGCCAAGCATATTACTGGGACTAGAAAACATCCAGGAAAGGAAGGGAAAAAGACCTAACTTGCCAGATATATGTATTTTTTTTTAGTGTTCATTCTGGCACAGTATTTTTTATGCACATGACAGTAGCACAGGAGCCCCCAGTCCACCTTGACTGCAGCGCTCTGCTCAGCACGTATTGCTAAGCCACATGTGTAGTTATGGACAGGAATACTGCAGTTAGGAACGGGAATGCGGCACGGTTATGAACAGGAATACTGCGTGCTGCAGAGCGTGAGTCCATGTCAGCACTCAACCACACAGAGCCGCGTGCCGGGACAAATGCATCCTTCCCCCAGAGCCTGGCCACCGGTCCACGCTCACGGGAAGGGCGACAGGGTGACACTCACTGGCTAAGAAGTGGGTGGCTCCAGTGTGAACTCTGCAGCCAATCTGCAGCCTCATTAGAGGGAGCAGAGGCTGAACGGTTGGCACACTCGGATCAAACACAAACACCTAACGGTTGTGAGCAAAAAAGCTACTTCAGTTTGAATTTCTGTATCGAGAGCAAGGTGGCTGCGGAGCAGCAGGCATACAATTAGCTGCATAGCATTCAAAGTCAACATCTCCCAGCATTTCTGCATGCAGTTAGGTGTACTTCAGCTAAAAATAAAATAAATTTTTTAAAAATTTCGATTGGTTCCAAGGAAAGTTGCAGAGACAGCAGAGCCGCGTGCATATGGAAGAGCAAACAAAGCAAAACCCCACCAGGCTGCAAGGCTGGGATGAGCCTGTCCACAAATTAAAAGGCACCTCCAGAAGTTTAACTGAGGTGCACAATAATGCAAAAGTCATCAGCCTGGCAGGCGCCTTCCTGATGGAATACTCTTCGAACAGTGTCTTGGAAGCAATCCATAAATTGCTACAACACTGGACTTTTCAGAGAGCCCTCTTTGACAACTGTCTTCCATTCCCACACAGAACAGGGTGGCCCAGAAGGTCATATAAAAAAATATAGACTTTATCTTCTGTCCATAAGGCTGAAAGAATGCAAAGCCTTTAAAATACAGAAGAATATTTTATTGCTTTTAACAAATTTACTCCCTTTCTGATACCATCGAAAAGGAGTCTAACCCTCCATACAGATCTTCACAGAAATAAATCTTCAAGACAATCAGCTTAAATGAATTCCCAATTTAAGTTGGAACAGACTCACTTGGGTCTTTTACTTTTTTTTTTTAAATGGAAAATGAGCCTAGCTGTATGCACCAATAGCCAAGATAACTAGTTTTTGCTAGACTCACTGACACGAACTGCAAGGATATGCAAAACAGAGGTTTATACTTCTCTGTATAACCCGAATTTATCTTGGATACACCCTCGTATGTAATATCATGGGACATGCATTTAAACCCATTCTTCTAGTCAGAAAACAGGATCTAAAGAGGCCAGTATAAAAGTTGGCAGATAGGCTTTTGGTATTTGCTATGGAAATTCTATATAAAAAGCTGGCCAGCCTCCCAATTTCCATTATACAAACTCCCAAATATTCAGTTCATAAAGCAGCATTCAATTGCTGTACTGTACCTTGTGTTTGCAATTCTCTCTCTCCATTCTTCCGAGAGGAAGTCACCTCTTTCCAGCTTAAAAAAAGACAAAGAACACAAAAAACCACACACACACACACAAGAGTTAACATTGTTCCTTTCTGCTCCGTATCCCCTTCCCTTTGGAGAAAGCCAAACACACTGTACCAATGCAGTGACATTCCTACAAATGAGGGCAAATGAAGTCTTTAGGAAATACCAAGGAGACCGAAGGAGACCTCAGGTCCCAGAGGCGCCTCCCTCTCTGCCCCCACCCTCAGCTGCTCTCCTGCCACCGGAGGAACGGGGAAGGGTCTCTGGGTATCACCCATGGCTGAGGAAGACCGTGCTCCATGGAGAAGCCGGCAATGCCACACAGCCCCCGTACCAGAAACAATCAGCCTCCTCAAGTCCCTGCTGACCCCCACGGTCCGGTCAGCCCCTCTTAGCAGGGGGGAGATTCGGCACAGCGCTTGCTGGAAGCACTGCCTCGTAATTCAGGCTCTTGGTGCAACAGACAGACAAGCACCTGATTTTTCTGTGGTACTAAATATAAATCTTGAATGCTTCTAACACAGACTGAAAATCAAGTAACATAAAGACCTTATTTGAAAATAATTATAGCTATGACTTCAGTGACTTATATAGTACCTTTCTGATGAAACCACATCAAGTTAATACCCACAACTACATAGCTTTTCCACAAATTAACGTTTTCTCAGTCATGCTTTTGAAATGAGAGAGGAATCTATGGGCTGTTTTGCTGTGCCACGAGTCAGGCAGAAGGAGGGTTGGGGGAGGAAGATAAGAGGAGGAGAGAAAAAATAATATGCAACGATATAATTAATGATGATGACACACTTTGACAGGGCAAGTAAGATGACAGCTTATATCAGAACCTCAGGAACATCAAAGCGACAACAGTGACTGCTTAGCATCCTTTTCCTGCGTATACTCCTTTGTATGGAGAGAAGTGAACATTTCACATGCCAGTGCTTGTTCTCGTTCTGTGACAACTCCAACAGAAGTGCCTGCGCTGCAATGCAGACACGCTCAAGCTACTTCCAATCCTCGCTAGCAAAGCCGGGATACCTGTCTCAGTGAAGCACCGGAGCCTGGTGTCTCCCACCACAGCTTTCTCTTCCCAGCGGGGCAGCCTGACGCCACTCAGAGCCGCAGAAGGGATGCCAAACGGAGGCAAACCTGTCTGAGCCATGGCAGAGGAGAAAGCCACAGTGAACAACAGGAGCGGGTCTGCTTCTTGGGGATGAAAGGAGGAAAAACAAACAAAAAAGAAGTCCAAATGCCCTGCTGCTACACACTGCCCAAGAGGTCTGAGAGAAGCAAACATCAAGAGTTCTCAGGCAAGAGATGAAGAAGTTTGCAGAGAGCCTTAAGAAACTAAACACGCTGAAAAGAGCAGGTTAGAATAACTGAAGTTAGTCCGAATTATCTGTTCCACCAAACAGCTAGGTGAAACAAGATTTGAAAACAGAATTACTACCTGTATTCTCCCACCTGCTGGGAGGAGATGCATGTTTTGATATCCCCACTATAGTAAAAACAAAGCGTATGTCGGAGACTGAGTTCAGAGAGATCCCACCTAACCATGTACTACTAGGTATTTGCAAAATCTAAAGTAGAAACTCGATGAAACATCAGAACAGTTCTAAAAAGTATTGGTTTTCTCACCTCATATGTTGAAACACTTTTTCTGGGTGTCTTAGATGACCTATTTGTGAATGGACACCACCTCTAGATTATTTTTAAGAGAGAATTTTGTCTCAAAGTCTTATCTGTTCTCGTAGTAAATAGTTTCATGGTTGAGTAACCAAGACAAACTAGAAGAAAACCCACATTCAAGGCAACTATACTTATTTTACAACAATTTCTGCAAGTCAGCTTCTGTATTGCAGTCCTCCGTGCCACACAGTCAGTTTCTAATGCCTACATGAGGTTTCCATACACTAACAGGAGAAAGAAAAACATTTGAGAAATAAGGAAGCATGATTACAAAGCCATAGTCTAGCAAAAGAATAAAGAACCAGCGTAACATGAAACTATTTTGAAATACTAAGCTTCATATAAGGGTCTTGAAATCTAACCTAAGTGGCTGTTATACTTTATTTGGATCCAGTTACACTATACATTTGTCTTGCCTATGTGGTTAGGAAGAGCACAGTTATAACCAAAACCTCTACGCTTTAACCTGATATAACACATGGAGGCTAAACACTTTCCCCAGCTACTTTTGCAAAATACAGCCATGTTACAATTCAAATGAACCACAGCCCTCTTTAAATCCATCTATTTTTGTATCGTAATCCTTAGCCAACAGTTGAGGGAAAAATCTCACCAAGAAAAATACTAGGGTACAGAAATAACCAGATGGTCAACTGTGGTTGGGAGAAAATTGGTTATTTTTTCCCAGCTGGAAGCAAGACAGTGATTCCTGGATCAGTGTTCTGCTAAATTCAAAACAGAGTACAAGAGCTATCTGACTGACAACTGCTCACGACCAGTTTCTTCACTTACTGTACTTGGGGAGCTGCAATCAATAAACGATGGCCAAAAAGGAGGAGAGTAGGGCCTTCCCCATCAACCGACACAGGGAATCCAACAAAATCCCCCCAAAATCCCAGCCAATTCTGTGGTTTACAATAATGTTGAGAGCAAAACAAGAATTGGTAAAGCAACTCCAGCTAACTAACCCCTGGCCAAGGGCTGCAGTAGCTAAACCAGTAGAAGAACATGGTCCATTATGGTCACGGAGGGAGAAGGTGGCACGCTCGTGCAAAGCAGCAGTGACAGCTACGGGGACACAATCTCTTCCCACCAGTGTCCCCACCCCCATCGTGTTCCTCCTCTCTGCGAAACTTAATCTCCTTAGTGAATAATGAATGGAAGGGACCATCTGTAATGCAGATATTTTCATCTGATTAGACAATGCAGGAGACATGCTTTATCTAAAAGGATAATTAGCTCAGTGAAATCCGCTTCAGAGAGCTGCCAGCCTGCATTGTTTCTAAATTTAGAAGCCAAAACAGGTTTTTATTCAGGTTTTTTAAGCAGATAAATTTGCTCTACAGAGACTGCAGAAATACACTCAATGGCATCCGATCCCTGTAACTCGAAGAAAACCAGCAGGTCACCGCCCGGGGGAAGCAACAAGAGGTGCACTCCAGCGAGCGCGCGTTCATCACGTAGCAGAGCAACAGTTTCTGAAGGTCAAGCCCTTCTGCGGCAGCGGAGGGCTCCGTTCTCGCCCCAGCGCCGGGCTGGGAGTCTCTCTGGTAACGCTCTGTTTGACCAGCTACACAAAGCCATAAATTCACACGCAGAACGTCTCATTCCAGCAGCCTCCCTGCAAACGCTTGGCTCACAAAAAACAGTCATTTCTGCCTGGAAAAGTACACATGGTTATTTTTAGGTTCCTGTTCTTTTCAAAAATAACTGGAGGCATGAATCCAAACCTCCAAAACGTGGCATCATTTCAAAGCCACAGGGGACGTTTGGAGGGCTTTTCAAATACCAAAACAACAAGTTTCCCGCTGAAATAGGGCATTCAAAAATATCTGGGACAAACAGATATCTTGCCCTTTCCTCAGGCGCAGTGTACTGTTAAGCAATGGAAGTTTTTAAGCACAGGTGATGTCAGTTATCCCCACAAACCAGCAGCTGCTATCAGGCAACAAGAGACAATGCTACTCCTACACAAAGCATTCTGCTTTTGCTCAGAACGGAGATTTCCAGGAAAACAAGCCAGACAGGGCACCCCAAACAGAAGCCTGCAAGCTTACAGATGCCAGGCTTCCGCTGATTTATGCACAACAAAAATCACCTCTAATCCACGGGGCTGAGCCACGGAGCATCTTCAGCAGCAGAAGCTACTGGGGTTTGCTCAGCAGCCAGCGCGTGCAGAGATGTCCATCCAGCCACATTCCCAGCCTTCAGCAACGCTGACCTGTGTGTTCCGGCACTGATTTTGAAGACCTGTAGATGATTTCCACCTCCTGCTAAAACAAGCTTTTATGGCAGAGGGGAAGGTATTCTGTTGTAACAACCCCAATTGAGCAAAATCAAAACAAACGCTTGTCTTCAGCGGAAGTCCAACGTGCGACTGCAGCTACCGCCAACTTCGCCTGCAGACACCTACTCTAACCTAGGACTGGAAGAATACCTTCCCGCAGCAGAAGGGTGCGACAGGTAGGAGGGACTGAGGACACACTGAAAACTTTCTTCAAGGGTGCCTCGGGAAGAACGCTTAAGCGCTTTCTGCTACACGGCGGTCTCAGCGTTGTGCCCTAGATACCTGGAGATGGCTCTGATTTTGAGGCCACATGAGGATATTTACAGTTAGAAACCATGAAAACCCATCTGCCTCTTAATTGCAATCCCGCTTTTTAATTTGATGACTGCACATGTGCAGAAATTCCCCAGGAAAGACTCTCTAATTATCTAGGCCTAATGACCTTAGAAAAGTCTCCCGTTTCCTTCAGACAACAGTTTTCTTGAAAAGAATGGGGGTAAGGCTAATCTTGGAAACTTCTAAGTTCCATGGGAAGAGAAACAAGGAGATCAAAGGAGTTGAAATAAAGTGAGATGTGTTGGAAGTGGGACATTCTAGTCAAGAAGCTGAAGTAGCTGCTGAGGATGACAAACATATAATCCATTCCCTCTGAATAGAACAGAGAGGACTAGCAAAGAATATGATTATCCCTAACAGATCAGGAATTAAGACATCAGGGAAGTTGAGGAGCAATGGCACCTAAACAATAGCACAGGGATGTAAACATTGCAAGTTGAAACACATCAATTGAATATAAAAACTAAGATTCTTATCAGAAAGCGTTACTCTCTTGGGGGTTTTTTTCCCCTATCAGAATCATGAGATTGAACAGGCTGTCATTTAAAATGAAACTCAGTTCATTTAACAGGATTATGTGATACGATTTCCTACAACAGCTGGAGATCAGGAGACTTACAAGCCAACATATGACAAGCAACCTTTCTCTCACTCCTCTCGTGCCCCAAATGATCTTCCCACTCCAAAGCTGCAGCAATGAGCCATTACTCGCAGCCGTAGCTCCGCAGAAGCTTTAGGCATCCAACACGTCGCAGGTCACTTTGCCACTAGCTACTGGAGAATTATCATCTGAAAGCGACTACGCAACGACGGTTTGTTTCACTGCATATATGGGACTCTGCATATTTTGTATGGAACCATTTCTCAAGAGACTTTTTTTTAAGATTGTGGACAAAATAGATTGGAAATATACTTGGACAATCAGGTTGGACAATCTGGACCATGCTCATCAGAATTCATGTGTCCAAGCTTAGAACTTCCAGCAGTACCAAGAATGTTCCGGTAGGGAAGGCAAGGAAGTGAATCTTCTGTTGCCTCAGCAAAACAGTGCTAGTTAAAAGACAAGACTGAAGACAAGCAGCAGATCACTTCTCAGTGAGAAATCTAAAAATCCATTCATAGTGGAAACCTATAATTGTACCAGGTTCTTGGCTGTTAAAAAAAACCCCAACAAAACAAAAGAAAATACACCACAACCCTGCAGGCCCAACTCCAGGATTTATTGCTGCCTTATGTACCACAGTTTTTACTTTTACAGCAAGGCAGCTGTTACGTGCACGAAGTCAAAACCACCGTCTACATAATTCAGACAAAGCTGCAGGTGGGATCTGAGACTTCTTCCCACTGAACCTCTGCCAAGCTTCCCTCCTCCAACACTTTATTCTTCTCAAAATATTTATTTTTTATATGACTGCCTAAAACATTCGAGTGGAATTCACAACTTGAGCTCTGCTGATGACAGACTATTTCAATTTGTGCTTATTTTGTCTCCAACAATTGGAATTTCGGGACCCCACTGCAATTTGCAGGGACAAGGTTGTTTTCCAGAAAGAGGAAGATACCAGGCTTTTAATTCCATGCCTTCCAGTGTCTGCTAGTTGCATTATGAGACAAGTTTGCTCTCTGTTTAATGACAGTCACCTACAGAAGATGCTGTCTAAGGAGTTACTAAAGAAAAAGCTTTGTTTGGCAAGAAAAAATGAGTGTAAGCCTAGGATGTTTGATGAAGCAATAAAAACTAATTAAAATCTGCCCTGTGCGTCTACACGTAAAAGACCAAAATCTATCTTCGAGCATCACTACGACAAGGTGATAGGAAACCAACTTTCCTTAAGACAAGAAGTGCTGCAAGTGTTCAACCCTTCCCAGAAATGCAGACTGCATAATCAAGAAAGCGGAATTTTACCCCAAACACTTTTCAGAAAACAGAGTTATAAAGCCAAAGAACCTAGCAAAAATAAGAAGCTTTGTTTCAATATAGTACCAGACTCTGTCACTTGGAATGCACAATATGGAAATGCTCGCTGCCTGCGGCAATCAATATGCTTTCAATATTTTAGTCCAAGTTCCTACCCTATTCTTTAAATTACACAGCTCATAAGCAGAGTATCTTCAGTAACGATTCCTTTCATGTAATGCCAGCTGGGTGACACAATGGAAAAATGCCATATGGCCATTTCATGAAAAGTAAAGCATTTGCAGTGTTTCCACAGCAGGAAAGAGTTAGCAGCCTGATATCAATCCTGCTACAAACCAGTCCTGCAGCAGGCCCAGCATCCCTCTGAAGGAAATCGTGCTCTACAGTAAAGGCATTTCAGGAAGAAAGCGCACCGAGGCAGGTGGCACTGTCACCTTCTCCAGCCTGCTTCCCAAAGGGAGGGTTGTAGCATCCTTGGTAACAAGATAAGCCCTCTAGAGCACCAGGGATTCCAGCAGACATGGAAAAATTGGGAAATAAAGGCTGGCCATCAACGACCTGCCATTTGATCCCACACTGCTGGAATGCTGAAAGCCATGTGGTTCAAACCATTCCAGTACCATAGCAATAATGGCTCTGTACAAAAGGAAAATGAAGTAGCTGTTCCCCAAACACTTGCTCACGCTTACACTGCGGTACACGTTGCTGCTAGCTGCAACTTCTGAGCAGGAAAGAGCGACCCAACTTCTCTGGGCAATTAGGGAACAACCCTGATCCATCCATCCTCTTCTCTGACCATAGGGAAGTGGTAAAAGAACCATAAGTACATATATTTTCAGAAGTCCCAGTGGGTTCCTATTGTACTATGATTACATACATTTCCTCACTAGAAAGTGATTAACTAGGGAGTGGATTTTCTTAACGACATTTAAGAAGAGGGAGAAAAGGAAAAAGGGAAGGAATGACACAAGATGGAGCTTGACTCTACATATGCTTCAAACTATCATTACAGCGGGGAAAACACACCCGCAACGATTAAGTTACATTCAGAGGAAGGGGAAAGCTATTTCAACATGTGTCCCTAACCCCAAGGAGAGAGATGCCCTCTGACGACCCCTTTACTCCTCCTGCTCTAGCTCCACCCTCAGAGCATCTAATTCCAACCCTCTCCAAGGCAGAGCTAACCACCCACCATCCTTCCTGAGCCCACAACCCACCCCTTACCTCCAACCACAAACCATCTATCCTGTTAATTGGTCCTGGAGTTTTCTGCTCTCATCTTACAGTGCAGGCATTCATCCAGAACTTCAACCCCACGCTCCCCAAGGTGGAAACCCCTGCCATCGCATCTGCTCCACCCCCCGTCCCACACCTTCACCTGCCTGCAGAACCAAAGCTTCTAGCAGGAGATTTCAGAAACCCAAGGAGGAGCTGCCATTTTCAACAGTCTGCCCAGCAGAACGCCCACATGACAGAGGAGGAGGCGGGAGGGAGTAAAAGGAGATTTAATACAAACAGAAGACACATGGCAGCCCCAGTTAAAATGACAACGTTTCAGAAGAATAAGTCTTCTAAGAGCTTCTGAAAAGACCTGAAAGTACTCCCAATAACACCATACCACATGTCAAGCAAGACAAAGAGAGGGGCCTGGGAGGATGTCTCAGAGAACACCATCCTCGGGATCAAGACCAAAGCCAGGAAGCAGATATGACTCATACTGCTGCTCGGCTGGTGAGAGGCTGAAGAGGACTTTGCAAATTCTGTACATCAGCATGGATCAGAAAGATTTTTCAGCTGAATTTCACTCACTGTGTATTCTGCATGTTTTTTCCCATACCATTTCATCCACTTTCGGAACTCTCTGTCCATCGTCTAGAAGAGGGAGGAAAAACAAAACCACCTATTAGGGACATCTCGTGTTACCAGTTACATTGCAATAAAAGGAGATGCAGCTCTGCCAGTGTTCATTGAACCCCAAGACTTTTTTTGTTTGTTTTTTGGGGAAGGGGGGAGTATTGCCATTAACACTCAAAGGGTAAGCAGACAACCACTGTAGTTTTAGTTTCCTTAAAAACAAATTTGCTTCACCATGGCCAAGTCAAAGCCAACATCTTCTCTCCCACCTTTGCATCGAGGTTACACGTTATAAGCAAGGCAGTATGAGTTGACGCTGCTTGGCACTAAAAATGGCACAACCTTAAGTAGCTGCTGTGCTGTGGTGCATAATCCCCCCGCGAGGAGGAGGCACTGAATGCAGCCCAGTCTGAGCCCAGATAGCAAAGGGAGACACAGGATAAAGACAGGTCTGCTCGGGTGAATGAGAAAGGAGAAAGCAGCACGCAAAGCATTGCAGCAGCAAACAGGAGCATCGCGCTTGACAGCAGCCAGGGAGAACACTTCAAACTACATCTGAACAGACCAGGGCTGCAGAGGATGGAAGGCTGCTACTACCCAACCAGGTAGCTGGCATTGGTTTTCCATTGCCCAAATATAGGAGAAAGGAACCAAAAACCCCATACATCAAGATATGACGTACATATGCATCTCCACATTTACAAAATCTTGTCCTCATCTATATAAATCGACAATACGCAGCACAGGGCATTAGAGTGGCAGCGAGGGTCCAGCTACACCTGTACAACACATTCAAAAATGGAACTCAGGAGTCTTGGAAGACTGAAAAAAACCCTCCTGATCTTTAGGATTTAACTCCACGTATGAGAGGGCCCAAATCTGGAGGTAGCAGAGAAAGGAGACAAGGGAGAGAAGCATAGCAGAAACTCTGGCTTCACTGACAACTTGGAGATGGTGGAAACCTCCCTCAGCAGGTCAATAAAACAGCGTGTGTTGACAGATGTGTTTTTAAATTCTTTACATTTCAAGAGCACTCCAAAGCTTAGTAGGACAACTCACAAAAATCTTCAGTATTTTCTTATGCCGTATAAACTTACATTTTAAATATATTTTTTTTAAGACAACTTCACTAGAACAGATCCATAACATTCTTTCTCTTTAGCTGAAGCTTTTCAAAGCCATCTGCATTAATTATCATAGTAACCAGAGATGCATTGCCACAGCCAATCTTAACTAGAAACTTAATCCAATCCTTTCCACAAATGTTTGTCAGAGATGGGGAGAAAAACTGGTCCGTTACACAGAGCACAAGGCAGATTAGCTGTACACAGGCAGCTTCACACATTCTGACACTGCAGCAGTTGTTTAGTTGTTAAATCTGACAGGACATTGTCTGTACCCAGAAGAATAACGCGGTATATTTTGGTCACCCAGTTATCTTATGAAATACTGGCGTACTTCTAAAACTGAAGGTACTCCATGAGTTAATACTCCTCATATTCAGTTTGTGGGTAAATTTTTTGTTTGCTAACCATTTTCACTAAAGCCTTGTGTTTGCACAGTGACACGCAGGGGTATTAGTGAAAGTGAGAATCTAACTTTCCCTCTAAGTTTGATAGTAAACACAGACAGGAGTACAGGCCTTGCAAGTGACTCCCTAATGACACCGCAAAGCTCACACAGAGGGACCGCAAAGAGTGCTCCGGTTGGAAATTTCCACTGGGTCACGGCAGGGGAAACAAAATGGATTTTTAGATGCCTGTCTGATCCCCTTCGCCACTGTGTTTATGCATTTTTGCCCACACCACTGAAAAGGAGGATCAAGGATTATTTTTTTTTCCCCTCCCTTCATAAGGTATAATTTTCTAGCCTGCACAGGCTGAGTCAGCTTGTTTTAACAATACGGAGGGATAAGTTTCTGTTCAGTCTACTGAAGAAAGTAAACTTCTTATGGTAAGGCATGACTAACCTTTATTGTTTGCTTGTAGCTCATTTGCCTTCCAGGTTTGCCTTGGAACTGATTATCTTTGTGTGTCCCCGTTGGCACAGAATTAGAAGTGTAAAGAAAACTCCCTGCCTGACTAAACGTTATGGTTTTCTTATAGTAAGACTTCACTTAGGTGCCTACTAAGCAGTTATTAACCAAATACCCAAGACAGGCCTCAAACAGTTTAATAACTAAGGTGAACTTCAGCTTTAGGACACCAAAAAGGGGCATCACTACCATAAGCAGAAAATATCCTTTAAAACCTTTAAGAACTATTTGTTTGGTGAATTCATTCCTAGATTTGCTTAATGCTGTGGTCTCTGGAAGCCCTGTGTTCGAGCCATTTCAGACACGGAACGATTGCAGGTGTGTAGGTGAAGCTTACACTGCCTTTCCTTTTGACTAGGTCCTACGCCATCACTGTTAAAACAGCTTTACATCTCCCGGTCACAAAACCACTTCAGAAACATGCTCGCGCTCCTTCTGCGCACTCCGCAAGCGCTGCTAGCAAACGACCAGACACACTGCTTTCCCCAAGCACGCCATGCTCCAGGTCTTACTGACCCGAGAAACAAAAGCAACTAGGACTGAAATGCCGCTTTTCTTCCTGCACAACACTTAACAGTAATCCCAAACCACTCGGTAAGCCTTCAAATAAGGCACATGCACAGAACTCACTTCAAAAAAACCCTCACCTCAGCATATTTGGCTGGAATATCAGCTTTCTCCACACCATAGTGATGTTTGCAGTTTGTGGCTGCAGCCACTTGAAGCACCACCTGACCCACACCTGTGAGAAAGATAAAAAAAAAAAGACAAATCTGAGAACAAGTTCCAGTAGAAAACCGCTGCAAAGGGAGATAAGAGCTTTTAGAGCAAAGGCCAACAGGAAAAACGCAGGTAATGTGTGGGACTAGGCTTCAGGGTACAATTTCGACTCCCAGTAGTGTCTGACAGTTCCCATATGAACTCTGCCCATCTCTCAACTGAAAAGCAGATTCAAGGCAACACGCATTACTAAAGTAAGTCCCATTTCCCTACAAGATGTGAAATATTAAGAATCTGGTTTTCAGTAAAAAGGGTTCACACCCTAACTAGAAAGTAAGCAGTGCAATTTAACTTCTCTAACAGAGAAGAATTTCTAGCACTGTAGTTCTGAGGTTTACATTTTTCTATATATTGAGCACTTTTTATGATAATAGCAAGACACTACAACATTTACAGCAATGTTTGTATTGATAATGGCTACTTTTATTAAATATTACAGGCTCACTTTTAAAAATTCAACACAGGTTTCAGAATAGCTGCATTTTAATTTTTTTGTTCACAAATTTTATACGCATTCCATCAAATCTACAGGTTCTTCATTGGAATTCACTGTTTAATTAATTGAACAAACCGTTAGACAAACCCTACCACATCCCAAAACAAATACTTGTTGGTCACAAACCTACACCATTAATTTAAAGACTGGCTAAAATGTTTGTCATACTCGAGCAATATTTATACCAGTTTTCACCATGAAATGCAGCACAAAGTCCAAGCACATGTAAATCTTATTTATATGAGCTACTTTAGAATACTACTTTAGAAAATATTATAGGCTTTAACACTCAAAATTTCAGCAGCAGCCACTACGCTGACAAGACTAAGTGTTACTTAAAAATGCACGAACTTCCCATCACTCCAAATTCTCCTCGCATCAGACGCTCCCAGCAGTAATTAGCTGCCATTTCTACACCTTGTCGGAATGCATTCCCTCTCCCCCACCCCAGCTTATCTTAAAAAGAAAAAAAAGGAAAATTACTCGTTAAATTTCTCTCTGTATGAGCGACCCACATTTTGCACACACTGCAGCAATATCATTCCACATTTGTTAAAGCAGTCACTTCACATTTTCTTAAAACATCCAATATTCACCAATAGTACATTGACACATCACTTTTTGCCTATGACTAACACAAAATGCATTCTTGTCTCACCAGTGCACTTAATCATTCTGCAGATGACCACATGGGAAACAAGAGGGAATCTAAGAGGAAAGCCCATTTGCACAGAAAACATATTGCTGTTTTCCATGTCATTGGCTGCCGGCGGGAAGCGGCACTGGTAATTGAAGGGGTGGAACTCCTGCATTTAAACCATTACCACTATAATGTTGGCGGGCACAATGAGAACTGTAGTGCTGACAGGGGATTTTGCTGTTGGGGTTTTTTGGTTGGTTTTGGGTGGTTTTTTGCCAATTCCCATTTTGCATACACATGCATATTGTATACACATGGAAATATGGATGTACAAGTTTCTGCGGGGGGGGGGGGGGGGGNGGGGGAGGGAACACGGACAATCAAAGATCTGAGGCAAGAACTGTTTTGCTATTTCTTATTTATGAAGAGCAAGGAGGACAAAGACTAAAGGGATGATCAAGAACACGCTGCGTTGTCAGATATCCCACAATACGGCATAAGAAGTTATTAACCTCGCCTGTCTTTGGCTTTTCTTTTTGCAAGACCCTAACTGTACTGTAATTTCAGTTCGCCTAATGATGATGCATACCTCCATAAATTCCTCCTGCAATGAGCCCCATATTCCTGGCATCACACACAAAACTAACAAGATGAGCCACAGCATCCTGGGGGGGTTTAGCCCTGCTGTTCAGCCACTGCTCTATGCATGGAGTTACTGGAACGACATTAAATTTACTGACAGAAATAATACGCTGTGACAGTGTTTTCATTTACACCGCACTCAATGCTGCACAGATTACAATTTACAAAAAGTTCGCTCCTCCAGAACAGACTCAACAACAACATTCTGGTTTTAATTGTTTCAGCGCTCCAAATATTAAAAGTCAAAGGCTTCTGAATTTAAACCATTCCTTTCATAGAGGCTTTTCAGACTGTGAATTTTTATACTGTTGGTCAATCTCCAAAATTAAAGTGGGGAGGTTAGCAATAAATACCTGATTTTAATTCTGACGATACTGGGTGAAAGTATCTAACATTTGAGTTTCTTACATAATCAGCAGCACTACAGGACTTCAGATATGATCTTCTTTAACCTTCCTGAACAAACAATTGCGAGCATCTATGGCAATTTTTTTCTTCCAGATGGAAAATAGATCGTCAGATCTGATGCTTTTCTAAGTGTCTCATCTGAACATAAGTCATTCAAACAGGAAATTTCAGACATAAGTTCCACTGAGGAAGGGGGTAAAAAAAAAAAAAAAAAAATTAAAAAAAAAAAACATCACTGAAGATCCCTGGCTGGAGATACATTAAATTTTGGGGGGAATAGCAGTCCTGCTGTATTTAAATTTAAAATCTGTTTGGTTTTTAACAACTGAACTTACTTTAAAACATTTTTGCCCAGAAGTCCTGTGTCATACCAGCAACAAAACCAAAACATGCTTCATCTAAAACTTTACAACCCAATCCAGTAACAGGGGAAATTCTTATTACTCCTTTCCTGCTCTGAACCAGATTTTAGCTACAAAAAGAAGAACATCATCTTCTTACTCAGTATATCTGTTCCACATGTGTTTGAGTCATATCTAGTTTCTTTACCAACTAGAAACATCTATTTCCTTTTAAAACTCTAACCTGTTCATGATATGCAGCTGTAGGTTGTCAGATAGATTTTGTGGGGTCTCACAAGGCAGCTGAAAAGTGTGTCAAGAGGAAGAAAACTGCTTCGTTTCCAGATTCCATACCAAGTGTTTGAGGCTGGCATGGGAAGGGGCAAGATCTCACATTTTCAGATACGAAGGGCATAAACTGAATCCCCTGAAAACAGATGAAAGCTCAGAAATGGAACTGCTACTGTTATATTTTAGGCATCATTTGTAATACTGTTTCTTCTTTATAAATGTATTCTCCAATAGCAGCAGAAACCAAGAGTTCTCTATAATAAGGATTTACTGCATTTGTAGGCCGACATTTCACTAACACCACAGGGAAGAAGGTCTGGGATGTCCGTGTGGTCTATTTAATCTTGTCATAAAAAGCAGGAGCATCATTGGGGATTATCTAGAAAAGGTGCTTACCCTGTAACACAATCCTTAGACCTGGTTTACTTTCCAAACATGAACTTCACTTTTTTTTTTTTAAAGGAAGGAAAAAACAGCAAGCAGAAAGAAAAAAGAAAACCCACTTAAATTATCGGTCACTTACCACTGCCCAAGTCCACAAACAAATCATCCTCTGTCATTTTAATTTCATCTATCATTTGGGCCACTAAGTCAAAGGAAGTTTCTCCGTAAACCTCTGGGGAAAAGGGCTCATAGTTGTTGAGTTTCTCTGGATCAGTCACCGAGTGGTTATACACTTGCTGCAGGATGTGCCGGAGGAGCCCGTTGGAGGGACGAGTGTTCAGTTTCATCGGTTGGGTGGTTCCCTTCCACTAAAGGTAAAGAGAAGGAAGCAGAAATGAACGCAAGGTGAAAACAAGTGAACACCACCAAAACCAGCTGCACTGGCATAACGTAGAAATGCGAGAAATTCCCTCCCATCCCCTCTCTCACAAGCTGGTCTGCAGGTGCTCTGTAAAGATAAAACCAGTGAAAGATACTAAAGAAATGACCCAACACCAATTGCTCTATACTTTGGACCCCAACCACCAGGTAATTTCAAATATGCCTGCTGGAAATAGGTGGTAAAGGGGAAATTAAAGAGATGTAAAAATCAACAGGCAATGTAAAGCTTAATACTGAATATAGTTGGAGGAGGTGTAAAAGTCTGTTCACTCGTTTTTTATTTACTGATCACCATGGAACTGATGTTGGCTGTACTGTCACCGTAAGAGCAGTTTCATTTTCTTTCAGGAACTGTGGGATGGGAGGGATCATATGTACTCAAACAGGGAGTGGCAGGAAAGAGATGGAAAACAAGCTTCCTTTCTTCTTCAGAAAAAAGCCTGTCCTAAAGATAAAAGTTGTTAAGTTTTAAAAATGTTTACCTCTCCCTTTGATAAGGAAAAACAAACAGAAAAAGGACAACTCCAGGATCCCGCCTAAGCATTCCTCTGTATGAGATTCAGATGGTGAGAAGAAACCAATCAGGTTTGCCATTTCAGACAGCAATTGCACATGCTTAATAGCTAAAAAATTTTAGCTATTAACCAAAACACATGAAGACGCCTGAATCCAAACAAGATGCCATAACACTGCACACTTCAAATTCTTCCCACAAGTACAGCAGAGAAAAAAAATCCACATCTACTTTCAAAATTAAACAGAATAGTAACGTTAATTCATTGTTCATGTTTTGCTTCCACCAGTTCAACCTTTTATGGAGGTAAGAAAACCAAAAAGCTTGTTAAATTGGCCTGAACAGAGATTACATTCTAGTTTTGCCAGAGCGATCCTGCAGAACAGAGCAGCTGAACTGAGTGGCAAGCAAGGAAATTCCTAAGCCATGGATCACTTCCACAATACACAGGAGAGTTCATATGGATTATTTAAGTACCCATAAGCCACAGATTTCCCCATGCAAATGTAAATCTATATGATAAATCCCTGTGAAACATCTATACACTAAATGCAGAGAAACCTTTTCTTCCCCCTGAAGATAACTCAGCTGTTTCAAAGTGCCAAAACAATGGTGCCAGAAGCACACGCTGAAGAGTAATAGCTTACAAATCTGCAGTTTGGGGGAAAAAATAATACAAATATATATCTTATCTTTTCTTCCTATAAGAATGTTCCTCCAATACTAACTCCTCAACTGCCCAGGCGTGAACAAGAAAACAGAGTTTAATATCAGACTTCTTAACTCTCCAAAAGAATGGAAGCGCTGAATCCTGGTGATGGAACTAGAGTAATACATATAATCCATCGCTAAGTCAACTGCTTTCTGGATATTATTCACTATATGTGAATTCAAACCAGCTAGATAAACATCACGGAGTGTAACAAAGGTAAATACATACCAACTGATGAATGCTATCAATGGCTCGGTTGTACTTGTCACAAAGCCTCTGCATGCTTTCAAAGCTACGTGGGGAGAAAGAAGGCAAGGTCAGTTAAAAACAGAGCGTGCTAAAAGGCAGGTTTGAAGGTACAACCTTGTGCTTTTTTGTCATCATACATGCTGTAAGTAGGTGGCTATTTAGGGTTCGTTTCTTGCAGAACATGTAAACACATACACAGTTTTAGGACTGTTTCCTTTAAAAAAATTCCCCAGGAGAACGTGACAAATACTATTAGTTTCTTTAATTAGTGGAAAAAGGACTGAACACAAAGTATGACTTATCAGAAAGTTCTGTATTCTCAAAGCCCATTATTTTCTTTCCATGTTCTCAGCTGCACAGAAATTTAAGACATCTGTACATTTTTCTCCTTTGTTCCATCATCTCTTCATGATAATCAGTCCCGAGACAAATAGATACTTTTCTGGAAATTAACTCTGGGACTGAAAATGCAGACAGACCCAGGACACAATCTAAAATTTCACCCATCAGAAAAGCATATCGACTGCTTCATGGGTTGGTTGGGATTACATCAATTCAGGCAGATGCCTTAATGACAGAAGCTGAGAGGATTAAATAAATTCATCTCAGGCCAGGGAAGAAAAGATATCACTAGGAACATCATCCACTACGTAATCAGACTTACAAAACAGCAGGAAAAAAAAAAAAAAAACCAAAAAAAACAATCCACGGAGTTACAGGAGTAAGATAATTAAATCACAGCAATCCCCAAATCAGGAAGGGGGCAGGGGGACCAGGGGACATCAGAAAGAAGTGGCTCTTCAGTCTCTCATGATGCTCATTACATCTGCGCTGGCCAGGACACCCCTCTGAGGACTACTGCTGACTTTCACTGCAAGCTTTCCACTGCCTGTGTTTAATTCCACGTTAAGACAAAGCAAGAGGCTGAAATGGGTTTTTGTGTGCACAGCACGTGTGTTTCTATAGTCTGCTGCTTTTCATTCACATCCATGTGTCAGTCTATCTGCTAAAAGTACTTTTTCTGATGAATTTTTTCAAAGGAAGTAAGAAAACTAAAACCATTATCAAAATTACAGGTTTATTAACTTCCTTGAAAAGCTGCAGAGAGGTAAGTGGGGTGTGACTTCTGGGAACAGATGGGTTTCTCTTTTATTCGGTATTGCTGCCGACCACACTGATGCTACCCACTTAAACATGCCCAATGAGGGTGCCAGAACGACAAAAGTTTCAGCATTGCAGTCGCTGTGAGTAATTCACAAATCCGAATTAACAGATTTGATGACAAGAGATGCTCAACCCTGATTTCTCCTTTTGAATTTTTCCAGGAAGAAGAGAGGGACTACCAAGTCTTGCAATGAAACAATTAAAACAATAGTAAGAGAGGAGGAAACAATACCTTAAGCAGATCATGATACAAGTATCTGGTACTCAGGACAATAGCCAGTGATTAATTACAGCGATGCAGTTTCATCTGTAAACCTCATTCTAAAAGTTTAGTCAGGCTGTGGACTTGAACAAGTTCAGTCTTTGCTATGAAAGCACCAAAGGAGGTTTTTGCAAACTGCAGCTCGAGGGTCATCTCAGTCTCAGTACATCCAATACCCAGAACCTCAGACCTCTTCACAGACAGACGGCAGATATACCTGCCTCTCCCAGCCGCAAGGTGAATGCCACATGCTATACATTCATTTTAAGCTGCGGTGTTCACATGTAACTATGAGCATCTTAAAATTACGTCTAACTACCCAGAAGAGCGGTATGAATAGTTTGCCTTTTTAATTTAGCCCCCCACCTAAACAGCATCCCACGTGCACTGAATCCTACCCAGAGGAGGGATGGGGAAGGTTAACATCCCACAGCCAGGGCAGGCGGAGGATGTGGCACTGACAGGCAGCTCGGGCATGCCACTTTCTAAACAGGAATTCTTAGTTACTACAAAAGTAGAAACCTCAGTGCCATTCAGATTCCTAAGACTGGACGCAGTCCAACAGCGCAGATACCGATCATTGTTTCGGAGTGAGTAATTCCAACGTACACCAGAGCTCAACTTTCTACTGTGTGGAGTTTCCAATTATGTCCTTAATCCAACAGCCTTTGCCAATATTGCTGTTACACATTTCCTACCAAAATAACTCTGCAGCGTCTGAAGCCAGTTCTAAAAGAAAACTTCAGTTAATAGTGTCTAAGAATAACCAGTTACAAACTGACTCACTATAAAGTGTGCTGGCCTGTCCTCCTGGTGGGAAATAAAATATTCCTCTCACCTTTTTGTATCATAGTCAATTAAAACGTAGTTTTCCATAGCAAGCTTGAGATCTGGGATTTCTTCACAGACCCACCTGGAACGAGAGAAGAAATAATGAATAAAAACATCCCCAATTAAGTATAAGGCAGTCTGTCGCAGTTCTAGACTGGCACTGCTATATGTTAAGACAGTGTACTGCAGCAGACCTGAAAGATAACAATATTGTTAGGGGTAAGGCAGACATCACAAAATACTAATTGGAAAGCTGCAATAGTTCGCATTTGTATTGAAGAAACAGTAAGGTGCCCGTAGACATTGGCAGTAGAAGCTCTTGAAATGGCACAACTTCAAAACGAGGTGATAAGTGTATTCAATGTGTCTAAAAATATTCAAAGCCATGGCTGATGCTAATCTAACATAAAAGGTAATGCAGAAGTGGAAAAATTTGAAAGAATTCTGATACTGTAACAACCTTTGACAAAGCTGAATATGGAGAAGACTTTTCCTACAGCACCCCAAAACAATGCCCCCAAACCATTCACTGCAAGGATATTCTCCTCTGGGTAGTGCTCTAAACTGCTCTTGCACCTCACATGACCCAACCCAAAACAGATTTTGAAAAGTCATTTTGAGAAAAGATCCCTTTTACACCCTGAGTTAACAAAGCCATTAGAAATGGCAAGCATACCCCATCTCGCACAGCATCTGACAATGGCATCTCAGAAAAGAGATCTTCACTCCTGGAATGCAGGACAATCAATTCCTTTCCACGACAACTTAACACCATATAAGCTTTGCACACACCTTCCTCCAAAAGTATCAAAACGGGAAAACACTATCATCATCAAAAAACCTCAGAGCATGTCATAGGAGGAATTCCAATAGCAATGGCGGAGTTTTTTCTTCTTGCACCTTGATGCATGCTTCACTTTTAAAATGGGGGGAAAAAAATTACTCAAAATCCAACAGTTCTGGATCTTTCTGGCTGATTCGCTCTTAACAAATAAATATATAAGCAAGTAAAAACCAGAACTTCTACATCTATGGCTGACTCTTCTGACTAATATCTCGCATCTCCCTAAAAATGCTAGGAGGCCGACATCCGCAAATTTTTTTCTCTTAGATTAAAGAAATGGACAGTCAACAGCTGTTTACCACTGGCTTGAAGAGACAAATACTTCTTTGCATTCTTTTACCCACCACTTTCATAACCGCATTGCGGTCACTTTGCACAAGGCAGGCAAAGGCAGCACAGAAGCCTTCTCACACGCTGTTTTCACTGCAATCACGCTTAAAACACAGTTGTGAAATATTACTTCGGCCCAACTGCTTTCTAACACGGTTTTCCCCTCACCTTCAGCCAGCGCAGCACAGAAAGCACTAGCACCGATGTCTCCGGCACTTTCAGCACCACATCTGTTTAAATGCCTTCAGAAAAGAGCTTCTCCATAATCATACTGACAAATGATGCCACAAGTTCCCAAGGCACAGAATCTTACCAACGTCAGCAGAAGTGAACTGGAAGCAGCAGTGGCACTGCACCCTGTGTCGAGGTTTTGTAGTTAGAAAAAGAAATTTATAAGAAAAATTCTTGGCTCTAGCCCCTATCCCCACCACAGACCATGGGAAAATGCTATGATTTCACGTATATAAGTGATATTATCTACCCTACCATGCAAGCACTTGGCTCTCACACCCATGCTGGGAGCAAACAGGGCTCACTGCCTTTTTCTAGGCCACGTGTGACTGACCAAATTTCAAGCTCAGGTGGCTATGCAGACCAAACACCCTTCTTGGTACCTCACCTGCATCTGCACCATCCAACCATTAAAACCTGCCACAGATACAGCCCTCAGACAAGGGAAGCCTGTATGGTAAGGGTCTAAAACAATTAACGAGAACAGCTTTTAAACAATCTAATGTGGATAACACATTAGCATGCCTCAGGGGTTTGGGGAGTTTGTGTTAGCATTTAATAAAAGTTCGACAGCAAGTCACCTCCTAACCCTGCTGAAATAACAGCAAGCCATGTCATAACCACGGCCTGTGTTGGGAAATGCTCAGACTTCCTACTCTTTGTGCTTGCCTTTCACCTTTATTCTCCCATTTTCCCCACATTCGTCCAACTCTACCAGCAGAATTAAGAGGAATGCTAATAGGGACGTCATTCCCAAATAACGCAAATGCTGACAATGCTGCAACATCACAGCAGCAAGGGGAAAGGGAGAGGGTGGGGAAGAGGATATGCAAGACCAGAACTTAACACATTGTGCCAGTGATGTTTTCTTAACCTTGCTTTTCTAAAGATTGAATACAGACTGCTGTCTCTGGTTACCAAAGCAGAGCTTCCTTGAAGCACTGTAATCTTCGTTATAAGCAGCACCAAAAGTTGAATATCACCACTCATTTTTAATTCTGGTCAAAAGAGAACAGAATATGGCAAGTTCAAAAAGCTCTGTTTGACAGGGAGATTTGTATTGCAACAATATCAGTTCCGCTTGGATAATAATTTAGAGCTGCTAAATTAGAATTCTAACTGCTGCCCTCCTTTATATCTTGTCTCAAGACATCCATTCACCGAGATGCAGTAAGACACAGCAAAGGGTTCTAGCCACGTCTGCGTTGAACACTTACCGAATTGTCTCAATAATTTCGTGAGCAGCATCATGGTGTTTGTCCTGAAATAAAAAGAAGAGAAGAGATGTTTTCAAAGAGACATCAGGTGTGCTGTTTTTCAGAAGATTACGGGAATCACAATCTTTTTAAGAATATAGATGGCGAGCATACTAGGAAAGGAGTCTTTGATTGCCACCCAGGCCATTAAACCCATCAAAATGAGCCCTCTAAGAAAAAATAAGGCTTAAGAAAATTTTTTTTTCTATGGACTAGCAGAAGATTTACGTGAAGGAACTGTCATTCTACTTATTTCTTTGCCATTTTCTGAAATCGGGAATTGTGTAGCTGATACCCTTGAGGATTATTGGTATGCAGTAGGTACTTGACTGCAAGTTCCACAATGAACAGCTGATTTCATTGCCCCAGCATCTGGTACGTGCTCACATCTCCATACGGGCGCTAAGATGCTAGCACAGTGAATGGCTTTCTAAAGTAAAGCATCAAATAAACAGCAGGAGTGGGTATCAGTGTAGAAAAAAAAAACCACACCTCACAGCACACAAAAAAAGAAAAGGAGGCCTGAATATGCAGACCTTTTCATGAACTGAAAAAACAGAAGACATCCACAAAACACATTAAAACTTGTGCATTAAAAGTACACACTGTGAGGCACAGATGTTTGTTGACTTTAATTTTGGAGTTTACTCAGGAACAACAGAAGCACAAGTAAGTTTAGCGAGCCATTCATGCTAATAAAGCCCTTGCAGCTGCATGTATATGCACCATGCTACAAAAAAATTCTATTTTAGGGAAGTTACAGGAGCTCCTCTATATATTGTTGTATCCATCTTGCGAAGCCTTAGCTACCAGAGTCCATCTGCACAAAGCTGAGGTTATATTTAGACATTTGTTTCTTAAAGTGGCTTTGACCTTTTAATTAGGAGTCACATATCTAAGGACCTTCCAGAGTCAGAAGTGTAAAGGCTCACTCTCTCTCAAATAATTTCCCTTGTCTTCTGATGCAGAAATGTCATTTCTACAGAGTTATCAGTGGGAATCTATAGCAAAGGGTCCACAGAAACCAGAGGACTGGGGACAGGGGAACAGAGAGAATGGAAGAAGAGAAACACGGATGATGGAAAACTGCTGGGATTATTTCTATTTCTTCAGGACATGGAAGGACATGATATAAGTCAAATAGAAGCTTTTTCCATCAGTATCACAGCTTTCCTATTTGCATGAGGAAACATATTTCCTCTTGTCTAACCAGTTTATACACTCCAGATCAACCAGTCTTATAGAAGTTCTCATTCCAAGAAACTTCCACACAGCCCTTTAGATACCCGGAGAAAAATCTCATGACTGAGAGGGACAGAAACAAAGGCAAATATTTCTGAAGTCTGCTACAGTAAAGGTAGGAAGGGACACTTCCTATTTTACTAGGAAATGCTTTTATTTTCAGAATGCAAAAATTGAACCCCTTATCTAGAAGTCACATGAGAGACTAACCAAAGAAAAACAAAACTTTCCAGTTATAATCTCAAAAAAAGAAGAAACAGCCAATGTAAAAGTCGTGGGGACATTTGGGATCGAACGCACCATGGCCTAGAAGCCGAGCAGTACCTTGGTCATGTTTCCCAACAACGTGCCAACGCTACCCAAATGCCCTGAGCGTGGCATGCCACCCAGCACCCATCTGGGGTCGTGCCTCCTCCCGTCTGTGGTGTGCGTTCGTTTGCTCAGGGCCTGGACTGGGACAGCCCAAATCCAACAGAAACCAACAGCACCAATAACCAGTCACTCGATTTAAGATTGGAAATGTCAGATAAGTAATTCTATTGATAATTCTTGGCCTAGAAAACTGAGAAGCAACAGAATTAAAACCTGCTCCTGACTCCCAGTGCACATATAAAAGAAGAAAAAGCATACAGGGGGAGGACTTTTCTTTCTTTTCATTTCTTATCTGGCAAGTATAAAAATAACCCAAGACAGTCAGCTCATCCATAAACATCCCCTATAAATTTTCACCTTTCGCTACACGCAGAATTATCACAGTAGAAACCCCTTGGGCTGATCTAGCTTTTCGGGTAAACTGTGTTCCTGTATAGTAAGAATGTGCTTTATCAACATAAGCACATTATACCGGAAAAGTGAATTCACGCTTATTCTGGCATAACCGTTTTCTCTGAAGAAGTTATATTCTTCATTGATGGTTTTGGACAGTTACAGTGCTAGCAGAACACACGGAGGAACCCCTTGTCCTATAGCTCTTCATGAAAATGCCCCCATAAATGACCAAAATCACTTAATTAACAGATTCGTTTGTCTTGGGTTAAAACCTGAAAAATAAATTAAAAAAAATAAATCCACAATGCACATCTACAACTACAGATCATCCAATTTAAGCAAGTGGTTTTACTAACGCAACCTCAAGTGGAAACTCCAGCCAGAAGGGGCCTTTCTGAGTTTAGTTTGTGTCATTATCTAGGAATAACGAAGTTGAAAACAGTTCCACATTTACTGCTGCTAAACTTCTCATGTTGAAACACTTACCAAGTTTACTATAGTCTATAACAAACATACTTTGTCCGGGTAGACAAACTCCCAAGATCTCATGCAAGTCTTGCAAACAAAACCAGAGATGATCTCCTAACATTTCTTCAAAGCAGAGGCGGCCATGGAAAATGGAGGAGGACGGGGTGGGAAGCAGATCTAAAGGAAATACAGAGCAGTTTCCCTGTCTTTAGGGAACACATTTGGTCCCTTTTCAACATTACGGTTGTAAGATTTAATAAGAACAGACGTTAAAAAGAACCAGTCATCACATCTGTATTCATGCAATTGTTTATGACACTGATAGAGTCTTCAGCAACTCCAAAGGCAAATTGAATAGAAACCTCCCCAAAACCACTGACTTCACTCCGACCAGCACCAGCCTCTGCCCATCAGCCTTTCAAGCAGATGCACTGGTTTTGGCCAGACACGCAACTGAGCTCCGTGCAACGGTTGTAACCCAGATCCTTTTACAGACCCAGTGGATGGACACTGAAACCAACAGGTTGGGAGGGACCACCGGCGATTCCCAATGGCTCTGATGCAATCTCTGCAGTCTGACACACCTTACACCCCACTCAGCCAACACACATCCCAGCGCACTCAAAGATGGCCTGAAGCTTCTCAAATTCAGACACCTACTATATTTTCTTTCCCAGGCTGCGGTGACCCACACCAGTGTGCCAGCTACACCTCTGGCACAGGCACCTTATACGAGCACGTCGTGTTATACTTGGGCGGACAGTATTCCGTGAGAGCACAGCTTTCTGCTGCATCTGCATCCGTACTCGCAATGCTTCGTCAGTAAAATAGCCTGGTAAAGAGGCTCCTACAAACAGGCTGGCTATCAATCATGAAATACACTGTGCAGAAGCCTTTTGGATGAGTCTCAAGAAGCATATCTGTTCTGTTCGCAGTCATGAGATGATGCCACAGTACTCTCTGTCACGAAGAGGAGTTCCATTCATCCTCCGACTCTGCTCCAAGCTGTTCTCCCTCCCTCCCTCCTCCCCTGCACACTGATGTGAAGCACACTACGTGCTGCTCGTTCGCCTGGCTGTACTTCTGCAACGATCTTGTATTTATGTAGTTTGAGAGGCCCTTCTGGGCCACATAAATGGAAGCTATTTCATGAGACAAGACCTTATCTCTTTAACGCAGCCTATGCACTAAGTATTTAAAGTAAAAAGTTGCAGTCTATAGTAATTATGGAGAATGCCCAAAGCTATTAATAACAAATTTATTAAGAAAAAAAACCTAAACATACATTAAAAGTTAGTTATTGCAGTCAGTTCTCTCCAGCTGAACTTTACAATAAATAAAGGGTTCTTATTTTCAACCTAAACGTTCAACTTAAAATTGAAACGTGAGCTCCCAGAGAAAATGCAATAGTTTTTGCCAGGACATTTCATTGGAAAAATAACGGTAAGAAAGCAGACACTTTTTTCAAAAGTCACTTATAAGAGAATCCAATTTTCTATGGAAAACAGCGGAGAACAGTTTCAGCCAGCACGACTGAACAGCTTCACAGTTCCAATTCTTACAACAGATTTCTCCATCCACATGTTACTACAACTCTAATCACAGGAGTTGGAGTTTGAAGCCAGAAACACACCCACTGCGATTACTCCTAGTACACCCGTGCCCAGAAGCCCTACCAGCATGCCCGACTCCTGCTTACACACCATGCCAAGCAGACAGAGTCCTACAGACATCAACAAGCTGCATTAGCGGTTTTGCCCTTTGGGGCGCAGAGGTTTGGCCGTTGAACAATTTTTAAGAGTGTGATCTTTCCCTTCACCTCTTCTGCAAAAGTTTCACCTCCTGATGGTTCTCAGTTAGGACCTTTTCCTGCAGTTTAGGCTCAGCTCTCTGATTACAGGGGCGGGGGGGAAAGAGAAAGAAAAAAAAAAAGGATAATGACTGTTTCTGCACGCTTGGATGCTAGAGTCAGCTAGCCCTCTTTGTACAAAAGACATTTTGTATCTTGCAGATATGAGAAGCCCTACATGTGGTTTTAAAGGCTAAATAAGACAGTGCCCAAAAGCTCTTTCCAAATATGTATTTTCATGCAATCATTATCATTTTCTATAATCACATACACTGTTTGTTAATCCAAGTTAAAAAAAAGTCATTAATATGACCAGAACTTACACGTCCTCAGTAGTAATCACAGCTATTACTGTAACACTTACAGAAGAAAACTAAAGGGCCCCCAATCATACCACTCATCATATGACCAGTAACAGGCACGTTTCAGTTATCCATACATAACTTTGTTCTACAAAGCACCGAATTTCTAATAAAAACAGTGCTGAACCAAAGTTTTTGCAGCACACTCTACAGGAGCTAGGGAAAGTGAAAATAACAATGTGTTACATTTTTGCCACAACACAAGCTAGCTGTTACCAAGGCTCCCAATTCACACTGAATACAAAGCACTACACACTCTTTCACTAAGTATGGCTGGTTTGGTTACATTATTTTTTCAAGTTAACATCCCTTAGGATATCTTAATGGCATTATTTTGATAAAATTCTGTATTCCAGTCCTGTATCCTAGACTCTCAGGTGTATTAGTACAGGAGTAGTTATCTCACACTGCAACAATTCAAGTCTAAAGTGAATCCTTAACCTCAAGCAACAGATTTAAACATTATATGCTTCTTCCTCAAACACAAAGAACATGTTCAATTAAATTGGGCATCCGTCATCGCCTGAAGCAAGGAACAACACCCTAGTGCCCTTCCAGATTCACATCTTTTCATATTTAGGTCCTTCTTATGAAACTATACTTATCCTTGGGGATACGCATAAGCTGGGGCTCAGAGGTGAACGCTGTATTTTTCAAAACTTTATTTCCCCACATGCAAAGCGGGATCCTTGTGAGATCTGATCAGCCTACACAGTAAAAGCAGCAAAAAGCCCAAACCTGCAAACCTGAGCGGAGAACAAACAGTTTGAAAATCTGGATGTGGGCTCAAAAAAAAGAAATACAGCTCACGCATCTTCAGTCAACAGCTCTCAAAGAATCATACACAGAACCTAAAGACCCCTTATCTCCTCTCAATAGCAGGAACATTTTTGCGCGCAGCACTGACTGCCCAGGAGTAAACTGTCCCACAGCAAAAGCAATTCTTACCTTTGCAGAGCCAGTTTAGCATTTGACTCACTAGACCGCACTTCCTCCCCCCAAAACAGGCTAGGTGACCAAAGCAGCTCTTCAGAAATGCGCAAACAAGCTGTGGTCAAGCATTCTCAAAGCAGGAGGAAGAGATCTCCTCCAAGCTTTTCACTCTCCACCGGATGAACCCAAAAAATTCAGAGAAAACAAAACCTGAAACAAGCTAATGGAAAATAAATCAATGGCACCACTCCTGTACCTTTTAATGATTGTCTTTAGATACCATTCTACTTCCAACACCAACCATCTAACACTGGCTCCCAAGTACCAAACGCTGACTCCACTCATGTATTAACAGAAGGCATTTTGGATTTGCCAAATTCTGATCTGCAACTGATCTATTTAACTCACAAAACAAAAGAGGTCAGTCTCCCTAGCCCCTGGTTTTGAAGAACAGCTTGGTTGCCAGTAGTGGCAGCTCTCGCCCCAGGCAGTGGTCCATAAATCCAAAGAAGAGGATGTTACAGCTGGAGACAAGATGGTTAGCACAGATCAAAAAGATGGATTAGGAAAAGGCAATCAATCTTGCAGAAGACTAGTGGGACAAGTGCCTCTAATGTCCCCTAGCTTTCCTCCATCTGTGGCGGATGATAAGCATTTCTCTAGACACCAAGAAAGGCAGCGGGAGCTACTGCAGCTGCAGCTTCCCCACAGGAACCAGGAAAGCATCCAGCCGCGTACTGTGTGGCACATGGATGCCCTCTCAAAACCACTGCCTGCAGCCTGTCAGAAGTTTGAGTTCCTCCTCCCCCAGGGTTTCACTTAATTTACACCCTGTCTAGAAAGATTCACCAGTACAGCTTCTATGTCCAGAGCATGTCCACATTTCATACACCTGCCAATGGTGGCTGACAAGAGCCTATGAAAAGATGAAGCCAAAGTACTTCCAGCTGCTACAGCGGCAAAGAGCCGCCTGCGGGCCAGCTGAACAAAAGGAAAGATCTCAAGCTCCACAGTCCTGCCAGCCAGCACCTCCAATCACTTCGCACTTTAAGGTCTTTGCCTCATGCTCAAATGCCAGTTATACTTTGAGCAAGGAAAAGGGAAAGTCTGCTCTGTGCAGTATTTCATATCATAGCTAGACTTTGTTTAATATCTGATCTTATCCCAAATCAAGATTGTGTCATTTAGCTTCCACAGCAACAACCAGAGCACGTCTTCTTACCAAGTGAGATGAGGACCAAAAGTCTTCTTTGAAGCATCCAATTACTGTTGTTCCCTCACATCAAGAAAGTATAAGGACATTCACAAGTATACATATATGTATTAGTATGTATAAAAGAGATCTCCTGCAGCGAACAGCTTGTGTCCATGCTTCTCCTCCCAGACTCAGAGAAGCAGTGAGGGAAGGAAGAGCTACCAAGACTGCATTTTGAAACCCATCTCCCCCACAGCAAGAGAGCAGACAAGTTTGATGCAGTTTCAGCAGTACTGTCACAGGCAAAACTAAATGGAAAACATGAAGGGCATTACAGCCTCCATAACGGCTACATAAGGATTTTTTAAGAAAAAGAGAGTTTGGCCCAAGATCCAAAATAAACTCAAACTACCAAATTAACAAAGAAAATAGGCACTAGAAAAGAAGGTCTAAACTGCTTTGGGTAGTCCTCATATACAATTAGTACAGGTGATCCAGAATTTGTAAACAAGACAGTTCTGGATCTGTTCGCAACGGAGACTCGCACTTTCATTGCGGCTACCCAAACCACAATAAAACCGTTTTGCCTTTCCACATAGCATCTCCAACTGTGGCTGCAGACACTGCACAAATGCAAGAGCGCATGGTTCCCATGATCGTGTGTAGGAGGGGCTGTATAAATATACTAACACGCAATCGCTCTGCAGGAGAGTCTAAGGCAACATCCACACGGGACAGTTACAGCAGGATGAACTGCTGGCTTTAGTCCGCATAAACAACACATAGCCCAGACGTAAGTAAGAAGTAGTTCTATTATGCAAAAAGACAGATTAGTTAAAAAAAAATACGAACTGTTTATAACAGAATATACAGGGGAATGCAACTATTTTGGTAAAACGGTACCTTGCCCTGGTATATCCTATTGCCCTCTCAGTTAAGTTTTAGGCAATTAGAAACTGTTCCCACAATAGGACAGCTGGAGGGAGCACACTGATGCTGTAGTGATCCCGGCAGCTGGAGAAGCACTATGTGTACATGCAAAGGTGTCCAGAGTTTGGTTGTCCTGGGACAGAGCAGACTGCTGGGCTTTCACTCCAGTCAATAAGAAAGACAGCCCTACCATCATTTCACAAACAGTTCACGAACACAGCCACCTGCCGTGCCACCGCTTCCCCAAAAGCCACCTCTCGCTTTGGGCCAGCAGTGCCTGCGCACGCACACAGCAAAGTCAGGGGAGGCCGAAGCTAAAACGAAATCTTTTTGGTGTTTTGGCTTAGTTACCTTTCAATCAGATCGGTTCACCACACCAGTGTACAAACACAGTTATAAGGGTGCAAGCAGCCTAAGACATAATAGCAAGTGGACAGAGATCATAGAAAGGTTTAGGTTGGAAGGGACCTTAAAGATCATCCTGTTCCACCTCCTTGCCCTGGACTAGACCAGG
>RSEF01000028.1:2183801-2215397 GCA_003993805.1 Himantopus leucocephalus
ATTAATAATAAAATAAAAAGAAAATAATGAAATATATGCAAAAGTTTAGAACTGTTGCATGTGAAAACTGACGCTTAGTTCTCGTGGGGTTTTGGGGGAGCCTTTACAGACCTTAATTAGCTTAAGAGGATTACCTTGACTATTTCTGTTAGTTTTGGTGATAAATGACACTGAGTTTTCAAAAAGTAGCTGAGTCTCCCTGGGAGAAATTTTGAGACAGTGGTGTGGACATAAGGACTTTGAGAAGAACTCTGGAAGCACAGATTTGCTAAGAGCCTGATTGCAATTATTCCATTAACAGATGTCTCATACAAAGCCTTATATCAGGAAGAAGGCAGTGTTAATCATGTACAAAGTGTTTTTGAAATACCCGGAGTCCCTCCGTCCTGCATTTCCTCGCCTTAAAGAGAAACTTGAAGATCCAGATCCTGGTGAGTGGATTTCAGTGAATCATTTCTGCTCCAGAACACGTGGGTATACGCGCTTTTAGAGCTTGTGGAGAGAGGAACACATGAAAAATGCTGTAGTCATCTTTTGGGTACTGATTTACCTGTTTAATAGGTAGATGAGCATATGAGAGTTTTGACAGATGTTGCCATATTAAAAATACATTCTTTAAAATGCCCAATTCTGACTTCAAACCTGAAGCTATCAAAACTATATCTGAATGGGACAAAGCTACTTAATGATTCCTAGTTTGTTGCTTATTTAACTTGGCTGTTTGAAAACATTTTGGTTGATTCCAGGGTTTGAGTTTTTGTTGTTGTTGTTTCCTGTGCCCTTTTACAAAGCTGCAGCTATTGGCTTGCAATGGATGTACTTAAAATAATTTCACATCCCTTAGTATATATTTTTTCTATTTTTTAAATTGAAACTTTGAGTCCAGACTGCTGTTTAGGCCCTTCAGTACTGTGTCAGTGCAATTCAGCTGCGGCACAGGAAATGTGCAATTGCTCTGTATCATAGTCACACTTCTACTCAGTCTTCCCAGAAGGTGCTGGTCTTCACTCACCGCAGCAAAACACCGTATGCTTGTTGCAAGAATAGTGTGATGCAGTTCCGTGATCTCCGATTGATTTGTGCGTGTGTTTAGAAGGAGAAATTTAATTGCATGTACTGGACTGATTTGGTATGTGCATGTAAGATGCATCTTCTGGGGACAATGTTTTTAAAGCAAAACACACACACCCCTCACCTGCAAACAGAGGAAGAAAAAACCTATTATGTTTTATGGTGAAAAGGCTTGCTTTCTACTAGAAAACCCAGAGTGTTGAGATTAAAAGATTCCAAACTGAGAACAATCAATCTAGAGGCTGAGCAATTAGAATGGAATGAACTTGTGCAGTCAGATTGCTTAAGGATCCATTACTTTTGTGTTGTATCTAAACATGTCTGAAGAATGCATTTTAAAGAAGCAAGAATGTTTGGAAACTTTATGGTGGGTAGGATTATTGATGATTATGTTCTCCGTGTCCCACAATCCACAGTAAAGGGAGAAGGAAGCTGGCAGTGTCGTGTTCCTTCTAATACTGGACCCAAAGCAGATACCCAGCTTGCTGATATGTTAGAAAATAGCCAAAATTAAATAAAATCCTTTCTCAGTTTGTTTTTGCATTCTTGTGTTTAGTTCACTACCCCATGGTTGGTAATGAGGCTGAACCATTCCTCTTGGACACACAAGTCTGATTCTTCCGCTGCTTTTGTTCTGGGTGTTCTGCACCAGAAACTTCAATTGCAATTAAGGTGTTGATGAGATTTCTGCTTTTCCCACTTGTTTTTCCCAGGTGTGCAGTCTGCTGCAGTTAATGTTATTTGTGAGCTGGCTCGGCGCAATCCCAAAAACTACCTTTCCCTTGCTCCGCTTTTTTTCAAGTTGATGACGTCGTCAACCAATAATTGGGTTCTCATTAAAATTATAAAACTGGCAAGTATTCTGGATCTATGTTTACAGGATTGGGGTTCCCATTAAATTGCCTTGGGTGTGAAAATAGGTTTCTGTCTTGGAGGTATAGTTACCATTAAATCCGAATAAAAAGAAACCAGGAATATCTTCTAACATTTGTGAACATAACCAGAGAGAGAAAAATATTTTAATATAGCTTGGTTTAATTGTAATGAGCTGCAATTTAAATCATGTTTTTACACTGTTTAAAAGCAGCTATTAAGTCACTTTATTGTCTGCACTTCTTTTTTTAATAGTTTGGTGCTCTTACTCCATTAGAACCTAGGCTGGGAAAGAAATTGATTGAGCCTCTGACCAACCTCATCCATAGGTATGTATGACAAATGTTACTTTCTTCATTCAGGGTTGGTGAGGTGCCTGTTAGGTCGGTAGCTAGGTCTGTGGATGCATTTCTGAACTTGAGTCTCGATTATATTGATTTCAAGTATCAAAAGGTAATCACATCAGGACTATTTCTGAAAAACCCAAGTGAGAGAAAATACCTTTAAGGAAAGTCTTTGAGTGTCTGACTGTCAGCATGAATTTCTCCAAAGCATGCATGAAAATTGGAGCAATTTGCTTTCCTTTCACTTCATTTTAAGCCAGAGGTGACTATGGAGAACATACAAAAACTCTGCCTTAAAAAAGGCTCAGCTGTATATTTGCTTCTTCTGTTCACCTACACACATTTGGTTCTTGACTTTTTTGGAAATGCCTTACCCACCAAAGCAGCATGACAAGGAGCATACTACAGTTCTTTCTCATGCCTTTGTCAGCCCAGACATGTTTTGGAAGAGGTTCCTTTAATATCCGTCCTAAATTTCCATGACCCTTGTTTAAGCTGGTTTGTAGTGTCATTTTTGGATCTAATTCTGAACTGAAATCAGAAAGTAGATGTCTTGGGGGGAATACATGTATTTTCCCAGCTATGAAAAGGAGGTGAGATCTTATGTGTGAGTTGTTAAATGAAAAGGTTTGTTTTTCATCATGTCGCAGTGCAAGAAGATAGATGGGAATGAACAAGTTTTAAGTGAATATATGTGTAGTCATGAGAGCAGCTGTAGCCAAACAATTTCTGTCTATCCTATAGTATAGCTTTAAGGCTGGTTCGGAGCAGACCAGGCAGCAGCTTTGCATCCAGGTACCTAAAGGGGGTTTCTGCAGCAGTGACAAACAGATGCAAATTCAGCAGAAACAGTGCTTTGCCAGAAAAAGCAGGAAGATGGACAGCGTGTCTTCAATCCTGTCTCTACCTCCTCTCCTCAACTCCCACATTAGTCATTCATTTTAGTATTTGTGGGGACTTAATCCAGTTCGATTTGGTCTCCATTCAGTCATTTTGGATCTGGTATCACTTATGCATAAGGCAAACCACCCTGCCATCCACCACGAAATGGATAGGGAGGGAAAACGTCTGGTTCTGAGTGTCCTAGAGTCACGTATGCGGTGTGCTGAGTGACCTTCACGGTATTGCTTCTGACTGCTGCTGCCAGAGCTGTTTGCTCATTACTTTTGCAGTCCTTGCTTCTGGAGCCCACTCCTTTGGTACTCGGGAGGTTTGCTGTGTTTCCCTCTTGTGTAGATCAGGATTTACAAGTACTTTTGAAATCTTCAGAATTGCACTGTCTATGTGTTCAACTGGCAGAAGTCGTCTTGAACTTAAGTTTTGGGGGAAATCGGACATTGAAAATATGTTGTTCACTTATAGGGCTGCGCATGCGTGTACCTGCACGCCGAGACAGTTTGCTGTTTGTGCATGACTTGTTCACTTTGGGGAGAGACACTTGAGGTTCTCCATTTGCCTGCCTTATCGCGAATTTTTGACCTTGGGCAGCAGATTTGAGTTGATCCTTGGATGAGATTGCTTCAGTGCTCTGTAAAGGGCGCTGAGGTTTTGAGCAACCGCTTGCTTCCTCATCTCTTGTGTCACAGTGCTGTTACTGGCTGCTTCTCAGAGAAGATTTTTTTTTTTTAACATTCAGTAGCCCTCTTCCCCCCCACCCCAAGGGTTTTTGAGTAAGAATCCTTTCATCTAGTTTGAAGGTGTATGGAACAGAATACTGGCAATTTCTTGTGTAATTAAAGGTGTTAACTAGCTCCAAGATATTGGTGACAACTCTTCAAAATGTGCTGGTTTTATTCCTTATTTAAAATACTTGATTTCTGTTTCAGCACCTCAGCCATGTCTCTCTTATATGAATGTGTGAACACAGTAATAGCAGGTGAGAAATTAAATTTGTAACCTAGAAAAGAACATGATGAACTCTGTCATCAATTAACACCATCTGTAAACCTTTTTTTAACTTAATATATTTTATAACTGAAACAAGTTGCCGTGCAAACTTTGATTTGTGTCACTGTGTAACTGTAGCTGAAATCCTTTGTCAGTGGATGAAGCTAAGTTACTACAGCTGTGTCCTATTTGCTAAAGGCTGAAACAAAATACAAACAATGAGCGATTATTTATATGTTGCTAGAACTAGGAAGTATACAAGCAGCAATAGCATTAAAATATGACTGATGCCTCATGGAAACTTTGTCAAAGTTTTCTTATGTGATGAAGGAGCAGACTTATTTTTTTTAATCCTACAACTTCACAGCTTAAAAACTTGGTGTAATTCCTTAAAGGAAGTCAGTGGAATCATTGATTTACAGTTTCAGTTTCTGGGGGAGGGATGTGAAATCTGTAATGGGGATAGAGACAAACAAAGGCAAAAAGGGGTGACGCGGTATTCCAGCTCAGACATGGCACTTTTCTATCATAGTGGAAGCTGAGGGTTATTGACATCCATGGCTTGGCCGTAAGTCAGTCTCTTTTGGGTAGTTCGGATAATGATGCAGGAGCTTGCTGCACTGGGTCAGTTCAGAGGAAAGGGTGATCTGTCACTCACTTTGTATTCGCTCATTCCTTCAGGGAAATGTGAGATGACATTATGATGGGGGGCAAAAAATAACATGGAGGCTAATTCCATAGTGGATGGGAGTGTGCTTCCCTGAGATAAAATAGTATAATTCTGTGGTTCAAAGGGAAATTCACACACCCAGGGCACCTCAGAGACTGTAGTGTGAAACTCAAATTCAGCAAATGAGATGTGAAGCTGTGTGCCTGCGTTGGAGCAGCACCTTGCACCTCCCAGCTCTTTGCATGACCCAAAATGATAGCATCTAACACGCCTTCTCGGAGATGTAGCTCTGCAGGATTATAGAGAGCAAAATGCCACGGTACTTATTAGTCATGTGTGGCTTGCTTGGTAAGAGTTGGTGTTGGCTTGGACATGCTATATGGCAGCAGCAGTTAACAAGATAACGCCACCTTTTCTGCTGTGGGGTTGTGTGCTGCCAGAGCTGTGTCCAATATAATCAACAACGGGACCTGATTTTTGCCTCGAGTCTCTTGCTGGCTTGATTAAAGCTCCAATCTAATTGCACTAAACTCTAGAATCCATTGCTGCATCTCGGTACGTTAGGGAACCGCACACTTAAAAATTCAGCTATACAGTAGCTGATGACATATTTACAGTCTTGACTGCTACGTGAGATCAGTAAAGTAAACCTTAATGAGAGCAGAGCATAATGAAAAGCAGCTCTGACCTGGCTGTTCCAGCAGTGCCTACCTTCACGCTTCTTTTTTCATGCTGTGCTGTTATTACTCTTAAGGTATATGAAACTACAGTTTGTGCAACAACCTTCTCTCCCCACACCGCTCAGCTCCCCCAAAAGTCCAAGCAAACAAACAACAAAAAACCCAAGCATCTTTGTGTGAGCTGAGCTCGCTGCTGACCTTTAGGGGATGTGTTGTTGCGTTCATTTAGAAGGCAGAAACGCTAACTGAAGTTTGTGTTTGTGCATTTCAGTTTTGATCTCTCTGTCCTCTGGGATGCCGAATCACAGCGCTAGCATCCAGGTACAACACTGGGCTTTGGGGGGGGTTATTTGTTCTGCTCTGCTGTGTAATGCCATGTCGAAACTGGATTGTGTTCCTCTCCCAAAAGTTAAAGCAATAGCTCCCTGAAGTGCTCTCACTCAGGTGGTATCCTACAGACTGAAGGAGATAGATAGAGATATATATGTATCTCCTATATAAAGTCTCTTGTTTTCTTTGCTTTAAGATGCAGATTCTTCTCATTTAGAGTTTTCCTTACTCTTTTATTCAGCTGTTACTGTCAATACAATTGTACAGAAGTTCCTTTTGTTTTGAAATCTGTTAATGCAAGAAGACCCTCTGACCTGGTCTTGGTCAGAATGCTTCCTTGTGTATTGAACAAACTTTATGAAAAGTTACTTTAAGACTTTTAAGGCTTGTAATAAGCATGATGTGATCTTTTTTTTCCAGCTTTGTGTTCAGAAGTTAAGGATATTGATAGAAGATTCTGACCAGAACTGTAAGTATGTTGCTTGTCTTCATGGAAGCTTTTAGCGACCAGCCACTGGGGAGAAATTGCAGCAGCCTTAGAGCAACGAGCTGTTTCTCCAAACAGCTTGTTCACTATTGTAGTGCTTGGTACGTTGGAAAAAATTGCTGGGATTTTTAATGTGGAAATAATTTTTGATAGTGAGCACTTCTTTATAGTGAGCTTTTTTTAAAACAAATGAGATTAATCGTTACTGCTGTTTGTGGTCTTGTGAATCTAAAACAGTTCGCTTTCCATGCTCTGGGTTTTCCCTTTTTATAAACTTGCTGCTTGCGAAGTAGTGAGGGGTATTTGGCAGTGTAAGCATGATAGCAAAATGAAAGAATGCTTACTTATTTTAGTGACTACAAAGAACACTGGGAAATCCTTTTTTTGTATAAACCTTTTTCCTGCCATCTGAATCTTTCCCGTTGAGAACAGGACTCCTAGTTAATACACCAACCTTCAGTGCTTTTAAAGCTGTGTTCATCCCAGGATGCCAGTTCTCAAAACCCATAGTTTCTATATATTAAAAACCTATTTTTAAATTGGCGATAAAACTTGAGGTGCAAGAAGACTGTTGTGAAGATTATCTGTGGAATTATGTGCCTGTATACGAGATTATGAAACTAAAGACAGTAATCTGAGATGCAGTGTTTCTCAAAAATGCTTTTCCTCATCATAGATTTTTATTCAAGTGTATTAAAGTTGGTTTTAATAGAAGCACTTCGTATTAAGATTTCATGCTCAACACCAAACAGTGTTTCTATATTTGGAAAGAAGTTTTATTTTGTCTTTCACAGTGAAATACCTGGGACTGTTAGCTATGTCCAAAATCCTGAAAACGCATCCTAAGTCAGTTCAATCTCACAAGGATCTCATTCTCCAATGTTTGGATGACAAAGATGAGTCTATCCGACTCAGAGCTTTAGATCTCCTGTATGGCATGGTATGTTTCTACACGTATTTCCTTTCCTCTCCAGCTCCCGTCACCCTTTAGGAGGCTGAAGTTTAAGAAAAACATGCAACTTTCTTTTCCCCTCTCCCCCATAGTCTTGTGGTAATAACTCCCATATCTTTTCATGGCACTTAAGGACAAGTAAAAGATCTGGCACAGCCTGAGAGGGCTTAAACTTCATTTCAGACTGGAAGGAGTTTCTGAGTTCAGGTGCTGTGGAAGTCACCCAGAAGGCTGCTTTCCTAATGCCCGAGCCTTAGCTGCTCCTTCTGTCCTTAGCCTAGGTTTACAGTGGCCCGCGGGCGTATTTGGACAGGTCTGTGCTTTTCTGTGTTGCAGCCCACAGTGTGGCACCCAGCTCAGGTTGGTATAAGTTATGCGAAGTCCGGGAAACCAGCTGGAGCACTCTGAAACAACAGAAGGCAGCTTTAAACTGCTTTATCAGCAAATTTGCCCTTCATTGTATATTTTGTATTAATGACGTGCAGAATCTCATTCTCGTTGGTCTACTGTGTGCCACCAGGTTTTGCACGCGCTCTGCAGCTGCGCGGGACAGTTTATAAACTGTGTATATGCTACAGGGGCAATCTTGTAGTGACATTTGATCTCTGAAAGGGCCGTGGTTATAATTTATGTAGTAAAAGTGCCTTTCACTCTGTGAAGGTCTGTGCAGCCCCCTCCAGCATGCACAAAGGGACTGTGATAGATAGGTCATAGCTTCCCATTTTAAAGGAGAAAGTGCAAAGTAAGAAGGGACACCTTTTGTCTGGCACTGCCCATGAGATGAGAGTAACTTCAATAACCTTTGATTGGGACAGTGGTTTTAATGTCGTTGCAAAGAGGATTGGAGTTTGTTCTTAGTTCCTGTAGGTTATATTCTGTTTGTTACGTCTTTAGTCAAAAGATAACCTAGGAGAAAGAATCTACCATTTTGCTCAACCCTGCCTCTGAGTGCTGTATAATGGATGATTGTAGAAATACTATTATACACATTTTTGTTAGTGATGTCTTTAACATGTACCTATTGAGAGATCATAGAGTGGTTAGAGTTGGAAGGGACCTTAAAGATCCTGTGGATCCAACCCCACTGCTGTTGTAGCTGGAAGCAGGGAGTCACAACAACTGGTGGTATTTAATGAATATTTTTGGTTGCTTTATTTAAACAAGTAAGTTTCCAGGGCAAGTTAATACAGCTATGTTTTGAAATGCTAGAATTCTGTTGGATGTTAATGACTCTTCAGTTTGTTTAGTTTAGAAGCAAAAATGTTTTAAACTATTCAATTTGCTAGTCTGGCAGAAGTAGAGGACTCATTTTCTCCTGGATTTCTGTATTGCTGCTAATAATTCTGATTCTCAGCTCTCCCACAGTGTGGTCTTGTATGCTTGTGCTGACTCTGCTTTAATAATAACATTGAAAAGAAAGAAACAGGTTCCTTTTTCAATTCTGACTGAAGCTAGGGCCTAAAGAGGTGGTTCTGATTTCTCATTAACGCATGACAGAGGTCCATCAAAGAGCTAGCAGCTGCTTTAATGGCATTAGAAGGACTTGACAACATGGGAAATGGCTTAGTTGTGTTTCAACCCTTCAATAACTCTTTAACAGGTATCGAAGAAGAACTTGATGGAGATAGTGAAGAAACTGATGATTCACGTGGATAAAGCAGAAGGGACGACATACCGGGATGAGCTGCTGACTAAAATCATAGATATCTGTAGTCAGTCCAATTATCAATATATCACAAACTTTGAATGGTCAGTGTTTTTATGTGTCAACTTTGAGATCATCAGCGATGGTAACGCATGATTGTCTGCTGATAAAATTGCATCCCTCTTACTTTTCGTAGGTACATAAGCATCTTGGTGGAGCTGACCCGGTTGGAAGGCACACGACACGGGCATCTTATAGCAGCTCAGATGTTGGATGTAGCTATCAGAGTTAAAGCGATTCGTAAATTTGCAGTTTCTCAAATGGCCATGCTTCTGGACAATGCTCATCTCATAGCCAGCAACACCCAGAGAAATGGGATCTGCGAGGTGCTTTACGCTGCTGCTTGGATATGTGGGGAGTTCTCTGAGTAAGTGCAAACAGAAAGCCTGGCACGCTTTGNACTTTGAGCAGCTTCTTTTGGGCAAAGATTCAGGTCACTGCAAAGTACTTCTGAGAGAAGGATAGTGCAGAGTGTGCACCCTAAAGCTGACAAAATGATTGCTTCTTTCCTNGCTTTGAGCAGCTTCTTTCGGGCAAAGATTCAGGTCACTGCAAAGTACTTTTGAGAGAAGGATAGTTCAGAGTGTGCACCCTAAAGCTGACAAAATGATTGCTTCTTTCCTGCTCCCTCACCCCATAAGACTCCTCAGCTGTTTCTAGCCAAAACAAATAATTCACGTTGAATATCTGGTCTTTTTTCTTTTCTCCATCGTCCTGCCCACTCATGCAGGAAGGTAATTGTGGGTATAAGCAGTAAAGTCTTAAGGCATTGGAAAAACTCCTTAAGGATAAAGGTCTAACCCCACTTATGTCATAGAGAAAATGTCCAATCACCGTGTTTGACTGAATTAGTTTTTGCTTTCCTCCCTGTTGAAAGGTTTTTGCAGAACCTAATCTTTCTGAGGGTTAGAAGTCATCTTTTTTTGCTCTAAACTTATCTGTACCCACAGTAGCACAATTTTTAGTGTTCTTTTGCCAACAGTGTCTTGTAGCTTAAATAGAGTTTTTTTATCTCTTGGTTGTGTGTGCAGATACACATGTTTACTTCGCTTTCATTTTGGTGAGCTGGACAAACCACAATACTTCAGTCTCCTCTTATCATCGGGCTTGGTGTCTTGTATTGTAGTTGCCACTCTGAACACTGGTTCTAGTTTAAATTCACATAGTAGGTGTGATATTTTTAGGGAACACTGATACGGCTCAGATCTTTGTCTAATTAAAAAAGTTCTGCAAAAACCCCTGTAAATAAAGAAGCAAGAGAACATACTCTCCTTTTTCAGTTGGATCACATTTTTACTGGGAAAGAACTTTAGCTTTCCATTTGTAATGGACCAGTAACTGTTTTGTGCATCTTCCATTTAGTTGTGAGCAGACAATTTTGAATAAGAGCACGAGATTATTAAAACAAGTGCTATGATCTGCATTCTTTTCAGTGTATTACGCATTCCTTACTCCTTTTATTTTTGTTCAGTAGATGATTGGAAATGCAACCGCATTGGTACGGGTGGTGAAGTAGAGAATGGCAGGAAGGTAGTTTTGGGCTGCTGGATCCAGGCTGTCAATGGAGTTGGCACTTAAAAGTGCAATGCTTAGTTAATGGAGAGAATACTGAACTTGTAAAGGTGGAAACTAAGGTGTCTCTCCCCTCCTGTAAAAGGAGAAAGCTGTAAACTAACTCTTCTGTGCCATGTTACTCCTGTAATGTGGAAGGGGAAAATACATAGAGAGCAAATGATTATGTAGTTGTAGTCTGCACTGTCTTTCTGTAGTACTTTGTACCGCAGCTGAGGTTTTTGAAAAAGTCTTCTCCATGAAGACTGGTGAAATGTTGAAATTTCTCAATTGCTGGCTTTCATCGGTCCACTCTGTCTTCACAGACACCTCGAGGAAGCAAACCAAACTTTAGAAGCAATGCTGAGGCCTAAAGTTACAACTCTACCAGGCCACATCCAGGCAGTTTATGTCCAGAACATGGTGAAGCTCTACGCCTCCATCCTACAGCAGAAAGAGCAATCTGGGGAAAAGGAAGCAGCTCAGGAAATTACACAGCTGATGATTGACCGCTTGCCGCAGTTTGTGCAGAGCGCAGATCTAGAAGTTCAGGAGAGGGTAAGAGAACAAAATTACTTTATCATACAAAGTCTTTTATTTGTCTTGGAGCATATATGTTATTTGCAGTGGACATGCATGTTTTGTATAAGCCATTGTTACTGATGGAGCGGTGCGTTTATTCTGTATTTTATGTAACTTGGTGAAAGAGAAGCTCTAGAACTGGAGAACCGGGAAGGGTGGTGACATTCGCATTGGAGCCCAGGTCTCGTTCCAGTTCGATACCACCTCTGAAGACTGCTTGCAAGCATTTCACTCAAAACAATTTAATTTTAAAATTATTGCAAGCACATAAGGACACTGCTGGAAGAGAGGGTTCACATGGATTTTTTTTTTTCCCATTTGCTCTAAACCTGCAGTTATGCTGCTTCCCTTAATTCCCTTAATGGAGTAGAACAGTTATCTTCTGCTGACATTCATCGTGGTTGATTTTTTTTTTGGTTCAGTTTTTTAATATTAATCCTGAAATTACTTCTGCATTTGTTTTTAGGCTTCTTGTATCTTGCAACTAATAAAATACATTCAGAAGCTACAAATAAAAGAAGTACCTGTAGCTGAAGAAGTAATCGCCCTGTTTGCTGGTGAGCTGAACCCTGTGGCTCCTAAAGCACAGAAGAAAGTACCAGTTCCAGAAGGGTAAGGTTCCTTCTCTCTCCCAAAGCCTTATTTAAACTTAAATAGTAAAGCTAAATATATGTTTAGAAATACTGAAATACTCAGGGGTACTGAGTCAAGCTATTTGTTTACTGCAATTCTTACCAGCTTGGACCTTGATGCCTGGATCAATGAACCTCCATCAGACAGTGAGTCTGAAGATGAAAAGCCCAAAACAATTTTCCACGATGAGGAACAAAGGCATTCCAGACATAGACAGCCAGAAATAGATGAAGAGGAACTGGCCAGAGTGAGTGAATGTTAAAATGCTTTTCCCTACATAATTCAGTAGTGATGTTGCAGTTGGAGCTATTGTGGATTCCCCATGTAGCCAGGGAGCCGTTCTGTTTTCTACAGCCCAGGACATCTGATGCTTTGATGTGAACAAAACAGATGTACTTGAATACAGCTATTTTCTTAGGCATTGTGGAATACATCCAGTATAAAGTTCTCTTGGAAGTCTAGCTTGCCTGTCTTGTTCAAATGGAAACAAGGTATTAGAAAATCATGGCTCTTGTTAGTTTTGAGCTCTTGTAAAAATCTGACCTGTGAACTGCAGTGTGTAGTGCAGTGCGCTTTGAAGTATGGGGGTCTCCATTGGTTACTTTTCTTATTCTGTTTGCTCTGTATAGGCAGAAAGAGGCGGCACCTTTGTTCATGGACCTTAGCAGCTTCTGTAAATTACTGTAATGTGACTGTTCTCAGTGGTGATACCACATTTCCTGCTTCTGACCTCTTTATTTTCATAGAGAAAACTTTTTATTGATAAGAATCTTCACTTCTTCCTCTCTTTGCCAAAATGAAAATAGAAACACTTAAATTACCATCAAAATCTGGTCTTCAGAAGTTTCTCTCCAGTCTAGAATTAAAAAGCAATACAAGGATTTTCTAAGGATTATTAGTTTTAGTACTAACGGTACTTGTAGTTATATTCTAGTATGCCTTGTAACTCAAAACCGGTTTATGATATGCAAACTACTGTGCTGTAGTCTTTTGCAAGTAGTTATGTACTGTTCCAAAAATTTGAGATTGCATTTTGCACTCCAATGCCTTTTGTCTATCTTTGCTTGTAAACAAACATTCTAACTACAAATACTCTTTTGCTTTTAGCGTCGAGAAGCCCGGAAACAAGAACAGGCAAACAACCCATTTTATATTAAAAGCTCTCCTTCCCCACAGAAGGTGAGTGACTCTGAATTAAAATCTCTTGCTGACCTCTCATATAATTGTGTGGAGACCTGCTGCATGTCAGAGCTGCAGCTTCCCCCTGGGACATTCCAGTGAGCCCCTGGCGCAGGTTGCCCCGAGCAGCTGTGGCTGCCCCATCCCTGGAGGTGTTCAAGGCCAGGTTGGACGGGGCTTGGAGCAACCTGGGCTGGTGGGAGGTGTCCCTGCCCAGGGCAGGGGGGTGGCACTGGGTGACCTTTAAGGTCCCTTCCAACCCAAATCATTCTGTGATTCTGATTATTTCTGCTGCAGTTCTGATCACTTAATAGTGTGCCAATCAGAGTGGCTACCTACAACTAGTTTTGTAAGTCTTGTTTGTGTTGAGAAGCTCACAAATGACCAAATAGCAGAAGAGCAGCCAGCTTTCTGTGAGCTCTGGTGGACCTCCAGTTTAGAAATAAGAAAGTGGTAATTGTCACAGCTCCTATTACAGACTAGTTTGGAACAATGTCATGGAAAGTGCAGCAAGGACTCTCCACAAGCTGTAGAGAAACACTCCTCTGTGCCCCTGTGTCACAAATTGCTGTGCAGGTGGTTTGTCCCAACTCTGGGTGATGGAAGGGTTCCAATTGCCAGGCATGTCATTAAGAGCAATGAAGAGACAGTGAACCTTGAACATGCTCCTCTTGATCATGCAGTGTTCTTCATGGATCAAAAGATCTTTGTGGTCTCTTCTTAATACAACTTTAAAAGAACCTGCTTTATTCCCTGTGTATCCTAAGGACTGCCCCATTTTCCTCAACTCAGATCTCCAAATTTATCTTTTGAAGTGGCAAGTTATTAGCAATAAAACACAAACCAAAAATTCTTCGGAGAGTTACAACAAGCCTTCTTCAGGGCAGTAGCAGGGTTAAAATGTAGCTAGCAGTAGGGTCTTTTATAATAGTTATCATCTGGCTTTAAAATACAGCCTGCTATCGCATAGGATTTAGCACTGAGCTATTCCATTCCTATCCTTTAAAATGTTCACTTAAAGGATTAAACTACTTGATGTTTTGAAATATGTCTATTTATATAGACTTGTATCTGGCAGTGCTCAGAATGTAACGAACTTTCATTTTCGCAGCGATACCAAGACACTCCAGGAGTGGAACATATACCTGTGGTCCAGATTGACCTTTCTGTCCCATTAAAAGTTCCAGGTAAGAGCAGCTAACCTGTAAAACTAATTGCATAAATTCAGTTAAGCAAAAGTAGTAATTCCTTCTTAGGAATTCCGACTGAGGTTTTTATGGGCAAGGAGCATTCTTTCCTTAGACTCTGAAGTGTATCTCCTTAACTTACATGTGTTTGAAAATAGTACTTTGCAGTCCAAGTGCAGGACAGTATTAGAAGTAATTCTGAGATTAAGTATATTGTGCAGCGGAGTCTGTAACATGTAAACTAACCACTGTTCTGTGTAGGAAACAGGCACCTTTGGAGTGTCTTAAAGGGCTGATGAAGGTGATCAGGAGATATTAAGTGGGGGTCTAATGGTAGTGATACTATTTTAATATCTTGTTTCAAATATCAAAAGATAAGTGTGTATCTAATGAGTGGTTTGATACAGCACCAAAAAGCTGTTGATAAAGTGATCACTTCTAAGTGCAAATATTTAAGGCTTACGTAACAAAGGTTTTTCCAAAAGTGTGGAAAGTTGTCAGTATTAGTACAGCAATGGCACCGATTCTACTTAAAATATCAACGTTTAGATGTTCTTTGTAATCCAGTTAACGTGGACAAGAATCCGGGAGCGGGATAGAGGTCTGTCCTATTTCTGGGAAGATGGGCTGTGATAGTAAAGCTGCTGCTAGAGGGGCTGTATGTGAAATAATCTGGAAGCATAGGGAGGTGTCGATCCTTCTAATTCTGAGAAGCTAGAAGCAAGGTTCCCTCCTAACGCATCGTTTCAGTGATCGCTGTCCATGTGGACTGTAGCCTGAAAGCAGTTTGGCTTCCTCTGCAGGAATGCCTATGTCTGACCAGTATGTGAAATTGGAAGAAGAGCGAAGACACAAACAGAAACTGGAGAAAGACAAGAAAAAGAAAAAACAGAAGAAGGAGAAGAGGGGTAAACATCATCGCCATAACTCTCTGCACACGGAGAGCGAGGAGGATATCGCTCCAGCTCACCATGTCGATATCATAACAGAAGAGATGCCAGAGGTTGGTGATCTGAGTTGTGGGGTTTATCTGTGCGCTCTTCTGGAGAGGTTTCTTCCCCAGAATTGCCAGCCAGTCTGTATTGTTGCAGTTCAAGAGCTCTGATTTCTTGCAAAGCTGTTTAAGAAATGACTGAGATGCTCCTAGGCTGTTCTTTGCAGAGGGGACAATGATTGTCTTTTTGTGCACAAAAAACAAAAATTGCCACTGAAGCTCACAAAAAAAAAAAGCAACTCACCCAAAACAAACAATATGCATCTCTTCTATAAAAGTAATGCTGTCCAAATAGTCACTTCATTTGTTATGCTCTACTGCTTCGCTTTGACACTAACTTGCTGTCTAGTCAGCAGGTTTGCAGCTGATTATAATTAATTGCGCATGCTAATGATGTAATCTGTATTTGTTCCTAAAATTTCCTTTAATCAAAACTGAAGAGCAGCAATTCAAATCCTGCAGTTTACGAAGAATGGTTTTTCTGTTCTAAATTAATCTTGTAACTAGATGCTGCATTGAAGCGCATTGTCCCTGTAACTTACTGCAAGCTGGCCTGTTCCGGGGTTAACAATCTCGAACTGGTTTGGGGGATGCAGAGCTTCAGTTTTGAAATCGCCTGTGGTTCACTTCTTCAGTGCACGGTCTCTTTATCTCTCCCGCAGAACGCTTTGCCCAGTGATGAAGATGACAAAGATCCCAATGATCCATATAAGGCACTTGATATAGATCTGGATAAGTAAGTGACAGTTTTGTATGTGAATTTATTTAATTGCTAACCGGAATGCATGAGGGCAAGTCTGGGGCTAAACAGGCAAAGGCACTAGCTACAGTCTGCTAGGTGAAAAGACTAAGTCGCGTCTTGGATGTGACCTTAGGTGATCAGCCAGGCTTGGGTTCCCGCTGCAGCAGAGATGGTAAAAGCTAAGCTGCTGAAGTAGCGGGGGTTTGGGAGGGGTGGGGGAATCGTTTTGCATGACTTGGAGCCTGAAAGCTCAGGCAGTGCGATCAGGTGAGAGAGTTAGTCTGAGCTTGTGGGTGTAGCACTGTCTGTCTCATCTAACCTGCATCGGCACTGAGTGTGACCCGCATTCATCTGTGTTCGTCTCAACCCCTGTACACGCAGCAAGCCTGTGTGCTCTGTGTTGTGATAACTTGACCAGTAACAGCCAGTTCGTAGCATCCCCGTTGCCCTGCGGACATTCAGTGTGGTGCCACTGCTGAAAAATGTTGTTCTAATATGATGGAGCAAACTGCATATCATAATTTTGACCAGAGTCTGGTCCCCATTCAGCTACTGGAGCCATTTACAGGACGAGCACCCTAGGCTGCAGCACCGCAGGCTCTGAATCCCTGCATGCCACGTGATAATTAGCAGTGGCCTGTTGAGTATTGCACATGGAGATTTTTTATTTTTTAGTTGCTGTTTTACAAAATCGCCACGCTAAAAATAATTGCTGGTTTATGGTCCGTGGATGCCTCCTGTAAAGTTTTGAAGACTATGCAGGCACATGTGTGCATGTGTAGTGTCTCTCTCTTTCTCTCTGATACTTTAGAGCCTGTGTCATTCTCTGCAGTTCTCAAATCTGTAGGTACCTTGCAAAAAAGTGACGTGGCATTTTTAAGAGGTGAAAACGGTTTCTGAAAAAGCTTCCTTTTTGCATGAGCTTGTCACGTTTTTCTGAGTGTGCAGGGGACAAATGTACAAAAGGAAATTAATTTCTGACTGTAGACCTCATCTTTGCATGACAAGCCTCAACAGCATGGAAAACACTGAGCAGAGCAGTTTCTGAACGCTGTGCTCCAGGAGGCATCTTTGGACTTTTGTGTTGTTACCATCCATTCTCTTTCCATTTCATATGAGTCAGTGTGCTCTCCTGTCATGTTTTCTCATGTCTCTGTCCTCTCTCTTTCTTTCTGTGCTTGCACTGCTCTGTCTGTGTCACGCTCGCATGCAGTCTGGTTTCAGGGAAGCCTTCCAGGTAAGAATATATTGCGATGTGGTTGACCTTCTTTGTCAGGTTGGTTGATTTCAGTGGACAGTGTAAATACTCGAAGGGTGGTGAAACTGTTGAAATAATTGACCCTCAAATTGGTGTGAGTCTGTTTCATGGTTGACTTTTGGCACTGATCCCTGTTCCTGTACAGGTTTACATGAAATAGCCTAAAGATGAGATCTGGTTACTGTTCAAACAGATGGGGGTCCATCTTGCCCTGACACTATCTGTTTCAAAGTGAAAAATTAGTTGGGTCTGGTTCTTCATGCATGAGCAAAAAAATTAAGGCAGGTGAGACCATTAGAAATCTTCCTGAAAAGGTGTTTGCTGCTCAAACATGAAAAGTAGTGTTAAGTAAAAGCTGTAGAAATAGAAAAAGAGGCAATTGGTGAACTTCCCACTGATTTCTGGACAGTGTTTGACAAGAAAGGAGAAAATTCTGTGGTGTTTTTTCCCAAGTAATGGATTTGGGATACAGCGTAAACCTGAACTCCTAGTCATGCTTTTTGGAAACAGGTATCTGAAATCAAACACAACTTTTAAAATTTAATGGTAGAGTACAGATTCCTAGCACAAACTTCCAAAATGAAACAACTTACTGCTTAAAATAATTTCCAATTGAAGTGATCTATTCCTCAATAACAACAAGAACCACACCCTTCAAGGGCTGTGTGAGCCATGCTGAATTTCCACGCTGTTGCATGTGCTTCCTGCTGTTTCATATCTTTGTTCTTCCTTTGAGAGTGGTTTCACAGCAATGCAGGATAACACTACAGTTATATATTCTTCTGTAGGTGTCTCACAGCCTGGAAGTCTGTAGTTCTCACTTTTAAGAGTGATCAGGTGTCAGCAAGAGCTTGGCTTTCGGTCACCTTCAAAATGTTTTTATTAATTTCTAATCTCCCAAGGCAGTGTTTGCCGTTACATAAATAAACTTCAGGTACAAACATATGTGCTGATTTAAGATTTTGGGGCCCAACTCTTTAAAAACAAAGCATACCTTGTCTTGGATGTCCAGCAGGATAATCTGTGCTAGGGGAGACTGTTTGCAGAAGGGTAACGGTCTCTCTATTTTTAAGACCCTTAGCAGACAGTGAGAAGCTGCCAGTGCAGAGACACAGAAATGTTGAGACCCTGAAGTCACCAGATTCAGAAGCTCCCCTAGCAGAGAAGAAGAGCAAGAAACCCAAAAAGAAGGAAAAGAAACACAAAGAAAAAGAGAGAGACAAAGGAAAGAAGAAAGAGAAAGAGAAGAAGGTGGTGGAGGAGGAAGAAGCAAAAAAGGTAATTTTCCAAAACTTCTTTTCTTTTAGAAACTGCTGTTATGGGCCATATTTATTGCTGTGTTTTGTTTGTTGGTTAGGAACAGTCACATTTGACAATTCAAACAGCTGAATTTTTTCAACCTTTATTTCCTTAAATTTTTACAACCATAACAGCAGGTATTTAAATATTTCTGTTAATAAAAATAACGTTTACTTAGCCTCACAAGGTAGCAGAGTTCAGCTCACTGCAGCCTGCACAGCAGATCTGCCGGATCTAATTTGGAAGCTGAGCTTACTGATATTTCTTCTGTTCTTAAAACGGGGAACTCTTTAGCAAAATACCTGGAACTCACTTTTGTTCTACATCCTGTGCCCCATGTACTTCAGAATCTTTCAGTTATAAAACCTGGTGTTAGTTGTCGGTTACTCTGAAGGCTTGAAGTATCCTTCATGTTCCTCACTCTGCGCTTTTCCTCTGAGGTGCAGCCAGTGTGCTTTGAGTGCCTGTGGATCTGTAGGGTCATTTGCAGTTACTGTCAGCTATGTCCAGGTTTGGAAGCATGCTCAAGGCTGAAGTTAAGCTGCTTGAACTATTTGCTCCTAAATGTATNCTTCCTCTGAGGTGCAGCCAGTGTGCTTTGAGTGCCTGCAGATCTGTAGGGTCGTTTGCAGTTACTGTCAGCTATGTCCAGGTTTGGAAGCGTGCTCGAAGGCTGAAGTTAAGCTGCTTGAACTATTTGCTCCTAAATGTATTGCAGCATCTGTGTATGAGCATTCTGCAACGATGCGTTTCCATGAAAACTTGAGGTTTTAATTTAATTGATTATATATTTTGTTTTTTAAAGAATGGTATCAAAACAACCAGAATGGCTTTGTTCTCTCTTGAAATTCAGGGTGAAGACTTGGATTTCTGGCTCTCCACTGCTCCACCGCCTGCTTCCACTACCCAGCCACAGGTAGGCATCTTACCACATCACAGGAAACTTTTTCTTACGATTGCATCTTAGCTGTGATACAAGTGCTTTGTCATGCTGCAGGAGAGAAGGGAAGGATAGGCTTCGTCTCCTCGACTTATTGCTATGAAGCAATGACATTTTATCTCCCCAGTTTACAGACACTGTAATGGGAGGTTTCAAGCTCATTCTGCTGTGCAGATCAATGGATAGGACTACAGATGCAGCGACAGGCTTGATGGATTTTAATATTATTGGTGGTTTTTAATACTATATTACTGTATGATTTTATTTCCTAGCTTGAGCTGGACACTAGCAATATGAATAGACATGAGAGAGACAGTCTGAAAGAAAAAGTCTTATGAATTTTGATGGGAGATTTTAGAGAAAGAGACAGGGGAATATAAGGGGAAGGATTCCTTGGAGGAAACTATTTGTATCTTGTCCTCAGGTGATCATATTTGCTGTGTGTCAGAGGCATAAAATGAAAGGCTTGATACCACGTTAATCTAATGTAATTTTTGAAGAATTGATGGGGGAGATGTGTCGCTGTTAAGATGTCTTTTGATGTGAGATTCAGTTGTTTTACTTGTGTTCCGTTAGTGTCATAATCCTTCTGCTAATCTACTCAGAGCGAGCCTGAAGTGGGTGCTGCTGTTGTGGCTGAACCCCAAGAGGTAAAAAAGGAAGAAAGGGAAGAGCGGGATGAGGAGGAGGAGGATGAAGGAAAGGTAAGTGGTTTAAATTGCTGACCACCCATAGCCATTTTCTTCTAGTGTCTCATATTCCTTAAAAGAAAGCACAGAGGAATTACCGACAGCGTCCTACTCAGTGTAGTGACCACCTGCAAATAGGCAGCGGTGGGATGTTACACCCCTGAGGAGCCCTAAACACTTCATAGTAAGAAGTTTGGTTGTTCCTTGAGCCAAGGGTCAGGTAGCAGTTGCGAAGCTGAGCTTCCAGACAGTTGACGAGATTTGGCCTTCTGCTGATCACAGGCCGCTTTGGGTTAAGGTGGTGTCATCTGAGCGGGGAGCAGGGGTTTACTGGGACTCAACACAGNTAGACAGTTGAAGAGATTTGGCCTTCTGCTGATCCCAGGCTGCTTTGGGTTAAGGTGTTGTCATCTGAGCGGGGAGCAGGGGTTTACTGGGACTCAACACAGAATAACGATTGAGGTTTAAGGAACGGGAGCTCTGTTTCAGCTTTCTGCGGTAGTAGGAAACTACGTTCAGTCATCCAGAAGGCTGCATAGAGTGGGAGTCTAGAGCTGAAAGTTTGGTAGAGGAGCCATGATGTAATGGCTGGAAGGGTAGGGTTGTCTTTAAGGGTTTCCTGTAGGTTCTTCTTCTTCTTGGTAGAAATCCTCCAAGCATAAGAAGAAAAAGCACAAGAAAGAGAAAGAAGAGAAATCAAAGGATAAAAAGAAATCCAAAAAGAAGAGTCATCACAGCGAGGAGGAGACAACAGAGTCGGTGCAGAATGGAACACTAGATGATGAACCACTACCAGTGAGTAGCTGTGCACCGGCAGCGCTTGCCTTGGGGAGAAGGCAGGAGCTAAACTGTTTTGGGAGGAAGGAGAATGACAGCTTTCTTCAGAGAAAAAGTTATATTGTGACTATGATTTCTTTCTTGTTTTTCAGCCTATGTCCAGTTACCGCCTTCTTGCTGAAAATCCATACGTTAAAATGGTGAGTTTTTTGGCATTCAAATCCAGATGTCTTTTTTTTTTTTTGTGTTCCCTAAGAAAAGAAAGGATACCCTGGGGACAGTATAACGACTTCATGTAGGCAACATTTAACTGAAGAACTGTTAAATCCCAGGAGGTAGAAACATAACAAAGCTCCATTTCCATTCATTTGGATATCCCATTTAAGAAGTTTTTAAGTTGGTATTTTCCCACTATTTAGCAGTACTGTGGAGCTGATCACCAGTGTGCTTTTCATTATGCTATAGCTGGACCACATTACCTTCTTTTTGAAGCTCGCTTTATTCTGATGCTGTGTTCTGTTCTGATGCTCTGCTGTTTGGAGTTTCTGAATCTTTCCTGTGATTTTCTTTTTCTTCATTTGCAGACCTACGATATTCAAGGAAACCTCCAGAACGATAGTCAAGTTACTGTCTCTGTTATCTTTGAAAACAAAAGCACTAGCTTCCTTAAGAGCATGGAACTAAATGTCCTGGACTCTCTCAACACTAAAATGCTCCGACCAGAAGGATCATCAGTACACGATGGGATACCTGTGCCCTTCCAGCTACCCCCTGGTATGCGCAGCTTTGCACAGGGTTCTTGGAGTATGTCTAGTCCTGCACTGCCCTCCTGTGGAAAGAATTGTTTGAACTTCTTGCTACTTGCTCTTTTCCAGAAAGACATGTCCCTCTGCCTGGGTGTTCACTGGGCTTTCGCACAATTCACTGGAGAGGATAAGGCTTCGTATAGTATGGCTATAAACACAGGTGGTTCTCTATGGCAAGAGCAAAGCCTATAATGTAGGGCTGGGAGTCCGAATATCTGAGTTCCTTTTTCAGATGACTGCAGGCTGGCGCACCGTTGAACGTGCCAGCGTCGTCAACTACAGGAATCCCAAATTCATGAGAATTTTGCTATGAGATTTAAAATGAAACAAACCTATAGGTTCTTGAACTGTTAGAATCTGCTCTCAAGCTATTGTATTACTGTTTTAATGGCAGAGGCCATATGCAGTGGAAGTTTGCGATAAGGATGAGCTTATTTTGCTGGGGAGCTCAGCCCTTAAGAAATATTAGACACAGAGATGAAGAATAGTCCAATAGTATAGTCGAATCGCTGAGTTTCTTCGAATTTCACTTCCTTTGCCAAAGAGTTAATTTGAATACTGAAACAGATTCCAGAAGTCTTCTGTGATTTAGTGGCTTGAGGGAGCGTTTTGATCCCCCATGGAAAGCAGTGGGGTATTTCTTTTTATTCTATATAAGGCGGTTCTTGACACAGAAAAGAACAGGACTTTTCCTTACAGGAAAAGCATAGAAACGTTAGAATGCGAATTAGTTCTGAAAACTACTTGGAAAGATGTATATTTTCCAGTTATACAAACAGTTCAAATATATTGCCACTGTGACATACTTTGCCCAGGCACTGGCTCAATAACTCTACCAGATGCCAGCTATCACTGCTGCTTTTCAGAGACCCATGAGCTAAATGCACTAACGCTGTTAATTCACAGCAGGAATTGTGCATATAACTCGTTTCCAGCTACATGGGAAACTTCAAAGTTGGTTCAAAAATAGTCAGTACGTAAAGCTTAGCTGCTACTGATCAGTTTAATCATTACTTAGATACGGAAACCATTTTCTGACTTGACTTCTCCCTCTCCTCTCTTCATGCTAGGAATCTCTAATGAAGCCCAGTTTGTGTTTACACTTCAGAGTATTGTTATGGCTCAGAAGTTAAAAGGAACACTGTCCTTTATAGTCAAAGTAAGTGCAGCTTTAAACTCTGTGCTTCTGCTTCCTTTGGAACTGCATAAGGGAGCTTGACTCGGGTGGAAAGCACTGCTTTAGAGCTTTTTTTAGGCATCATTTCATCTCTGCTGCACCAGCCCATTCTGTGATGTGAGAAGTATTTTTACATGACATCTTGTGCAAAGAGTGTCCCGGATACTGCGTAAGCATGTCCTAAATTGTCATTCCTGGCAGTATGTGAGCAATGCAGCCTGAAACATATGCCACATTGTCAGCTAGAAAATCACTGCAGTGGTGCATCTGCCGGGGAGAGGAGGTCAACCATCTAGCGAGAGATGCAACCCAGGGTCTGTTTATTCCGATCTCAGTTACCCAAAGATCAGTTGGATACTGCTACCTGGTACAAGGCTGGAAAAAGAGTGAGAAGAACTACATACAGTTAATAAGGACGGAAGCCCAGAACAAGAGTGAGGTTAGCTGAAGGTGTTGTTTAATAAGTATTGACCTGTATAAGACTGTGTGGGTTTCTAATCTTATTTCAGTGAAATTATTAATGAGGGAGCTGCCTGAACAGCTCGAAGGAAGTGAATGGAGACAATTGTGGCTACTTCTGAGTCAGCCATTATCTCTATGTTAAGGGTTTCTTAAAAATAGCATACTAGTCCTATTTTCAGTACCTAAAAATCTGGGAGATATTAATTTATTACTTTGTGAAATTGCGAACTGTAAAACCACATCTCCAAGTGTTAGTTTAAATTCAGTCCTCTCAATATATTTCAGCAGAGTGCAGTCAGCAGTGCAGCCAGGTCCCTCCAGCTGTGTCCTGTATCTGCTCTAGGTGTGTGTATCAACCTGGCTACCCAAAACTTGTCTCTAACTGGCCTGATGTAGTAGCGTGATGGTCATTCTCAGAATGATCCTTCAGGCCCAGCCAGGGTATATCAAAGGGAGTTGAGCCCTAAAGTCTTCATCGGTGCCTGTTTGGTAGGTGGGGGTGGTGCCTCCTCTTGCTGCCTCGGGGCTCCCATTCATCTCCTTTCCTTTGACCTGTTGCAGAATGATGAAGGTTCAACCCATGAAAAACTAGATTTCAAATTGCACTTCAGTTGCGCTTCATACTTGATCACGACGCCTTGCTATAGGTAAGTGCCATTTAGGGAGCAGAACATCGGTGCTTTTGCCGCCCATGTGAAGCTGAGCTTTGGCTGCAGGCCATCTCTGCAAGATATGCAGCATGCTTTTGACTTTGGCTGCTTGTGATTGCTTTGGTTACAGTTCAGTTACCTTGTGTAATGTTTCACCGTTAAAATATGTCCAGCAACTTATTTCAAGTGATTCTGAAGAAGGAGCTATGTGCACTGTGGTGCTGGAGGTGGTGGTGGCAGAGGTGGTGTGGAAGTAGCTCTGGTTGAGGCGATAGGGTTCTCCAGGAGATTCTGGAGCATGATTCCCATATTTGCTGTAAACCCTTTTTCCTAGAGCTTGGTAGTACTCAGACTTCTGCATCCTGAGATGTCTCAAGGTCTGCATGGGGCTAATGTGGCAGATTACACTTGAATTTCTAGCACAAGTGTTTACTTTCCTTCCTGTTTTGCAGTGATGCTTTTGCCAAGCTCCTAGAATCTGGAGATCTGCACATGAGTTCTATTAAAGTAGATGGAATTAGCATTTCTTTCCAGCATCTACTGGCAAAGATCTGTTTTCATCATCATTTTTCAGGTGAGTCTTCCTCGATGCAGAACCTTCTGCAAAATTCTGTATTCTGAAATTTCTGCTGTGCTTGGCAAGCGCAGCGCTCCGTGGCCTCAACAATGGCAGAAGCAGGTGATGTTCAGATTAAATAAATCTGGGAGAGGAGTTTTTTTTCCAGTTTTATAATACAGTAGTATGCTCAAAGCATGCAATGTTCGTTAAAATGAACTCTCTTGGTGTCCCCGTGGCTTTCATCCAGTGCAGTGAGGCACATGCAGGTATCACGGCAGCAGCTGCTCGTAGTTAGGGCTGTAGCTGTTCTCTGGAGGGTGTATTTGGTCTTCAGAGCTTCAGACTATCTCTTTCCCCGGTGCTTCGTTTCAGTAAGGGGGAGCCTGAGCTATTCAAGTTTGGACTTACTAATTAAAACACAATTGCTGGATGAAGCAAAACAAATGGCTGTTTCATCATGCTCTGGTGTGCGCCTTAGACGTTGCCTCACTGGAAGTATTTCTGGGGAAGAGATGTACGCTCTGATCAGTGTTTTTGCCACAAAACATTTGCAGCTTGCTTAAAAGACAAATGACTAACCTTATTATTGTGAAATATCCCAGATAGGAGCCAGGCACGTACATCATCTTAACCCCAACTTCCTCCTCCCCTCACTCAGTAGAAACTTCTTTTCCTTGAGGCCAGACAAAGCAGTAGCGCCTGTTCACGGGAAGCAAATCTTACATTAAAAAGTTGTCCCACTAAATGAAAACTCCTGCTTTCTTTATAGTTGTGGAACGCGTTGATTCGTGTGCATCCATGTACAGTCGTTCTATCCAAGGCCATCACGTCTGCCTACTGGTAAAAAAGGTGAGAGCAGTGTAACGCTTTCAGATGAGACCTGAGAGAAGCTAAATCCGCAGCCTTTCCTATCGTAACAGAAAGGGGGAAATATTTCTGTCTAAATCATCAGGGACATCATGGGCGATTTAATTCAGCCGGCCCATCTAGCAGTTCTTGCTGTGCTACTACCAAGCTTGTACCTCCCCGTGGGCTCTCTTGCCCGGCGTGTTCCTGGTGGGTAGCCGCAGCACTGGTGGCTTCCCCAAACCGAGCTCTCGGCTAAGCCTGCCTCCCTCCTCTGTGGGCTCCACCGGCTGTTTCCAGGCCCTGAACTAGACTGGGAATAAAATTGTCCCCATGTAGAAAAGGAGCTAATGGATTTCTTTTTTTCTTTTTCTTTCCAAGGGAGAGAACTCGGTATCCATAGATGGGAAATGTAATGATTCCACCCTGCTTAGCAACTTGTTGGATGAGATGAAAGAGACATTGTCCAAGTGCTGAATATTCCTTATAAAATATTCCAACTACAAGAAACACACCTAATGTGTAAAGATGAGCAGACCCAAGTGTTAAGTTTCTCCCTCGTACGCATGTACTATCCTGGGGCACGTGCTTTTCAGTTAACTCCACCATTGTTTGCAGTTTAGACATTTTAAGGCTGTATGTTACCTTTTTATTTCAGAACTTTTTACAAACCTGTGGTGTTAACCCTTTCTAGCCCAAAGAGATCCTGGTGATGTGACTGGAGGAGGGAGGGAGGGAGGGGCGGGCGCTATTTATTCAGCAGCTGACGATGATCCCATAAACCTTGCCATCTGCGTGGGACGGTGGACTAAGCAGAATTTTTATGAACAGTAGCACAGAGTCTGTTGGTTGTGCTTATTGCCGGGGAAGGTTGACTTGATGGTTAGCTGTGGGATATGTCTTCAGGGCTGCTGTAGTTGATGTATATTTCTAGCAGAGGCTGGTGCTGGACCTGAAGGCCTCTTTTTTTTTTTTAAATATGATTTATTATTATTATTATATTATTATCTCAAGATCTATTGTGATCAGCATATAAACATCCTTCATCTCCTTGAGCTAATCCGAATGAGCCCTGAGAGAACAGGGATGTTTGAGTTTCTGTTTATAGTAGTTGCCTTGAGCCTTAACCTTCTTTTAGTGACAGCTGAAAGAGTAGAGAGCGAATGCACAAAACAGGCTGAAAGTGTTACTGTTTGGTTCTCTGCTCCCGTTGACCGCCCCCGCAAATGGAGTCTGTCACGCCTCTCCCCTTTGAGCAGTCTCTGCTGATGTGTTTTACGAGTCCACTTCAATTTCACATTCCTGAAAAGTTAGGGTGTAGCAAGAAACTGGAAATCCAAAGGGGTCTGTTCCTGCTTTTTTTTTTTTCCTTTATCATTTTGCTCACCAGCTGAGGTTGACCACTACCAGGTTAGAGAAACGCCCACACGTGTAACCCCTTGTACTCTGAACAGTTTACAGACACAGCCCCGGTCCCTCCCTCTGTGCTGTGAAATGAGAGATGTCGTGCTGTCTCGGTTGTCCCCGTAGCGTCCCGTAGCCCTGCCCGCGCAGCAGTGCATGCAGGTTCAGCAGCGCAAGTGCAGCTGGGTCCCTGCGGCAGAACTCTCCCTGCCTGGGGGCGGTGAGGAGCTGCAGGCTCTGTAGCAGGTGACTTTAGAGAGTAGAAAGCGGGGATCTACGGAGTGAAGCCCTTCCTGCACTATTGAAATCTTTTGGAATCACTGACTGGAAAGGGCGGTCACTCTGTCCTTCACAGAGATGCTTAATGGATGTCCTTCTCCAAAATCTCTTGCTTTTGATTCTTTTAAATATATTTTTTTTCCCCCATTTCTCTTACTTGCTGTTCCATACCCAGCAAACTGAGAACACGCTTGAACGGTTTTGCTTTGAGACACGGGGCAAGAGCTGGTGGTGGCTCTTACCAAAAGGGTCCCCAGGGAGGGGCTGGGTTGCTCTGTGCTTCTCCAGCACCGCCACCACTCTGACAAGTGTCAGCAGCGCCCGGTAGAGCTGGATGAAAACCCTACGCAGGGAACGGGATAAAGCGTTGATCTTCTCCTTTGGGTGAACGTCCTGTACTTTAAGCGTGTCTCGTGCTCTTTTGCACTCTTCCCATTTTTAGGGTATTTTGGCAAAGGCTCTGCTGTGGTTTTGTCACTAGGACCAGCTTTGTATCCTGACCGCACTTGGCGCTGCAGGAACTGGTTTGCAGCAGGCTTCACTGCTGGTGAAGTGGTAGGTTTTGGTATTGGTCAACCTCCCTTGGTTAGCCAGTTTGTGTATTAGAAACTGAACATATTAAAATTGTCTTAAAGGATAATGTTCCTCAATTAGTGTTTTTTTTTTTTAAATTCATGGATGAAAACTGTCACTTTAGCATGTAGAGTCTTCTCTTACAGAATCCTGTGCAGTGATTCTAGAATTTTGAAACTGTATGATGTGTTACATTCACAAATTTATTTGCTATCAACATTCCCTTGAGGAAAAAAAAAAAAGAAAAAGAAAACAACATACCACAAGCTGCTGTAATGATTTTGTGTCAAGATGATCCAATAAACTTTCAAAACAAAGTTAAATTTTTGGCTTTGTAAATAGTCCTTTTATAAGACCCTTCCAGTTTGTATGGACCCAGAAGCATGACGTGGACGTCCCCCCCGCGCTGAAGGCTTGTGGTTTTGGGGGAGGTAAGAGGAATCTCCATTCCAAAAGCTCTGGAGGAGGTCAGAAGGTGTTTCTAACCCCGCTGTGTGGTGTGGTGGGCAGCAGCGAGGGGAGTCCTGCCAGTCCTGTGTCCCGAGTGTGCCCAGCGAGTCCTGGTCATGTACCCGCTCTGACTGCGGCAACAGCTTGAAGGTGCGAATTGCCTGGGCAGAAGAGGAAGCTGGCGTGAGGGAGACTGCAATGATCCTGTTCTCCATCTCTTGTAAAACTGACCTGATTTTTACAGGCACTGAGCTTTGATTCCTGCACATTTTGAATAACTGATGGGTCAGGCGGTCAGGTTTTAGCGCTCCTTTGGAAGGCAGCGTTGCAAGCGACAGCCGTCACTACCACAAATTACGGGGGGGGAAAAAGATAATTCGGACAATCTGAGTTAAAGCTGCATTAATTTATCTTCTTTTTGTTGGATCACAATTGCAGCTAAAATCTAAGCACTTGTGAAACTCTGAGCTCTGGTCTTCATAGGATGTCTAGAAACTGAAGGACAGAAATCGGCCCCTTCCACCTCTTCCAGTGACATTTGTGATGGAAACACGGCAGCGTTAACAGCAGGTCCAGTTCTGTCGCAATGGGAACTGAGGCCTTGGGTTTTGCTGATGCTTCTGGTGGCTATGAAAATCAGAAAGTAGCTGGGGCTGTGTAGCCAGGAGCTCCCAGCTCTGCATGGGGAAGAGCCCACGGCTCGCACTAACTCGGCAGATGAGCTCCTGTTGCTGTGGCAGCATCCGCTCGTTTGCTTCCCGCATGTTGAGCCGCTCCAGTATCGCCATCCCCTCTTGGCCCACAGGGAGCTGCTGCCTGGTTCTGCCACCTGGTGGGGCTCCACAAATCCCATGGAATGGGATGAAGACACCACCAAACACCCATCTCTCTGCAAATGCATTAAAAAAAAAAAAAAAAAAAAAAAAAAAAAAAANCTTGGAGAGAACATCAAGTGTTTAATGAGCTGCAGGACCTTAACTGGACAACGCAGGAGTCTACAGCAACGCTGGCACTGGGCACTTCTGGCTTGGAACAATGAGCTGGGCTCTTGCCCTGTGCCCTGCTGTCTCCGGTGATGTCCCTTAAAAATTTATTGAGCAACTGGACAAAGAAAGTCAGTCCTTATCGGTATGTTATGAACAAGTGCATAAGAGAAACCCGTCCTTGCAGGGAAAGGAGTGTGCCACCCCAGCAGTTTGTGGTTGCAGGTGTTTGATGCCAAGCCTTGGAACTCCATGGAATCATAGAGTTGTCTGGGTTGGAAGGGACCTTTAAGATCATCGAGTCCAACCNACTTAAAAATTTATTGAGCAACTGGACAAAGAAAATCAGTCCTTATCGGTATGTTATGAACAAGTGTATAAGAGGAACCCATCCTTGCAGGGAAAGGAGCGTGCCACCCCAGCGGTTTGTGGTTGCAGGTGTTTGATGCCCAGCCTTGGAACTCCATGGAATCATAGAGTTGTCTGGGTTGGAAAGGACCTTTAAGGTCATCGAGTCCAACCATCAGCCTGACACTGCCAAGCCCACCACTNGATTATCCATCTTAAATCTCCCCTGGTGCAACCTGAGGCCGTTTCCTCTTGTCCCATGTCCTGTTCCATGGGAGCAGAGACCGACCCCCCCTCGCTACCCCCTCCTTTCAGGGANTTTCCAGTGCTTGACAAACCTCTCGGTGAAGGAATTTTCCCTGTTCTCCATCCTGAACCTCCCCTGGTGCAACCTGAGGCCGTTTCCTCTTGTCCCATGGCCTGTTCCTTGGGAGCAGAGACTGACCCCCCCTCGCTACCCCCTCCTTTCAGGGAGCTGTAGAGAGCGAGAAGGTCTCCCCTCAGCCTNCCGCTCCAACAGCTCCGTGTCCTTCTGCTGTTGGGACCCCCCGAGCCGGAGGCAGCACTGCAGGGGGGTGTCCCCGAAGTGGAGGGGCCCAGGCCATCGCCCCCGGGGCTGCCAGTTTTGGGGTGGCTCATGGGGGCACCTGACGCCGAGAGCACCGAGCCCCCTCCTGTGCGAGCGAGAGGGCCGGAGCGCAGGGAGAACTCTCGGGGTGCGGATGGGCGGGAGCCGCGCGGGGAACGGCCGTGCTTTCGGCATGAGTTGGGTTTGGGCTTCCTGGGGAGGTACCACCGGTGCGGTGAGAATTCCCCTTTGGGCCACCGGCTGTCCCCCGCTGCTGCTTTTTATGACTTTTACCGTCAACTACGGGCCGCTCCCCTCACCCGCTCCTCTTCCGCCAAGACCCCTGCCACAAACCGCGCCAGGACCCTCTCCCGGCGGTACCGAAACCACCCTCCGCTGCGACAGCCGCGACCGCTGCCAGGTCGGGGAGGAGGAAGATGAGAGCCGGGATTCTCCCCGGCCGGGCGGCGGCGGACGCTCGAGGGCTGAGGGCATTAACTGAATTTTTGCTTCTGGTTTCTGAGCGTTTCTGCCCTTCCCGGGACACCTCGTCGCGCTCTCCTGTCCCACCGCGTCAAAAATTCAGGGAAACCTTCCCTCCGTGCCCGGGCTGCTCCGCGATCCAGGGCTCGTTCAATTCCGGCGAAGTGCCGAGCAGGGGGTGTCCCCGCGGACCCCTGAGCGTCCCCGGGATGGGGCACGGCCGCGGCGCCCCGGGCTGACCCCTCTCCCCAACCCCCGGGAGAATAAAAATAAAACGTAAAATGAATAAAGTACGATAAAAGGAAATAAAAGACAAAAGAAATTAAATTAAAGGAAAAGAAGGAACAGAGAAGAAAAAAGGAGAGGAAGAGAAAAAATAGAATAACATAGAATAAAATAAATAGAATGAAAGAAAAGAGTAAAAGAAAATAATAAAATAGAATAAAGTAGACTAAAATAAATAGAATTAAAAAAGGGTAAAAGAAAATAAAAGTAAAATAAATAAAAGAATAAGAGTAAAAATAATAAAGTAGAAAAATATAAATAGAATAAAAAAGAATAAAATAGAGTAAAAAAGAATAAAATAGAATAAAAAAGAATAAAATAGAACAAAGTAGGCTAAAATAAATAGAATTTAAAAAGTAAAAGAAAATAATGAAGTAGAATAAAAGAAAATAAAAGATTAAAAGAAAATAATAAAGAATAAAATAAATAGAATAAAAGAAAATAAAAGAGTAAAAGAAAATAAAATAGCATAAGGTAGATAAAACAAAAGAGAATAAAAATAAAATATTAAAAGAAAATAACAAAATGGAGTAAAATAAATAAAAATTAAAAGAAAATAGAATAGTATAAGAAAATAAAATGGAATAATGTCGAATAAAACAGAATAAAAGAAAATTACAAACTCGAATAAGATGAAATAAAGTCAAATTAAAGAGACTAGACCATAAAACGCGGCCCGGCCCCCCGGCCCGGCCCCGCCCCGCTCCCGCCCGCGGGAGGAGCGGCCCCGGCCAGGCGCGAGCGGGCGGGCGGGCGGCCCCTTTAAGAGGAAGTAGTGCCGGCTGCCGGCGCGCGGAGAAGGGGCCGCGTGGGGCCAGCGCCGGGTGCCGCGGGGGGCGGGGGGCGGGGGGCTGCGGCCGCACGAGGGGAGCCGCTTCCGCGCCGCCACGGCT
>RSEF01000028.1:2221390-2246654 GCA_003993805.1 Himantopus leucocephalus
CAAGTTCAGTTTGTATAAAGCCGTAAAAGCAGACAATAGATATCTCTCATAGCAACTAAGAGCAAACATTCATTTTGTGTGTGAAAGCCCTGTTTGTAGATAAGTGGCATAAGTGGGTGTGCTGGCTTCGACTGAAGGTTCATCTGCCCAAGCAGCTGTCCTGTGAAGCATCTGCAGCCCTGAGAAGATCAGATGTTTTCCTCCTTCAGGAGGCTCCAGACCCTGCAGAAGTTGCTTGCCTACCCTGCAGCAAGCTCCATCCCTGAGCCTTGAGCTTTCTCCCTCTTGCTGCTGAATCAGCCATGAAGAAGATGGAACAGCCTTAAGTTTTTTTGGATGTCAAGGCTAATAAACGCTGGACCAAGCAGGCTGCCTCAAAGCTTCACGATGCTAATGTGGCCAAGGTCAACATGTAAGGAAGGGTTTTTCTGTCTTTTTCTAGATCTGCTGCACCAAGCACAACATCAATTAGATTAGAAACATCTAAACCTCATCAGCCAGGAGCTGCATGGGTGTGATAATTAAGCTTGTTAATTGGCCAGAAAACGTGGCCCAAAAGGGAAAGCATGTGGTGGTGCACCCCTGTGTGTACTCCACTGTGGGAGATGGGCAGCGTAGGGACAGTCAGTAGGTTGCTGGCTGCTGTTTACAGGCATCTCTCTTCTGAGTTTGTCCTGTCTTTTCTTGGATGCATATTAATTTGCAGTACCTGCAGCGCCCTGTGCCGAGGTGTCCCCAGTGCTCGAGTGCTGGGGTTGCGTGTGAAGGGCTTCTCCTGGGGAGTTTTGAACCTGCCTCCTGCTTGTTTCACCTGGTGTCTCTAGTTCTTGCGCTGGAAGGATGCAGCAAGCAAACGATCATCGTTCATTAGCTTCTTGTTACCTGTGGTTTCACCGAGCTCCAGCACATCACGTGTTGCTCTGTTCCTGTGCCAGCTCTTCTGGAATAGATATTTTAAGATTTCTCTGCAGTGGAGTGGATGGAGGAGGGAGGTGGTATGCAGCGGTGGGATAGTTGTGGTTCTCCAGTCGTTTATTTTATTATTGATATTACCATAATGCCTAGAAAGGGAGCAGGACTGTTGGGCATACAAATTAAAATAGGTGACAGGTGGAGATGCCAAGGTGGACAAGGAAGCAGTGAAAACTGGTGGGTAGGAAGCTGTAAGTAGAGTAATGAAAGGCATTTTCTTGCAGGCCTTCAGAAGCCTTGGGAGTCAACTTTGGATCCTCATGAAGACAAATCAAATTATTAATCTCATGGAAGTTCCTGTGACTTATTGCTGAAAGTCAGTTCACTTTGATTCTTACAACGTGCAGAGGGAAAGACAAGAAATCAAGTGTTGCTCTTAGTTCTTTTGCTCTGCTTCTGCTCATTCCTCTGCATCTTTTCAGTAGTCTGCTTGATTTTGTCCACCATACCGATGTTTAAAAATAACCCTCTGTTTGAATTCTTCCTCTGACAAAGGTGGGTCACTGTGCTGAGCTTAGGGTACCTGCATTTCCCTTTTGAGAATGGCATGTTTGCATCAGGCAGTGCTCCCTGGGGTAAGGAGAGACGTTTGCTGTGCACTGGTCGCTGCAGTGCTTCAGCAAATAGGAGGGGGAACAAAAAACAAAAGCCCCGTTACTCTGCCAGTTTGGCTTAATAGTTGTGTTTCTGCCATCTGAAACAAGCCCCGTTTCTTCTGTTGCAGACCTGAGCGATTGGGGAAAACTGTTAGACTGCGTAGGAGAAATGGTGCACATCCCTGCTTTTCCTGGAGTGTCTTTAGAATAGCGTGAAGTGTTCATTTTAGCAAGAGCAAGAAGACACCATGAAGATAGAGGGATTTTCTTATGTTATTTGTGTCAGAAAAAACGTTCCTTTTTTAAGGAAGCTTAAAATTTGGAGTCCTGTGTATCTCTCTGGCACCTACTGGGATTGCTTTAGGGCTCAGCAGTTTAAAAAAAATCAGGCTGACTCGTCTCCAAGTGAAATGGAGGCAAAAATTTGAGATTTTTTTTTTTATTAATGCCCTTTTCAAACTGTTTTTGAAGGCTGTCTGCTCATCGAGGATGTATACTCAGAGATAATGCTGCGATTGTCTCACCACCATCACTGCTTTTGTAGCAACAAGGATTTTTGTTTCGTCTGGCAACTCTAGTATTGTGAACGAGTTTTTTTTATTTGTTCTTGACATTTTTCTTCAGAATTGTTTGATAGAAATAGGCATGTGTGTACTTTTTTTTTTTTTTTAAAATCACTGTGGTTTGTCCCTAGCTCTCTTAACCGATCAGAAACAATACAAGCTGGCTTGTCAGCCCAACAGTCTGTCATGGCAAACAAGCCTTGCACGTCCATGGCGCTTCGCTCTATTGTGTCTGTGGTAGACCTCCTCTGGATGGGAGGGGAGTGAAAAGTGAGAAAATGAAAAATTTTGTTTAAAAGGAAAAGAAAAAAAAGCTTCTGTGTCATTTCCTACTGCAGCAAAATCTAACTGAAATTCCGCTTTGGTCATGGGCTTTCCTTGGGGTCCGACTACTGGAGGTTTCTGTCCTGTACGGTTTTCTGCCTGCAGTTCTTGATGCTTCTCTCTGTCGAAGTGTGCGTCAAACTCCGCTGCAGCGAGAGCCCCTGAATTTTCCAGCTTCTTTCTTTTTACAGTCCGTTGGAGAAGTGGTTGCAGTAATCGCTTCTGCAGCGTGGTCTCCTCTGCTTCCTCACGCTGCTGAGCTGCAACCTTCGTGGCCTGTGCTGTATTTACCTTCAGGGAGCTGCTCGATTGCAGACACCAGGAAGAAGATTGCTTTGCTGGGGAAAAACTCATCTCTGCATTTTCAAACAATGAAAGTTCTCAAAATGTTTTTTTCTAAGGCATGAGGCAGGTACAGCAGCTTAAATACACACAGGCCTCTCAGCAGCCCAGGTCTGTGCCTCCTCCTAAAATAGGAGTTGGTGTTTATCAGTGAGGGAAATCATCTCGTTTACATGGGAACGCTGGAATAATATTTTCGGTCTGAAACCTGGTTTATGGGAATTCTTGCTTCGTATTTCTTTAGGGCCAATAACATGCCTCTTGCCATTAATTGCCACGTAAACTCACAGCAGTGCAAAAAGGGTTTGTGTGCACCGAGAAGTGATAGTTTGCTCCGTGTGAGATTTTTCTCTGCCTTCTAGGCTAAGGCCAAAGCAGGTTTTTCATGGAAGGAGACAGCAACGTGCACGGGGAAGGCAGCTCCCATGCCGGGTGCTGTGGGAGGTGCTGGTGCTGGTGTCTGCAGCTCCCAGTGATGCCGCCGGTGCAATTTGCATGTTTTGAGAGCTTGCTGTGCTGTCACCAAGGATGTCTTCCTGGTGTCTGGGGAGAAGGGAGAGGGGTGGGTAGTGTGTATTGACAAATTTTCCGTAAGTGTTTTCAGTATGTGAGCGTGAAGAATCGCACCAAGACTTGTGCTCTGTTCAATGGAAGAACTTAAACTCCTTAATTCTTGTTTCTCAGCCTCGTGAATGGTCCGTAGACTCCTACAAGGACTTTGCAAAGCAGCCGTGTGTATTCTGTTCCGTGATGCACAAGATCTTGTCTTTGGGGAACCATTACTGCATTGTACACTGGGACAGGGCTCAAAGTGAAGTCAGTTGCAACTCTGTTTTTGCAGTAAACGAACAGAAAGCCCGACACTCCCTTTCTGTTGCAAAACACTTTTGCTTTATCTCTAGGAACGATTTGCTTTCCCTGGGGGTGGCCTTGGGGAATAGCAACTAGCCTGGGATTTTTTTGGAAAGTGAATATGATTTAATGTAAGGGTTTTCTTTTTTCTTGTTTGTTTTTTAATGTTAGGTTTGTGCTGGCTGTGGGCAGCGCAGTCTTCGATGCGATGTTTAATGGTGGAATGGCCACAACTTCTACAGAGATTGAGCTGCCTGATGTGGAGCCTGCTGCCTTCCTAGCTCTGCTGAAGTAAGCTTCTTCTAACGTACAGTGTAACTGGAATGAACAGATTTATTGTAGAGACGAATGTTTTTAATGAAATCAGTGAACCATTTTGTAGAGTGGAGATCATTAAGTTCCTAAGTAAAATGCCTCTTTGATCTGTTCAAGGGTGTTTAAATGCTGATGTTAAATCCCTCTTTTCCTGGGTAAAAGTCTAGTATAGCTATTGCACAAAAACATCTGACTCGCTCCACGTTTTGGTTTAGCAAGAGTTAAATGAATATGCCCTCCTGCTGCTGACCTGCACTATGGGCAGAACTAAACTGGATAGTTTATAATTTTGTAAATATGTAGTTATATATAGTTACACCATGCAAATGCAGCAACAGGGAGGTGTTCTAGTGAGCAACTGCAGTAAGTGCACGTGCTGGCCCTTGTAGTTAAGTTGATACTCACTTGTTCAGACATTGCCTCATAAATTCTCGTTCATGAATTGGTTTGATTTGATCTAAATGCTGTTTGAGAGAAGTGGGGAAAAGTAATCCTCTTAAAGCTCTGTAAGTTACAAATACTTGGAGCTCATTTAGGTTATGGGCAAACGAGCAAGTTATAACAGGTAAGCAAGGGTGTGAAATCAGTGTCAGCCATTCTGTATGGTGTCTCTCCTTGTGCGTGTTTTATTCCTCTTTTGGAGAGCTGGTTTTGAATTTACATTTACAGCCTGCGTTGCAAGTCTGCATGCTGGGGGAAGGAGGAGGAAGGGGCTGTAACATTCTATTCAGCGATTTCTTTAAGCTCGGCTGGTGCCATATAACACCCAACAGCAATCCTGAATGTATGCTGAAAAGTCATTGTCCTGTTTCTATAGGATTTCTGTAACCTACTTCCAGGGGTTTCCAGTCCTGTGCTCTTGACACGTTCCTCGCTTGCTTCCTATTGGGAGCAATGACTATATATAGCTTTGGCACACTTTTTGCTTTACCTTCAAAAAGTGCTTCGGTCATGACTGTGCTATCTTAGAAGATTTTAAATTTGATCTTTGCTAGAATGAAAGACCAGAAATAATAGGAAGCCCCTAGCCCCCTCCCCTTTGGCTCATTTTAAACCAGGCACCAGCACACGGGGAATCCCTCTAATTGGCGTATGACTCTGTCAGCCAGGTAAATCTCTCTGGAGTGCAGAGCTAGTATCTATCTTTAAGACTTAGTGAAGCTAAAATACCAACTGAATTAGAGGCAATGTCATGTTGTTTCCCTGTCAGTGCTGAGATTTCAGCACTTGAATAAACAATGCGATCATCTGAAAAGATTAAGGTGATGAGTTTAGGTGATTTCAACAGAAACGTTTATATTTCTGTATAGGAGAAATTGTGTGTGGATTATCACAGTGCCTGTAAAGTTTGCAGTTAACAGTAGCTGTGCACATGGTCCAGTGATACCTTAGGTACTTAAATCCAGAATCAAACTGTTGCTTTTAAAATGCTCAGAGCTTAAATGTGCCAAAGGAAGTTTGGGTGCTGCGTTTCAGTAGGAAGCTTACCAAGAATGTGGTATGAGCCTTCCTAGAGTAAAATCAGTCCCTCCAAACACTGATCTGAAATGGCAGCTGATCCTTACATATGTCTCTGGACTTGCTCCAAGCCATGACCTAATGCTGTAGGATCAGGAGCTTATCAAGGGACAAAGCGCCCATCCTGAGTGTTCAGTGGAAGATCCCTTCTGGATGCTAGATTGTGATTGTGTTTGTCAGCTAGTGGCCTTTAATAGGTCTGCTGTAATTGCGTAGGAGATCCTTTTTTATTATTATTATTTTCATGGTAACACAAAGTACATTTGATTGTATGGGGTTATAATCTAAGTCTTCTTTTAAATTGATACTACTCTTTTTCACAGTTTGAGCCTCTCTTGTTATCCCTCTTAGCACACACTGTTTGGACTATTGTAAAAATAAATACTAACATAGTCATTGCTGTAAACAGAACTAGTTGTTTTTAGGGCAACTGTGTTTTTTTTAATCTTGTAATAAAAAGGATTACTTAGTGCAAATAGGACTGGCAAAGGGATGTGTGCAAAATACATTCATGAGCCTGTGCCTTGATGCTGTTATTAACAGATGCTCTAGAGCAGCACAAAAGCCTGCTTTCAACAGCAATGAGAGTGCTTCCCTTCCTCTGAATCCCCCTGTTTATGCTTCCCTGAATTGCATCCTGGCCGGCTCTAGCTAGAGGACCAGGAGCTCCACTGCTGCTCTGCAGCCAGTCCCTCCAGATGGGGACACTGCCTGGCTGTGTCCCTGCTGCTGCGTGAAGCCTCCAGGAACAGCGGCCACCTGACATGTTGCTCTGCCCCTTTCAGAGAAATGCAGGAGAAGAAATTGCTGGAGTTTCCAAAATATCCCGTGGAATAGGAATGCCAAGCACAGTTAACACACTTTAATATTACACTTCTGTGCTTTGTGCCTCTCAGATCCTGATTGGCAAACGCTCGACTGGTTAGAGGAAAAACAGTAAACAAAAACTCTGCATGGGATTAGGACTAACATCAAGTGTGTAGCTGGTTTTACTGAACTCAGCCTGTCAGTTCCTGTTGTCTCTAATCAGCATGCTTGGGTATGAGGAGGCTCGGTCAGGCTTCCTATGAAGACCTTTGTTTTTCCATGCGGTATGAATGTACTTCCTTGTTTTGGCCTAACAGTGAAGGCTGATGCTTTGCTAGCAGCGTGGCAGTCCTTGTTTTTCATTGCAATTAACTTGTGCTTTATGCTGAAGTTATATTGTGTGCTGTACTTTAACATCTGTATAATGAAATGAAACAGTTCAGTATATAAAGTGAAGAGATGAGGGGAAAGGTGGGTATGGATAAAACACTTCATCTGCAGTGGATGTATGTGTTTGAGTGCTTCGTGTGACTTTTGGAATAGTATGTAAAATAAAGCTTCTCTTCTGAAGTAGGCAGGCAGAGTTGAAATTTTTGTCCTTGTTTAGTCTAATCAAACAGCCAAAAATGTTAATTTTAAGGGGTGTACTTGGCCAGAGGCTGTTCTTGCCTAGCGTAAGTGGCAGGATAAACGGCGCTCTGGTTGTGGGATGCTAGGCAGTTCGACGTGCTTCAGCAGATATTCCAGCTATTTCATTCATTAAAAGTTATACTATAAAGAGAGTGTGGGTTTTTCTGTTTTTTAAAGGAGGAAAAAAAAAAAAGAAAAAGCTTCTCCTTGGTAAACCAGAGTCAGTGGAAAGGATGTGAAAACTGTTCCATCTCTCAAGTATAGGAAATGGGGCCAGGATGATGCGCAGAAGCACAAACATGGTTTTTATGAACTGTTATCTTCTTGGCTTCACCAGAGCAATGTTTGTTTGCATGCTTTCAGATTTCTTTATTCAGACGAAGTTCAGATTGGACCAGAGACTGTTATGACAACACTTTACACAGCTAAAAAATATGCAGTTCCAGCCCTCGAAGCTCATTGTGTGGAGTTTCTGAAAAAAAACCTCCGAGCAGACAATGCATTCATGCTGTTAACACAGGTGAGTTTGCCATTGTTTGCTTTACATCCCTTGCGCAAGGTCCATCAGAATAGGAAAACAGAAATTTTCTTGAGTGTAACGGAGTTGATTATCCAAAATGGAGCAGTTCTGTGTCATTTTGAATTCTTCCTTACAGGAGTCTAGCGCTGATGAGCAGGTTCTTACAAAGAACAATAAAATACAGCAAATGTTGCTGCCGTTTCAGATCTGCTTTCTGTTTTGGTGTGGCAGGCGATTCCTTCCATAGTGTGAGCTGGGCAAGAAATTAACAGGGTGGAAAAATTTCATCTGCCAAGAAGAAAAGTGAAATGAAAGGATTTTTGCATGTTCAGATTCAGGACTGGTGTAATACACTTTCTCTTGCTACATCTAGCTGGCCAGGTGTTCTTTGAAGGGCTTTTTTGCAGTAATTTCCCTGAAGTGGGGGTGAAAGACAGAAAATGCAGCTTTGTCATGAGTGCTTTGGTTTATTTTCGTAGGAGAGGAACAAAGTGATCTCTTCCTCAGCCTGTTCCAGCTCGCCCTCCCGCTGTACTGAAGGCATGCGAACCTGGAGTTCCAGTACAGCTGCGTTTCTTGACTCTTTGTGGGGCCGGTTGCGCATCCTTGTGCCCCTCTGTCTGATCCGATCTGGGAGGGTTGGACTCCTCCATCTTCCATTTGACTCTTTTAAGCAGCAAACTTGAAGACAGTGTTCACAACTTCTGGTTATTTTGGAGAAGATCGGAGTTTGTGTGCAGGTTGATTAAATTAGCATCACTGTCCTTCCCATTTCCTAGCCCCATCTTTTCTTTTTGGTCCCTGTCACCCTCTCTGCTGACGGCTGATGACCTATCAGTGACTTCCACAGGCTGTCACCTGTGTGTTGCAGCGTGTAGCATTGCCAGGGACACCCTGGTGTGGGTGGTGTGGGAACAAGAAACAAACAGGCATTGTGTGTGTGAGTTTCTTTCCTTTAGAGAATGGGCATACTAACTGTGGAGGAGTACTTCTGATCAGCCAGCTCAGGAAAGCTGCTGTGATTTCTGGTGTTAAACAGACCTTGCGTAGGAGTTTTCACAGCTGCCCTGACTTGGGGACCAGTGCACTAAGGTGGTCTGGCTCTGAGGGGTTGTCCTGTCTTGGCCGGCATATCTGTCTGCTGACTTTTTTCCTCCCTGTCAGGAGTACAAGTGTCTTTCAGGCTCCGACTGTAGTTACTGCATCCGTGGCAGTGTCTACACCAGCAGTTTTTGCAGAAATTGAAGCAGTGTTGGCCTGAAGCAGTCGCTGCTGAGCTCTTTGCTGTTTGGTGCGATTAGGCTGGGATTTTATTTGAGTTAAGATATTTGGGTCAAGTTCTCAAAGTAGTTCCACATTACATTGCTGTTGTAGACACTGTTCGCTGCTAGGATTCAGCTATTGCTGCAAAATACCATGTCCCTCTTTACACATCTTTTTAACTTGGCCCTTTTCCATATGCCATAAACAGGCGAGGCGGTCTCTGAGGCACGGGAGAACCACACTGCACCTCCCTGGGGCAGAGTCAGGATTTAAAGATTCTTGCTTGGGTGATGGTAGCCAAATATGCGCTCTCATCTGATGCACAGTAGGACAATTGTAACTCTTTGGCTGCAGCTCTCCTGTTCTTTGGGTTCAGCAGCCTGCAATCTGAAAGATCGAGAGCTGTTATCCAAGAGCTGAGAAGAAGTCTTTCTTGTAGGCTGCATTTGAAGAGGCATCTTACGCCAGCCATCACCTCATGAGGATTAGAGGTGTCAGCTTTTTGGTGGTATTCTTTATGCAGGGATTTTTGTGGCATGCTATGTCTCTTTAACCTGACTTCGCTAACATCTAGGTTCATGGTGACTTCCTCACAAGTCACAAAGGTCCCTGTTTGACAAAAGAGGAAGGTGTTCCTAGTTTTTGAGGTATCAAAACCAAGATACTGCCTGGCACTCTGTCAGCTGCACTGGGGCAGCTGAAATGCCAGATGGAGACAGGCTGTCCTGCTTCCTTTTGTTTGTGGCTTATCCATTATGATTAATTATCAGTGGTGACTTGTATCTAGTTTATGTTCGCTGTTGCAGTATATCAAACCCCTGAAAGGTTTGAGGCTGGTGTTCTTTGAGAAATGTATCTGTATCTTGGGCTGCATGAGGCATCTCACTTAATGGATCTCTTCTCAAAATGCTCTCAGTTCTGGTCCTTCAGTGTGAAAATCGGCCTCTGTTTTCTGCTTTTGCCTCAACAAATTGACAATTTGTACAGTCAGTTACAGACCTGAGATGCATCTTGTACAAAACATTTCCCAACAGGCTTAAGATTGTGGACCTAAGATCTCAGAGCCCCAAACCTCCTTAGCGTGCATCGTTCCTGAATCCTGCTGGTCCAGCAACCGTGTCATTGACAGCATTTCAAGCAACTGCTATTCTCTGGCAGAAATACCAGTGGCAAATAGCTCTCCTAATTGATTGTGCCTCATTGTAAACCGTGATCCTCTTTCGTGCCACATGCAAATGTCACTTTGATCAACAAGGAAATAATAGCTTGCCTAAAGCTGCTGTGGGAGAGAACTCTGCGAGTGTAACGTAAGTCCTTCACGTGTCAGAAGGCACTACAGTAGTAAAGTCTGAGTCAGTCACAGCTCTTGGATCCCGAGAGTGCAGGGCACTGGCAGGCCTCCAGCCCCCGGAGCAGGTGATGACTGCTGAAGCTTCCCTGGTCCCTGAGAAAACGGAGACCTGTTTCAGCTCTTCGCACTTGAGGTCTCGGCGCCAAAGGTTGGCCTTGCTGAGCTCTACAGCCCATGAGCAAGGGTGAAGCAGAAGATGCTCAGTAGTGCTAGCCTCTGCGAGTGACTGAATTCCAGCCCAAAACACGATTTTTCAACCTTACCTGTGGCAGCAGGTTCAAGTTCCAGTGTACTCTTGTGCTAATGTTAGGTGTGATGTTAAGGCAGTTCCTTCCTAAATAGCAGAACCAGAGCATTGGAAATAAGAGGTTGTCTTAGTGACTTTTGTGTGTTCCCACCTCATTTCTGCTTATGCTAGGCACAGGGGTGGTTGCACCAGATGACCTTAAAGGTCCTTTCCAACCTAAATGATTCTATCATTCTACGTCTTGGTGATCTAGGGGCATCTGAAGTGGTATTGAAATTGTTATGAGACTGCACGTTGCTGGGCAGAGAGATTCTGAGCAGCTCTGGGCTGCGTGCAGGCTTTGTTTGGAATAGTAACCTATTTTGGGGGGAATTCTTTGAGGTAACTACGTTAGAGTAATTGTTTCTGTGCAAAACATGCAAATGCACTAAGCAGGCTGCGTACCCCGCAGGATTTTGCACATCTCGACGGGACGCAAGCAGCGTGCTTGCTAAGGTGTTTTTGCTAATACGTGAGATCAGTGTGACTATATTCTTACAGAATAAGCTGTCTCTGCATATCCTTAGAGTGAGCAGGCCTGGAATCACTGGACAAAGCTTTTGTCTAAATATAAAAATGTTGTAGTAAAAATTGCCCATGCTCAGCTGACGTGGTCAGTATGGCGCTAGAAAGCACTATAGCCGTGTTAACTGATGTGATGTTAAAACAAAGACGTGCCTGAAGACACGCACAGCTAAAATGGACCTGATGCCAAGTGCAGATTTTTCTAGTGTTTGCCTTGTCATGCTTAACTGCTTGTGAAAGACTGCTGCAGCCCAGTGAATCCATGATGCAGTCAGGCATAGTATTGCTAATGAAGATGGGCTCTGGGAGAGAAGGGGGGGGGGTCCTTACTTAGTGTAAACTTTAAAATACCTTTTGTGTTAACGACTGCTTCTTCATTACTAGGCAAGACTTTTTGATGAGCCTCAGCTGGCCAGCCTTTGCCTAGAGAACATAGACAAGAACACATCGGATGCCATCAATGCGGAGGGGTTTACAGACATTGATCTGGGTAAGCTTTTTTTCCCTCCTCCCTCTACATGCTTTCATAACAGGCTGGCCTCCAGGGTTGTTACAGGTTAATACTTGGCACTTCTCTTCTGTGGCTTTGCTGTTCTGGAGTGATCTGTTGAACGAACAGTCTCTGGCACTAAGTGGCTAGAGACAAGGCATTTGCAAAAGAGCACGCTTGCTTGCAGAAATATCCTGGAATCTGCTTACTTTGGTGCAACTTGAGTTTTCTGGGCATAATACAAAGCCCATTTCCTCTGTTGTTGTTGGCAGGTTTTGGGTGGGTGTAACTTGCCTTCTTTTGTGGAGTTGGCCTTGTTCCCTGTATCTTCGTCAGGTTTTGGGAGTTAAAAAGGTGTTGGTTTTTTGGAAGCAAGAACTGGCTATTTTAATTAACGTATGTGGTTTCCAAACTTGCTGGGCACAGTTAATAAACATTCAAATTCAGACTTTAACCTTCTTCCAATGAGATGGACTGCGGAGGTAAGGCACGGGTAACCTTCTGGCTTTCCTGCTGCTTGCTTCATCCAAATTTGACATCAAGTAAGTTGCAATTCATTCTACTGCACTTCCATTAACATGCGAATTAAATGGGCACTGTTTGCTGCTCCAGTGAGTTACTTGCTTATGGAATATGCACGTATATCTTCCTCAGAGGCTGCAGGCAGCACTTTTGGGAGATGCTGTTTTTTCAGTTGATTCTCTTTTACTTACCTTGGCTGTATATAGGGTACTTCTGGCCAGGTAAAATCGGATAATTTGGGTTAGTGCCTAAAGTTGTCACTATCTGTCCTGCCTTGCAGACACCCTGGTTGCGGTGCTGGAGAGGGATACCCTGGGGATCCGGGAGGTTCGTTTGTTTAATGCAGTGGTTCGCTGGTCAGAGGCTGAGTGTCAACGGCAGCAACTTCAGGTGATTCCAGAGAACAAGCGGAAAGTACTGGGCAAAGCGCTTTCTCTTATCCGCTTCCCATTGATGACTATTGAGGAGTTTGCAGCAGGTAACTGAACAAAGGCGTTTCTGGCAACCCTGGTCTTTGCATTCTCTGAACTACAGAGGATCAAGTACATGAAAATGGATTTTCTCTGTGTATTCTGTAGTAATTTAAATTTGAGATTATCCCCCATGCCCATTGATGTACAAAATCTACTGTGTAAATGCTGTTTTGATCCATAATCATTCACTCTTCTTTTAAAGACTATGGTGCTCTATCAGGTAGGAGCAAGCTGCATCATAGCTGTTTGTACTCGTGGTATGTTTAGAAGGTTACTTTCTCATTCAGCTGAGACCAAAGATCTAAACAGGGGTTCACGTGCTTTCCTTTCTGACCATTCCAAGCACTTAAACTACATGAAGCTAATGGAGTTGCAAATAATTGGGGTTGATTGTAGCCTGCTCCTGAAGAGAAATGAGAATGTTTCTCCCCACGCTCTGTTTGCTGCTGTCTGTAATCCATTGGTGGTGTTGGCCATGTCTTGCCAATGCCCTTCAGAGCAGAGCCCCATAACAGAAAAAACTTTCAAAATGTTCTTTGAGCTGAAGGGTTGGTGTTGTTTAGTCTGTGTCTCAAAGCATTTCTCAAGTTTACATTAAGATCTTGATCTGCAAAGATGTTGAAATCATTTAACAGTTTTTACTAAAGATTTTTTTGGTTTTGTTTTCATTGCCTGTTGTCTTTGACTTCATACTCTGGTGATTCTCCAGGGATTGAAAACTGGCAATCGGCTTAAATAGTTTTCATGCTAAAAGACACTGTGGAGCCATTTTCAAAACCGAAACTTGTTTTAGGCTGCAAAGAAGCAAAAAGGGTCACTGACACCACTTCCTTTGCAAATCACTTCTCAAGGCAGAGACGGCGTCAGCTTATCGACAGTTAATGTACATATTTCAAGATGAAGAGGGGTATTAGTAAGAAGTAAATCTGTGCTTAAAACTTGGTACCCACTTTCTGTTGTGCCTGTCACAGCTGCGATGTTGGTCTTAGGGACATGAATCTCTTCAGAAGCAGCTTGGTCAGGGAGGCAGAGATCCGTTCATCCCAACTGCGTAACTTCCCTTTGGTGTTGGCACCGGGTGAAACCGAGGCACACTCTGCTCCTCGGTGTGCACCGTGCCAAACAGCAGCTTTGCAGCAGGTCACAGCCTTCCGACCTGGCTTGATGGGAGAGACCATCCTCCTTCTGGATAGCTGTACAGCCGTCAGAGTAGTTTGTATATACTGAACTTTGTGTTTTTCTGTAGGTCCTGTTTCTTTCAACCCTTCCTTCAGATCTTGTATTGTTCTATCTCACTGGGAGGAATGTGTTAATTTTGGCATACTTGGGTTGGAGCCTTTGAGCTGGGAATGTCAGTGCCTCTCCCCATACTGTCTGTCGCAACTGCCTGTTCAACTCTGATCTTTGGTTAGTCTTCTTGCTTTGAAAGAAACTGTTAAATTTTCTCCATCCGCTTTAACCTAAAAGATGAACAACAGAAACCCCAAACCTGAGAGGCTGCGCTGGTCAGCTGTTCCTTAAACAAGGGACTACCTTGGAATTACTTCTGCTTTATCCTTTTTTGATTTCTTTGGTGATCACAGCAGACATAGGAGAGGGAAAGCATTCCCCTCTGCCCCACCTCTCAAAAACAAAACAAAACAACAAAAAAAAAGGATTTTTACAGGCAGTGGTTTCACCAGTTTATTGTATAATCTGGTATCGAACGTGGAGTTTTGCGTGAAGATGTTTTAACTGGCAAATGTGTCACTCCCTTCCCTTAGAGCAAGTAATTTGAAACTTTTGAGAATTGAATTGCAGCAACACAGGATAAGTTTAGACATGATCAATGACGGCTAACTTGTGCTGAGCAAAGTATCCATAAGCTCATTTATCTGTTAACAGTCTTTAAATTCTTTCATGTCTACCTATTGCAGCCTTGGACCACATTATGTCTGCATAACATCGTGCTGAATTTAACCAACTACAAGTTGTTTTGGACCAACAAGTAGCTAGGCGTTTGCTTCCCGCATTAAAGAGCACTTAATGCTATTGTTTCTCGAATATGCCGTAGTCTTGTTTCTGTTAAAGTCCTCTTGCAAATAGAGGTGCAGAGCAGCTTTTGACTCTTAAGCTAAAAGACTAATTTTCACCCGGTTCCACTTTTGAAAGTATTCGAAGTAGTTTAAGCATTGCTTTGGGAAAAACATCTGGTTACTGGAGAAGAGATGGGAATGTGTTTCAGCTCTTCCCAAAATCGCTAGCATTTTTCCCTAGGTTCTACGATAAAGGTATTAAAAAAACCCAAAGCAGGGATTAAATGCCCGAGGGAAGGAGGGAGTTAATGCAGGGCATGAGCTGAACCACCTTTGTCTTGACTGAAAAATACTCCTATGCTTTCTAAGTTGATGGTAACCAGGTGACATTCCCTCCTGCTGCCCCTCACAGGCTTTCATGATGTCTTAACAGTAATGTTATAAACTACCAGTGTAGATGTGTGAAAATCCCTGTCTCTTACCAGTATTATCATCTCCTGAGGGAGCGGGGGAAGGATTAGCTGCATGTTTTGGGTTGTTAAACCAGTCCTGTTAGCCAAATGTTCTGCAGAGCTGCGCACTTAATCGCCGTTTCATGTACGTGCTCTGCAGTCCACGACTGGCGTGCAAATAAAAGGCAGGCAGCACGTTTCTGTCAGGGATTTAACTTCGCGACACACCAGCGAGATCCCACGTGTGATGTGGGTGTGGCCCGCAAGTCAAGTTCGCCTCCCCATGTAAATCCCAAAAGGATCCCTTCTGGTTTCTGAAGGCTGACAGCATTGCTGCTTTTGTGCTCCTCTGCAGGGCCTGCCCAGTCGGGAATCCTCACGGATCGGGAAGTGGTGAGCCTGTTCCTCCACTTCACAGTCAACCCGAAGCCGCGGGTGGAGTTCATCGACAGACCGCGCTGCTGCCTGCGAGGGAAGGAGTGCAGCATCAGCCGATTCCAGCAGGTGGAGAGCCGCTGGGGGTACAGTGGGACTAGTGACAGGATAAGGTCAGCTTCTCTGCTAATTCTGCTGCTGATAGATTCGTGTTTACTGAGCTTTGAGCCTACTCTAGACCTAAGCCAGCAAGGTTACATGCTAGACCCTGACTTCCACTCTATCAACCTAGTGCGAACCCTGAAGGGAAAGCGTGTTGCTGGGCAAAAGCATTGCCCGATGCGTTAACCTGCACGTGCAGCTGCAGGCTGCCACTTTGCTTCAGTATTGGCGAAGGTTTCCAGCAAATGCAGCCCTCCAGCACAGGCCTCTTGGGGGATTATTCCTCTCCTTTTCAAGTAGCTTCCTGCAGCTGTACGGGCACGTAGCGGTTGGAGTCACCAGGCAGCTCCTGGCTTCCTCCTGTGCCTGGGTGTGTCGACTAACCAGTGCTCCATCAGGTCAGTTCCCTGCTCTACTGCAAGTGTAAATGTGGCTTGTTGAATCCCCTTAATCTTGCCTATTTGAGGGAGGGATTAGGAGAAAATGCTTGCTGCGCCTGCTTTTCTGCTAGTATCTATTTTGTTTAGACCTAAGCTTGTAGAGAAACGGCAAAGCCCAGTCATGGTGCCAGAGATGTGGAGGTGTGGCGTGGCAAGTGGTGGTAGTTTGCAAGCTTTGCGTGGCCAGGCAATTAGAGCAAGACAGGAGGTAATCAGAAAGCCTTGATTATTTCCTGACTCATCTTTGCCATGAGTGGAAGGGGGACGCTTACATTAACATTCTCAAGATTTTTCGTCAGTGGTTCTTTTGCATATCGATAGAGATGTTGGGTGGATCTTTTGGGCCATTCATCCCCTTACACGAGATTGTAATTGGAAGAGCTGCTGGCTCCAGACACTTAAACTGCTCTTAGATCGAACGTTGAGAGACCTTTTGGAGCTTGTATTTGACTTTTAAGTCCAACTGCTGACAGCGTCAGGGTCAGTCTTCAGCGAGGCTTGTGTGCAGTTTCAACACTGAATATTTTATGCTGGTTGCAGAGCAGCGGCTTCTAGCCTGCCGCAGATGTTTGTTCTTGAAACATGCAGGACTGAAAGAGTTGGTGGATGGGTGAAGGAATTATGTTGGCAGTTTGGCAGGCAATGAAGCTTTCTGCTTGCATGGGACGATGGAGCTGTAGTGGGGCAGTGGGGTGAATATCCTTCCCCATGCTGCTTTGGGCAGCAGGGATNGTGCTGCTTTGGGCAGCAGGGGTTCCTGTGTTCAGGAGCTATTGAATCTTACTTCCTACTCTTGGATAAATGTTGAGTGCAGCTACCCTGCAGCTATAGCCAGCAAATACNATGCTGCTTTGGGCAGCAGGGATTCCTGTGTTCAGGAGCTATTGAATCTTACTTCCTACTCTTGGGTAAATGTTGAGTGCAGCTACCCTGCAGCTATAGCCAGCAAATACTCAGAAGCACATTAACGATTCTCCTCCAGTGCTCAGCAGTGAAATATCTAATGATGCTTTAAGTGGTCTTTGCTGTTACCTTGCTGGAAACACTGCTGCTGCCGTGAGGGTGGGCACTCTTCCACGCTCTGCAGGCTATCCTGCCTTTGCCTGGCTGGCATTTTTGGATGCCGACATTGTGCCGCAGCCTCGAAATGCTTTCTGAGCCTGGGCTCTGAAGTTTGGTCATGGGATTGTGCAGCTCTGTGTTTTACACGAGCAAAAAAAATTATTGCCGGCCCATTAGGACAGCCCAAGTTATAAGCTTACAAACTGTGGTTTCTGTAAAGGATTTCAGTTATTAGTAAGAGTTGCATTTAAAACTGTAGTACGTTTGATTAAATCGTAGGTGTAAAATTAAAGTGAGTGAAGATCTTTGTGTGTATCATCCTTGTACTAAAACAGTACAGGAGTGGCAAGTTGGTCTGACTTTCCTGATCTGTTCCCGCAGGTTCTCAGTAAACAAAAGGATATTTGTAGTTGGGTTTGGATTATACGGATCCATACACGGGCCAACGGATTACCAAGTAAATATACAGGTAATTCTCTCCAGTATGTTAAAAATATTTGCTGCTGTAGGGACTACCTTACAGATTTTAGGGAATATGCAACAAAATCTTAAATTAGAAGGGACCGTATTTGTTTCCTAGGTAGGGTGGTTGGCAGATGTAGTGAGGGCCAGATGGGGCACCGGGGATAAGAGGGATTATTGCTCTCGATTTTATGCAACCTCCCGTTGCATGCGTCACTGCAGTATCTCCCCAAGTCCGCTCACAGCCCTTGAAAATACATCTCGGAGTTGTGACGCAGTTTGAGAAGAAGCTGTGCGCGTTTTTCCACACCGAGCAGGCCAGGCCAATTCTGCCCTGCAGGTGCTGCAGCAGCAGTTGAGAGCTGCAGTAGTACTTGGACTGACTTTTGCTCCGCGCTGTACAAATGCAGTGGAGCAGTCACGATTCCACAAGGGAAGAGAAGAAAGCAATTGCTGTGTCTGTGCTGGGCCCATGCAGTGCCCATGTGCGGCCTCACGTCGTCAGTGTCCCGTTGGAGCTGATGAGTAGGACTGAGGGAGACTCAGTTGTCTGAAGTCCACTGTGATCTTGTTAAAAGACTGGGGCGGCTTACGGANTTTGTGATCTTGTTTAAAGACTGGGGCGGCTTATGGAAATGTTGTGTGCCTTGTTCTGGATGCGCGTACGTAACCCTGGTCTGGATCACTGGAGAAGAACAGTCCCTGGGAAACTTATCCCAGCACAGCGTGGCTGATGTGACGAGCACAGTCTGGCAGCACTTCTTCCTTAATTGTCAGGGTCTCCTTCTGGTGCCCCTGAGCTCTTGGAGGAGACAGGCAAGTGAAGATCTAAGTGCAGGACGTTGGCCTGCAGTCCTCTGCCAGGCTGCAGGGTAAGGAGGGAGTGTCTCGGGCTGTCTGGGACCTGAGCCCGCAGTAGTTTGGTGTGATCACAGCCGTAAACATGTACACGAGTAACGGGATAGTGCAGTCGTAATGGGACCGGTCAAACTGTTGAGTCCCTCAGAGTCAGTCCAGTTCAGGGGACACATACCTGCACTGGGGCAGGGCAGCATTCGACTAACGGTGCAGATTAAAAGTTAACACATGTCTTACAGATCATCCACACAGACAGTAACACGGTCCTGGGGCAGAACGACACGGGGTTCAGCTGTGACGGATCATCAAACACTTTCCGGGTCATGTTCAAGGAGCCTGTTGAGATTTTACCCAACGTCAACTATACAGCATGTGCTACTCTAAAGGTACCATCCTGGGGCGGCGTGGGTAGGAGAGAGGCTTATGAAGATAGGCGAAAGCAGAATTCCTCAGTCCCTTCAGTGCAACGTGCTTCCTGCTGTGCGTTTTTCAAGGCCCGTAGTATAATCTCGAAGGTCTGCTCTGTAGTCCTTCACCTGGTGGAGCAATGGAGCACATTCACCAGCAGCATTCAGGGCTGGTTTTTAATTTGTCTTGCAAGCGTACAGTAATTAACAGGCTACATCACTGCTGAAGTGATGGGATTCTTTTTTTGGTGTGTACAAACAAGCTGTCGGTTCTGCAGGCTGTGTAATCCAGCGCCTGCCTGCAGTGCCTTAAAAAAAAGTTGATATTTAACTGTTGAGATCTGGTCAAATGTAGTGTTAAGTTCTGACTGAGATGAGAACTTTGCTCAAAATACCTGAGGTGCAAGAACCAGAAAGAAAAGGGAGGTGCCGAGATCTCCAGAGCTCGTTGCTTCGGGCCAGGCTGTGAGGCCGGACCTCCCAGAGCGGGCCTGGGCAGCAGGGTCCTGCGGGGCCGCGATCCCTGTCTTGATCTGTTCTTGTTTCTGTGACCGTCACAGGGTCCAGATTCCCACTATGGAACCAAAGGACTGCGCAAAGTGATCCATGAATCACCAACAACAGGAGCCAAAACCTGCTTTACGTTCTGTTACGCGGCTGGGAATAACAACGGCACTTCCGTGGAGGATGGACAAATCCCAGAGATCATCTTCTACACATAGTGCAGCTGCGGGGCTGGCTCTGGACTTTTCTGTTCTCTTCCCTGTGACCTTCCAAACTAAATTTCTGGCTGAGTTTGACCACACCAATTGGAGCCACACTAGCCAAAGGTCTCAGTAAAATCATTTCAAAGCTCATGTTTTGCCTTGTGCTAGTGATTCTGCTGCTATCACGTACCAGACTAACTGGTATACCAGTATCATTTGTAGGTTGTCTGTGGCTAGTCATTTTTCACTTTACTGATTAATCCTATCTAACGACATGCGTTTTTTTGACTGTAATGAATGTAGACGCTTTTCCACCGGTCGGAAGGATGGAAACGAGTGGCTCTGGTTGTGGTTATACTTGCTGTGAGGAGATTATCCTGCAAAAAGACACAGTCAAGGGCTGTGCGGCCCATCCTCTTCTGCTCTAGCTCAGCAGTCGAGGCGAGCAGGTTTGCCACGGCGCGGCTTGACCAGCCCGTTCCTGGCGCCTTCCCTCCCGCCAGCCACGGCACATGCGGCCGCCTCCAAAAAGTTACTGGCCTCTTCCCTGAGGCTTCACTGTTTCAGCACTACACGGTCTCAAGGAGAGACCTCAAAACCAGAGCGCCTCTGGAGAGACTGCGGCGTTTTCATGCTCTTCTCACTAATTTGTGACAATCCTTTACCTTGAGCGGCTGGCGACAGCGACCTGCCTTTCCCTGCGGAGCCAGGAAGGGGCAGCGGCTCTGACCGGGCAGGCTTTTTCCTCCCCTGCGCGTGGGCTGCTGCGCTGGGGCCTGGTGGTGCTTCTTTCAAACTCCGTAGCGTGTTTCAAAGGATGGGGGATCTCGGATAACCCCTGTGCAGCCTTCAGCAGCTGGGGACCCCCACTAGTCGTGACTGTGCTAAGCAAATCCTTTGCAGATAGTGCCGGGGTTTGTCAGTTGAAGCAAGCGAGGGAACTTGCCTCACCTGTCCCCTCCGCCCCGTTCCTGTGTATCGCTGCTGTTTTCATGCACGTTTCAATGCATTTTCTCTGTGTTCGTCTCCGTGCATTGCTAACCCGCCCCTGGGCCGCTTCAGACCCTGCTGCGAAATAGAGAGGCTTGATGTGCAACTGCCAGTTAGCTAACAGCGCAGCAGGTGGACGAGGATTTATAAAACAGTTTAGGAAAATAGTAAAGATTTTCTGTTTGCCGGTGTTTGTTTGCACAGTCGGCCTGTTTTGGACAGGCGCAGGAGGAAGATTATCACCTGGCCTTGGGCTGTTGAGCTGGGTCATCTTGAAGACGCCCCCTTCTTACCTGTTCAGGGCCGGTTGCTTTTCCCCAGGAGCAGGTACGACTTCAGCGTAGCACGGAGGGCCTGTCCTGCCGGGGAGGAGGTGGGTGGCTTGTACTTGCGGCTGCCTGACCAGCCTCACGGTCGCTGCCCGCTGGTGAAGACGACGAGACTATTTCCTCCCCGTCCTCTGCAGAGGAAGCTGTAATTAAAGCGCCACTCGGCAGCGTGGCCGGAGCCTGCCGAAGTCTGCGTGGGACTTGCTGGCCGGGATGGTGCTGCCTCAAAGCTGACGTTCCTCTTCGTAAACCTCCTGCTCCCCTGCAGGCACACGAAGCCGTTGTAACTCTCCGCGCAGCGCTTGCCACCGTATTTAGCTGCCAGAAGTCGAAACCTGGTCGTCCTTTGCTGGTGCGGATGGCTCGGTGCCTGCTCGCTCAACGGGGAAATGACATCTCCTCCTCTCGCTCCCTCCGGTGGGGTCGGTGGCTGCCCGGGTATCTCCTCATCAGCTGCGCAGCGGTAATACTGCCAGGAACACCCTGCACCTCCTAACCAGTAGCTGTTAGAGATGTCAATAGTGTGTTACGTTCTCTAGGAAGACGTCGTAAGATGTGTATATTGTCAGCCTGCTTCAAGGTAGGATGTTTTTAATATGGCCAGTACTAAAAAAAAAAAAAAAAAAAAAAAAATTAGAAAAAAAAAAAAAANCTTAGTTATTGAAGCTGACTCTGTGCAATGCAGAGGGTGTGAGATGCAGTAACAGACCGGGCAGGCTCCTGCCTGCAGGGGAGGGGGCCCGTGGGGCTGTACGTAGCAGTGCCCGCTGTCGCCTCCCCGCCTTTGTCCCCCTTCTCCAAGCCTGTGGGAACTTCACTACCAGCGGTCGGCGGCCTGGGCCGGGCTGGCTGCCATGGTCCCCCACCTCGGCCCCTTTCTGTCCGTAGGTGGCAATAGTGGAAATAATTGGAATCTGAAAGAAGCAAAGCTGCGCGCTTGGCTGGGGAAGGAGCGGGACTGAGGGCAGGTCTGGCTCGGGCCGGAAGGCACCTCCCCGCTGGCTCTTCCCTGGAAGCATCTGCTCTTACTGCTGTTTTGTTACGCAGATTCTCTTCCCCAATCCTGCCCTCGCCCCACGAGACAGCTCCAGTGGCTTTGCTGCCGGGGCGGGAGGGGAGTCAAACTGAACTACACCTGAGCGACTTCTGTTCTTACGGCTTTTATGCAGTTTGCGATTCTGGCTTTTGTGGATAGATGAATGTAATTCATTGTTGGACATGCCTGTTTCCACAAGTATGAGACGTTCTGTTGTACCACGTCACCTTCCGAGCAGAGCTGGGACTGTCTCGACTCCAGTGCTATTGATGAATGTATCCGATGCTCTCGTTCAGTGTTCACACTCTGCTTTTGGCCAGCTTTGTGATTTGTAAATAGGAAATCAATAAAGACATTCAGGTTGTCTTTACCAAAGTTTCTTCATGATTTGAAGAGAGCTGACGGCCGCCACTGTGTCCAAGGGAAGGCGGAGGGGGGACCTGTGCTGAGCTGGTACCTCTGTGGGATGAGCCGGACTGCTGGGGAGTCCCAAGAGAAGGGTGATGGCTGCTGGCGCAGCCCAAACCCTCGTAACAATGAGGTTATTATGGAGCCCATGTTCCTCTGGGGGAGGAGAGCAGGAAGGTGCTGAGTGGGCGTTATCCTGTCCGTGTGGTAGATTTAGCCTGTCATTTTATGATTGAACTTCTTTCACCTTAATTGAAGGTTTTCTTGACAACGTGAGAAGCTGCCCTGGCCTTTGCAGGGCTCAGTCCAGGTCTTTGGAGGCTGCGAGGGCGGTGTGGAGGGCTGTTCCCCTGCCCTGGCTGCGCAGGCGGGACAGGGAGGCTGCGAGTGGCAGGTGGTGGAGCAGGGCCGAGGGCTGAGCTCTGCCTCCCCTCCTGCCCCCAGATCCGCTGCGACACGCTGGCAAAAAACCTTCGGTAGCTCCCGGGTGCGTTGCTCAGCACCGCGGTGAGGAGCCCAGAGGGATCAGCGGGGCCGTGTAGGAGCCGCCTGGTGATCATGATTCCCCTGGGCGAGGCTGTGAGAGCTTCCAGCCCTCGGCCTGTGCTGGAGCTCTTTACCAGGGACACCGGAGTGCCAGGAGCAGTGGGGACATCGGCCTTGCCCCTCTGCTCTTGTGTGCCGCCCTCATGCAGAAGGTCCTGTGGCTGCGGCTGGATCTTGCCTGGCTGGAGCACGGTGCCTGTCCTATCCCTCCTCCTCAGCCGCGAGGCCGAGGGATCCCCCAGCTCCTCCACCTGCATCAGGGCTGTGGTCCTTCAGGCTGGAGCCTGTTCGGAGCCCTGCTAGTGTCGGAGCACCGGGCTCCGGCTGGGAATCGCCCTCCTGCCCCACAGCCTTCCCCGCTCATCGGCTTTTTACAGGAACATCCCCTGGGAGCCCTGGGGAGAGTCAGGCTGGGCAGAGAGCTGCCTGGAGCCGTTAGCTTCACTGCTGCGGCCCTGACCGCCCCCAGCCTCTCCTCACATGAAAAAAGAAATGCGGGGCTGTATTTTTAGCAGTGGACTGTTTCGCAGCAGGAAAGGCCGGAGCACGGGAAGCTGGCCCTCGGCGAGGGACGAGCACCGAGGGGCCGAGGCAGCTCCCACCCAGGGACGGGGAATCCACTGCTTGTCAAGCCTCAGATGAAAACGAGGGGTGCTGGTCCGTGTTCCCCACCCTCAGGGCTGTGCAATCAAGCGCAGAAGAATGTGTAGGGTTTTAAAGATTTTTTTTATTTTATTTTTCAATTGTTTTATTAAAAAAAAAAAAAAAAAAAAAGCCCCTAAATTCTATGGCTTNAAAAAAAAAGAGCCCCTAAATTCTATGGCTTCCAGGAAGCATCAGAGAAATTTAAATGCCATTTCTGTACACTTTGTTTTAAAGCAGTAACTCAACTCGCAATGGAACAAACACCCTCACGTACAATCTCAGTATTTGGACTCCTCGCTGGAAGGACAGTAAGTCCCGGGGCCGCGCCACGGCCTCGGTGCCCCCGCGGCCCCGCTCGCAGCTGCCGCCGGCGCAGGGTGCGGACGGAGCCGGGCAAATGCAGCCCTTCCCTCCGCGCTCCTCTTCGGCCTCCGCTTGGGATGCTCTGAGCTGATGTGCTGAGGAGGCGCCGCTTCCAGGGAAAATTTAAGGCGAATTTTTTTTTTTTTTAACATTTTTTTTGTTTGTCTGGTTTGCCTCGTTGGGGAAACAAGGGCAAACGTTGCATGTCACCCCGCCCCCCCGCCCCCGCCATGGCCAGGGGACTCAGGGGGCTGCACTGCCCTCCCCCCCCAACCCTGCCCCGCTGCTGCCCATGAGAAGCCAAAGCCGGGGTCAATCCTGAATTTTGGAAGAAGCAGGGCCGCGGTGCAGTGCCCTCCCCGGGGTCCCCACGGACATCCCCCCCACCCCGCGAGTGATTTGGGGCCTTCAGCCCCCCCCCGAGATGGTCAGTTTGGACAAATGTTTCAAAGCAGCCACAGATGGTCCCGTTCCCGCCCTCTCCCCACCCCCCCACAAAGCCTCAGCCCCTCTCTTGGGGCAGAACAACAGGGTTTTGGTAAAGGTAAGTGTGCCCCCTCCCCGCCTCCCCCCCCAAATGTGTCATGATCAGTACACACACACCAGCGTAGGGGTTCAGTCACGTGGGAAAGCTGCAGTGCCCTGGGGGGGGTGAGGAACAGGGGGAGTGGGGGGGTACCTGTGTGGGGGTGTGTGTCTCTGCGTCCGTGTGTTTGTGTGTAAGTTGCAACAGCCCCCAGTGTGTTCCCCCCTGTCCCCCGCCCCCCCNCCCAGCGCAGGCCGGAGGGTGCCATGGCTGCAGCACCAGCAGCGCCAGCAGTGCCGGACCACCCTGCCGTGCTCAGCGCGTGCCTCCATGCCCGCCTGCAGTGCCACCCGCCCCCGCCATGGCCCACCCTGCGCCCGCTGTCCCCCCGGGGGTCTGTAAAACCAAAGAAGCCGCTAAAAACGCTGCCCCGCGGCCACGGCACTGCCCCTGCAAATACCTAAAGCTGCGGTGGAAACACATCCAGCCCTACGACACCCCAGCGCCAGAGATGCGGCTGCTTTGCTTTTCCACCCGGCTCTGCCACCGCCCTTCACACGTCCCTTTGGTCTCAGCCAAGTGGTCCTCACCATGACACCGGGGCAGGCCGGTGGCCGGCCGTCCCTGTCCCCCCGTCCCCCAGCCCCCAGGAGTCACCGACCTGTTCCTGGCAGGACCAACCGGCGCCTGTATTGCTAGCAAAAGTGCATCGGAAAATGAACTGTAAACGCGTTTCCTCCCCAGCGCCCCCGCCCCGCCTCAGCGCTGCTCACCGTACCGGAGACCGCACCACTCGTCACCAAAGGCGTTAACGAAGGGAGGGGGGGACCCAACGGGGGACACGGAGCGAGGGGGCCTAAAGGAAGAGCAGAATTCAGTAACACTGAAGATGACGGTCAAAGACTGACGACTCAGCACTCTGCACCGAGACTCACTTTAAATTAACTTAAGAGACAAAGAAGCAACAGAAAAAAAAAAAAAAAAAATNAATTCCTCCTTAGCCCACTGCTCTCGAAATTGTCTTCTGCTTCTTCTGACAGCGACGGTTCAGAGTCTGTAGAGTTGATCCCCATTTTCAAACTAGTTAGAGACTCAAAAGCAAGTGACGCTCTGGATTTGTTTCGGTTTCTTT
>RSEF01000028.1:2246754-2263375 GCA_003993805.1 Himantopus leucocephalus
TTTTTTTTTTTTTTTTTTTCTTTTTGACGGACGCAGGAACTTCAGCGAAGTCGGGCTTGGTTCGAGTAAACGGCCACGCACTGGGCGAGTGGCGGAGGAAAGGACAAGCAGTTTGGGGAGGCCCCGCTCCCCGCCTGCGCGTGGGGCGCTGGGGGAGGCCGTCCGGCTCGGCCCCCCCCCGTCCCCGGCCGAACCGAGGGGCCGCCGCCGCCGGCTCCGCAGGTCAAGATCCAGCCACGGCCAGAGGGAGAGGAGCCATCGCACACACCGCTCCACCCAGCCTGGCAGCTCACTTGCGACGCTTGGTGGTTTTCCTCTTCCTTCTCTTGAAGAAACAGCAGCACCTGGGGACAGAGGGGACCCGGTCAGTGCCCGGGCCTGGACGCGGATAGGCTCAGCAGCCCCGCGGTCACAGCAGAGCCCATGGCGGGGGACGGAACCGCCCCGGCATCTTGGTGAGCCCTACATGGGCAGAGCTGCTCTGGGAAGTGTCCCCAGCCCATGGCAGAGGCTGGACAGGGAGCACCGTGATGGTCACGGCAAGTGACAGTGACCAGGGCGAGTGACACTGGCCACGGCATGCAACGCCAGCCATGGCAAATGCCAGTGGTCGGAGCCGGGGCCAGGCAGGGGCTCCCGGAGAGGGAATGGCCCCAGATCCGTGCATGCCCCCCTGTGCTGGCTTTGGGGAGGATGCGTGAGCCCCAGGGCCGGGCAGTGCGAGGTGGGAAGGGGCTGGCGGTGGCGGTGACCCTGCCGGGACACCCCTGGTAGGATCCCAGGGAAAAGCAGTAGTTGCTCTAGAGCTGAGCTGTTGTTCCTCCCCGGAGGGGACAGGACAAGGCATCACACGGCAGCTGCCAAAACCCACATCCATCCCAGCCCCCGTGAGAGCGAGGCAGCGGGGCTGTGTCCTTACTTTGTATCGTCTGTCACCTCCACCTCGGTGGGGGCTGTGATGGGGGCGTTCGAATGTCCTGCCGTCGGGTCGTCCGTGTTCAGCTCTCCGTTGGTGGAGCTCATCACCTGGGGAGAGGGGAGTGTCAGTGCGGGGCAGCCCAGGGGGCACGGGCCAGTCCTTGGCCACGTCCCCCTGCCCCGTGGCATCTGCGTCCTGGAGAGGTGCAGCCCCAGGAACCCCCCCCCTCTGTGCCGGGAGCACCAGGGTCCCCACACAGGGCAGCAGGACGGTGCCCTTGCCCAGACAGCAGTGCTCGGCCTCGGTGCTGAGCGCTCCCAAGCAGCCCTATCGCACAGAGGGCGTAGATCCCCTCAGCGTTTCTGGGAGGATCCCGGCTCCCGGGAATCCCTGCACACCCTGCCAGGAGAGGGGCTTACTGGCAGCCAGCTCCAGCGTGCCCGGGAGACACGGCCCCACGAAGCCGTTAGCTCCGAGGAGACCCTGCCATGGCCGAGAGACTGTACACAGCTCTTGCTCCACAGCCCCAAGCCCCAACACCGCCAGGCCCTGCGGGACCCAGCCCTGTGCCCACCTTGCAGGCTCCTGATGGCCTCACGGTGCCCCTGAGCTCCTGCCCACTTGCCGGAGCAGCGGGGCCATGCGCAGTGCCGAGGCCGGCAGGAGATCCAAGTCACCAAAGCAAGGATGGGGTTGGCATAGGCAACAGGGACTTGCTTGAAACCCCTCTCCTGCGCCCGCTGCCCCCCAGGCAAAGCCAGGAGCTCCCTGGGGATGCGCAGGCCAAAGGATCGCCAAGCTGCTCGTCCCCAGCGAGGAGGCTCGGCCTTACTCAGACTCGTGGAGGAGCTGCCATCTGACAGCCACAGTGCCCAGCCGGCAGAGCTACGTCAAGCTACAGCCCCCCAAAACAAGCCCGGAGACCCCTGTGCGTCACCAACACCCCCCTGCAGTGCCGGGCGCAGGCGGAGGACGGGGGGAGGTTTGCAGAGCAAGAGCAGGGAGCAGCCACTGTGGCAGGGAAGGGACGTGGTACAGGAGGAGCTGGGCAGAGTGTGAGCTGGCCCCACGGTCTGCTCCAGCCCTGAGACGGCAACGGCAGGAGCCGGGCCTAAGCCCAGGACCAAGCACTGGCAGAGATTCACCGTGGAGCAGCAGGAATGAGCAGCAGTGGCGGGGACAGAAGCAGAGACAGAGGAAGCAGCACAGGTCCAGCCGGGTGGGACCCACCACGGATGCCCTGTCACCCGCATGGGCTGGATCCCACCAGCCCGAGCGGCAGAGGGCAGAAGGCTGCGAGGGCGGCGAGCACGTGGCCGACGGCGCGAGTGCAAGACCAAGGCAGGGAGCCGAGGCGGAGGACAGCCCAGGGAAAGGGAGGAGAAGCAGGACTCGAAGCCGTCCCCTCCAGTCAAACAAGGAGGCACAGGGAAGTCCCCACATGGGTAAGGCCACGAGTGGCACTGGGGGCAGAGCCCGATGCCCAGCTGGCTGCTCGTGCCGCTGTGTGGCACAGAGACAGCGCTTCGTCCATCTCTATTCACCTTCCAAGTCCAACTGCAGCACCAAGGGAGCCCAGCAGCCTCTGGGAAGCAGCGCCAGCCTCATCTGCTAGCCACGAGCATCACGCACCACAGGGACAGGGCAGCACAGCCCCACGGTCCACGTGTTGCAGCCCAGGAAGACCCTGGGCACGCCTGGCCCCAGTGCTGCCCTGGGGCGCGGGAGCGGGGCTGATTCCCTGGCACGGCCAGCAGACACACGTCGGCTTGTGCCTGGCTGTACGGGCAGGTCGCGTGGCGCAGGTTGGCTCTGCTCCCTCCCGCGCCCGCCCCTGCCCTCGGCGCGTGGTTGCATGTACCTGGACGGACCCCCCGAGCCTGCCGGCTGCCAGGTGAGCTCCCAAAGGCTCCTCGGCAGGCTGCCCACTGGCCTGAGGATCCCACAACTCCGTCCCCTCGGGCGGCTGCTCGCGACAGGCAGGAGGAACAGAATGAAAAGAAACAAAAGAAAAGAAAAGAGGAAGAATGGGGAAGAGAAGGAAGAGGTGGAGGGAAAGGACAGGGAGAAGAGTGGCAAAGGGAATCGAGAAAATAAGACATGCAAAAGCAAAAACATGACCGGAGCAGCTCGAGTTTGTGATTGCGGAGGGCACCCACACAGCACCATCCCGGCGGCTCCCCAGGGCGGTTCCCGAGGTGACACCGTGGGTCTGCATCCTCCCTGCCACGTACACGCACCCCCCAGCAATGGAGCACCGGGCACGTCCTCTCTGGGCAGCACACTGCCCTGCAGAGCACGGCCAGCCCTGCGCAGGGCCAGCGGCTGCATTTCGGAGCGTGCTGGGACAGCAGTGCCACTCGCTGCATGGGGAGATGCAGCTGGGCCAAGGCGATGCTGCCAGCCACTCTCCCGCGAGCACGATGTTCCGAGGCTGTCACAGATCTTTGCAGGGTGACTGCGAGGAAGCGAGCTGTGCTGCTCCTCGAGGGTACTGGGCTCCTCAGGGCTGCCAAACCCTTGCCATGGTGAGCATGGCACACCCCTCTGCATCCCCGGGTTGGAAACTGCTCCCACACTGTGGGAGTTTTGTGCTTTGCTTTTCCCACCGCCCTCGAGAAAGGCTATCGAACGCAGCAGAGCGCAGATCTTACTGGGAGCAAGTTCCCAGGAACGAACCAGAGGCACTTTAAAGACATCACCTTCTCCCTAAGGAAGCGCTGCCCAGCGAGAGCCAGGGCTGTCCCAGGCTCCTCATGCTCAGCCCACAGCAACAAGGGGCACCGCTGGGCTGACAGATAGGTGAGGGAGGACAGGGCGCTGCACCCTCAGCTCCCGCCTGTTCGCAGGTGCTCTGCTCCCTGTGGAGGTTCAAGGCAAGAGGACGAGGGTCTGTACAGGACCACTGGGGAAACGTGTGAGGTTTGCTCTTGATGGCAGCAGTCCCAAAGCCATGTTTCCTGCACCAGGGCAGGTCACAGCACCGGAGAAGGGCCAGGCAGCGCAGCCCCTTTCCCACAGCGACCCAGGCAGGGAGCTGCCTGCACAGCTCTGCCCGTCTCCCTGCCTCAGGCTGCTCCCAGCTCGGCCCCACATGCCCTGGCAGTTCCCAGGGCAAAGCCAACCCCGCTCTCCAGCACGGGGCCACACGCTGTGAAGCTGCCCAACGAATCCCCCACGAGGCCCAGGCAGCCCCATCCCCTTGTCCCATGTCCCCACCTCATTGATGAAAGTGGCACCGTGAACAGAGCAGCAAGTTACTCCCATGGGGATGCGGCACCGGGGACAACGTCCTTAGCGCAAGGTGGCTCAGCCTGTACCATGCCCACACCCACTGGCCAGCGCTAAACCCTGCAGCTTGCCAGCCAAAGCCCAGGCCTGGTGCTTCCCCGCAGTGCTACAGCCTCCCATGGCTGCTTCCTCCCGCTTCCGCCAGGCCGCCTGGCCCGAGGAACATTGCCCTGGTCCCCCTGTTAGCCACAGGCCCAGACCTGCAGGGAGGAAGCCCTCCCACAGACAGCACTGGGGAAAAAATGATGCCCCAGTCCCTGCCTCCAGCCAGAGGCCCCGCTGGGCTCTGTGGGTCTGCGGAGCAGAAGCCCGAGCTGTACACGACCGCGGTCCCGCGCCCTGACCAGGGCAGTGCCGCTGCTCACCTGGTGTTTGGTGTGTGGCTGTGCTTTGTCTCCTCTGTTCGGGGGCTGCACCTGCACCTCGCTGTGCATCGTGCCGATGGGGGTGGGCTGGGGACATGACCAGGACAACATCAGCCATGGCACAGCATCCCTCCGCCCGCCCCACGCCCCCTCATCCAACCTCTGGCCAAACATGGAAAACACCCCAGAATTGGGGCCTTATCCCAGCCCCTACCCATGCCCCAGCAGCTCCACGGAGCGTGCCTGTTGCAGAAAGCAAGGTGCCAACTCGACTGCTGGGTTCCCCTTAGCTCCAGGAGCTTCACATTTCTGTGTCACAGCTTTAACTCATTGGCACGACAGCCCAGGCTTGGAGCTGGCTGCCGGTGTCAGGTGAGGACTGGTGGAGCTGATCTCTCGGGCACAGATGTGCATGGCAGGGACAACTGCTGACCTGCATCCTCCCTGGCTGCTGCCGCAGACCACGCTGACTCCTCACCACGTTGCCCACCGCCCTCCGGGCGCCCTGGGGCCCAGCACCCTCTGCCCGTCCCCGCTCTCTCGCCACTCACCAGCGGTTTCCCTGCCCAGTCGTATTCATAGTCGAACACGTAACCGTTCCTCTCGAACAAGTCTGTGAAGAGCTTCCGCAGGTAGTCGTAGTCCGGTTTCTCGAAGAAATCCAGCCGCCGCACGTAGCGCAAGTATGTGGCCATCTCCTCTGTGGGGACAAAGCGGGCTCAGCTGGGGCAGGGGGACAAGATGCCAGGCCAGCGGGCTCTGGGGCCAGGCTGGGGACAGGGACAGGCCACGTGGAGTGCCCTCACCTGGGAAGTTCTCACAGAGCACCTCCACTGGAGTGGCTCTTTTGGTGTCACCGATCTTCTGATACCTCTCCTTTAGCGTGTCAGCCTGGCAGAGACAAGGAGCAGGTCAGCGTGAGGGCCAGGCAGGTCCAGGGGAGAGGGGAAGGCACTGGGTGCTATCAGACCATGAACAGTTTTTTGGTCCCCCTTTTCCAGGTAAAAGTGAGAGCTCATTCCCAGGGAATGCCCTTGCCCAGGGCAGGTCTGGAGGACAAAAGCTGGGGAGTGTGGTTTCAGTACACCCACTGTGAGAGCAGCTGGGACACCCGCAAAGTGGGAGGGACACAGAGAGGAGGACACCCACAGCCACCCAGCACAGCAAGGACCTGGCACAGAGCTCAGAGCAACAGCCCTGGCATCTGGTGGGGTGCCAACCCTCCAACACGCCGGGGGCCAAAGCTTTCCCCTCCCCACACCCTGATGCTGCCCACGCCAGGACAGAGCCAGATCCACGGGGCAGCCGTGTCCAGGGACAGTGGGAGATGGCAGTTACCTTGAGGCCTTGCCAAGGGAGGCTCCCGCGGAGGAAGTACATAAACATGTGCCCTAATGCTTCCAGGTCGTCCCTGCGGCTTTGTTCTGCATGGAAAAAAAAAAAAGACACAGGCATGTTCCCAATACAGCCACCTTCCCTGTCCCTGCCAGACCCTGCAGCACCCCAAGTCCCCTGGACAACATCTCAGGCTGAAGAGCAGGAGACGCAGTTTGTCCCCAGCCCTGCCTCTGGCAGCAGGGAGCTCGCACCCTGCAGTCCCATTCCCTTTCCCTTTCGGCCGAGAGGCAGGGCTGGCCGCAGAGTGTGCACGCACCTTTCCCAAGGTGGGTGTTGATGCTCATATAGCGTGCTGTCCCTGTCAGGCTCTTGTGCTCTCGGTAGGGGATGTGTTTTTTGGTCTCGGGGTCAATATACTCTTTGGCCAGGCCAAAATCGATGATGTGGATGGTGTGCTGCCGCTTGCTGCCCGGCCGCCCCACCAGGAAGTTCTCTGGCTTGACATCTCTGTAGATCAGGCTTTTGGTGTGGACGTACTCCATCCGTGTGATCTGGGGGCAGAAGGAGGCATCAGCACCACAGCAGAGACAGAGCATACGTCCCGCATGCATCCCTGCACCTTCCTCCCCTGGCCTGACTCTGCTCCGATTGCCTTGTCCCCAGCCAGCAACCTTGCTCCCCTCAGCTCATACGTCACCCTGGGTTGAAAGGATGAGAACACGTCCTCCAGCCCTGGGAGACAACCTCAGTCTGGCCGTATCTTGGACACACAATGAGAGACACTCAGCCGCGCCCAGAGAGGGGCTGCGTGGGGTTGAGGGAGAGCCCTCCTACATCAGGGAGAGGGTGAGGTATGGAGGTAGGTGGTCTGGGACATAGTGGGCAGTGTCTCCTGTGAGCTGCTGGGTGCTGGCTCACCCCTCCTTCCCCTCCCCTTCCCTGCGGGGTCCCCACACAGCCTGACCACAGTGTCCACACACCACCCTGCTCCCCTGTGGCGGTCTGAGGCCAGGCGGGCCGGGGCGAGCCGTGCAGAGCCGCAGGCGAGGCGGAAGGTGCTGTGCTCACCAGCTGGATCGCGATCATCAGGACGGTCTTGAGCGTGAAGGTCCGATCACACAGATCAAAGAGATCTTCTAGGCTGGGTCCTAGCAGCTCCAACACCATGGCGTTGTACTTCCCGCAGGGGCCAAAGTAGTAAACCTGAGGAATTCCTTCTGCAAGAGATGGAGCACAGGCTGTCAGGGGTTGCAACAGAGCTGAGCAGCACACGGCCATGCTGTCACGGCCATGCCATTGCTGGAGACGGGACGGGGGGCTGCAGATGGGGGGATGTCTCTGCACTGCCCTCCCTCTGCGCCGCAGACAGCCTGGCTCTGCTCTTGGCAGGAGGGCGAAGGAGGGAGCTCCATCTGCATCCCTGACTGCTGCGGGGGAGGAGAGGGGGGGAAGAACTAAATAAAAAGGGATCAAAGATTAGAAGTGGCTCTGTGTAAAATCGGCCTCTCCCAGCCGAGCAGATGGGCAGGAGTCGCTCATGCTGGGGAGGGAATTTGCAGAGTCACATTTATAGGAAGCCTCCCTTTCCTAGCCGTATCGCCTGGGCGGCCAGCTCCCCGCAGCAGCGCGGCCCGGCCCCATACCTGCATTGCCGAGCTGTTTGTAGAACCGATACTCCAGATGCAGCTGGGGAGCCCGGGATTTTATGGGTTCCTTGGAGGAGAGAAGGACAACAGTTAAGGCTGTTGTAGGGAGCAGGATGTTAGGGAGGTCTGGGTGTCAGACACCTCCTTCACATGCTGGCAGCAGCTGGACTGAGAGCATTTGGGGTTGAGAAAAACTGGTATAAAATGGAGATGAAGCCTCAGGGGACAATGAGAGAAAACCAGCCCATATGGGAGCCAGATCCACCCCCTCCAGAGAGATCCGGGTGCTGGGGTAGACATTAATGGAGCAGGTATCAGTGGGGACCACCCTCTCCTGGAGGCCCCTCTGCCACTGGCACCGGCTGAGCTCAGCACAGGCCACTGCGAGGTCCTGGAGAAGCAAAGACCCAGCCCTTCTCTCCCCAAGCCCAGCTCACCCCACCTGCAATGATGTGTGTTGCTTTGCCTGCCCTCAATTCCTAGCAGTGAGCACAGCTCCCCTCGCAACCACCCGTCCATTGCAACCACCCATCCATCACCTATCACAACCCACTCTTAACAGCCTGGGGAGGGTGAACAACCTCTCTCCCAGGTGGCCTGAACATCACCGCCCTGACCACAGAGGGACTCACCAATTTGATAGCTACGTATTCATTCGTGTAGAGGTTCTTTCCTGCAGGGAGAGACACGAAAAAGGCAATTGAAAGCAAGTGAGCCTTTGCGTTAACCCCACATCACACTCGCCGCAGTCCCCTGAGGGCTCCTGGGCTGCAGAACATCCCAAACAGGTTCAGTGGCTCCCACAACACATAAACAGGCCTCGAGGCATGAGCAGGAGGAGGAACCCACTGTGGAGAGTTGAAACACGCCTAATTGCCCCCAGATGGGGTACATGGATTCTTCTGGGATGGGCAGGCTGCTGGGGGGCTGGAGCCAAGTCTGCTGGGAGGGGGCAATGTCCCAGTCCAGGTCTGCAGGGATGTGACTGGCCAAGGCAGGAACAAGGCTGGGATGTGCTGTTTTGCCCAGCCATGTCCCTGCATGGAGAGGGGCCTCCCTGCTCTGGGACGGCTGTCCAGAGTTGGGGGATGCTGCTTTGTGGGCAGCAGGACCACGCAGAGGGTGGCAGGGAGGAAGGACCCCCAAGAGCACTGGGGTAGCTTGAGGCATTGCAGCTGGCCATGGTTTGAAGACACCGCAGGTAGGTGGAAATCCCTTCCTCAGGATTGGGGTCACTCCTGGGGATGGCATGTGTGTGTGCCTGTGCGCGCGCACGTGCGATGCAACCTCATCCCTCAGGATGCTCCCACCCACCCGAGGGTGCAGGGGAAGCCAGCAGCAGACCCACACTGACCCACACTGCACGAGGAGGAGCTGAAGGCACCGATGAGCTGTGGGGAGGGCCAGACGGCTGCCTCCAAGTGCCCAGGAGAGCTGAAAGGGCAGCTGTGCCACCCCAAAACCCTGTAAATGACTTCCTAGAGTTACGGGAGTTTTCACACCCATAACCACAGAAAGCTTAAACTAACAGTGTCTGCACATCACACTGCTCACCCCAGAAAGCCAGGAGGGCAGGAGGAAGGTGTTACACCTGGGAAGCGTCAGTACAACTGCTGCCCCAGGTCCATAAAGGCAAAGATTAAAGAAGTTTGCAGAAATATCTGAGTGCCCCTTCTGCCAGAGCCCTCTAGGACACCGGGGAGATGGGAATTAACTGCAGCAGGTTCCCCTCCATGGCAAGCAGAGCCAGCAGACACGCGATCCCACTGCCTGGCATGTGCGTATCTGATGGAGCTGCATCTGTCTCCTCGGATTTTCTCCAAGCAATTTGCTCAGGGAACAAGCTCCTCCTGGCATAAGATTTCATCTGCTCCAACTGCTGCTCTCCACCTGAAGCAGCAATAAATCCTCGCCGGGTGACATCAGAGCCAGCTGCTGAGCGCCAGAGTCAGCGGCAGGATTACGGGAAGAGGGATGAATGGGAGATATTAATGGAGTGGCTCCTCCCAGGAACGGGCTCTGCAGTCAAGGAGGGGTTCAATCCTGCTCCCTCGCTGACCCTCTCCCATCCCAGGGGACCTCCGCCAAGCCACTTTGTCTCCTGCCTCTGCAAAAACCAAATCCCTTCACGGCAATTAGGAAGTAAGCGATTAGGGAGGGAGAAATTTCTGGCTAACACAAGCATATGCCAGACCCAGGGTTTCTGACCCATCACAGACCGCCATTTCCCAGGGAGGAGGTGGGACATCCTCCAGACCCATGCACGGCTCCAGAGAGGAAACTCTCAGATCATTGGGAACTTGATTGTGGCAGGGAAGAACTGAAATCCCGATGGACCCCAGTGCAGCCCCCTCACCCCCGATGTGAGCATAGTCACTTCTCAACAACTCAACGGAGAAAGAAGGCAGCAAGCCGGCAGGGAGGAGAAGCGCGTGCAGGCAGCTTATCTTCCACGCACCAGGACCTCTGTGTTTTGCAAACAATTGCAAGGGAGAGCAAAACAGCTGCGCACGCCGANAACAATTGCAAGGGAGAGCAAAACAGCCGCACGCCTGCCGGGATGCAGGGGCAGGCAGAGCCCAGCCAGGCAGGCACAGCCCTGCCTGCGACAACGGCACAGGGTCCGCACGTGCTCTCTGGCTAAGGTGGGCTCCAGCCTCAGTGACACAGTTCAGTCCAAAAAAAATCATTGCTGCCTTCAGGGCAGTAACCTGCAACCACAAAACTCACAGCTAGATTTTCCCCAAGGTTAGGCTGGGTCTGAAGAGGGAAAAAAATAACATGGCAGTGGAATGCACTGAAGAGAAGGTGCTTTTGAAAGAAGAAGAGAAAAGTGGCAAGATGAGCAGCAGAAAGCAAAGTTTGCAGAGAGGCCTTTGCCCAGCTCAGTGCCGCCGGTGCCTCCAAATCTAGCTGCCAACACCTGCAAGACACGGCCTGTCTGGTCAGAGCAGAGCCAAGGCCACCCATCAGAGGAGGCGGCCAGATCCGGGGTCTGTACTGCATTCAAAAGCCAGACGTGGCTTTCTCTTAACCCTGTGCTAACGCTCAAATCATCCCCCTCCTGAAGGCCGATTTGGCAGCAGGGAGATCCGGCACCTGCTCCTGCACATCACAGCAGCCCAAGGAGGAGCCGGGCTCTGCGCTGGGCTCCCAACTGGGTCCCCATCCAGTGCCAGCCCCTCGGTCACGGCACGGCACGGGACACAGCACCGCACTGATGGTGCTGGGAGCCGCCGTGCAATACAGCCCTGACTGCAGCAGGGGCACAGAGTTGTGCCTTGGCGCTGGGACCAGCAATTTGGCTTCTCCGGTCCTCAGGCGATGCAGTCAAGGAGCACGGGAGAAGGCAGCTCTGTGCAAAGGCATCCAGGCACCAGCCCAGCACTGCAAGCACCGCAGACCCGGCAACACAAGCTGTCAGTCCAAGCAATGGCAGTTCCTTGAAGCACTGGGTTTTAATACCATCAAAAAAAAAAAAAAAAGTTATTTTAGGGTTTGACCTTCCTCTAGAGGAGGCTCTGAAAGACCAAGAGGAAAAACAACCATGAGCTATTAGCAAGGGAGACAAGTGGAGCAGTCAGCGTGTGGGCTCTTCTCTCCCACAGCCTCCTCCAAAAACACCCATGAGCCGCCTCTGGCGTGTGGTGAGTCTGCGGCTCCGACCAGCCCGCGCGGCTGAGCCCTTCGCCATACGTGCACATGTAAGGAGGTCTCTGTGGAGCCAAAGACAGAAGGGTGTCATGTGCAGCGTGCTAACCCCAGCCGGCATTTTCTGAAGGTACCTTTTGTGGCCTCTGAGAAGTAACCCCCACCAGTACCCAGGAGGCTGCAGGCCAGGGGGGAGAGCCACAGCTCAAGAGAGCTTGGGAATGTCCCCAGCACTTGCACGTGACCATTCAGCTGGGACATGGCCCCAGCCCAGCTGTAGTACTGACCTGCTGCTGGCTCATACACCACACAAGGACCCACCCCCCTCATTTTCCTCCCTCCAAAACGCTGGGTTTACTTTTTCAAAACAAGTTAATTTCCAGCCTTTAACTTTAAAGGAAAACATCCACTGTGTTTCCAAGCTGCCATTAGAAATGAATGCACCAGGCTGGGGGAGAGGCGTGAGCACAGGAAAGCTGCAAAAAGCACATTTGCCGAAGTTTATTGTATGAAGAACAGAAGCAGCAGCCTTTGCCGGGTTCCTGGTCCCTCCCCACATCCCATTCCCAGGCTGAGGCTGCCCCGGGGCAGCTCCATGGCACAGCCTTGCCAGAGCACCGGCCCTGGGCCAGGCTCGGGAGGGGGCCGTCAGGGAACCCCCTGCCCAGGCAGCCCAGCAGGACAAACAGCAGCTCCTGGCTCCAAAGCATGGCTGCGAGGAAGCCTAGCACCAGGCAGAGCTCAGAGAAAGAGGCTTGCATAGCACCCAGGTGCTTTGAGCTCATTTTTGACCTTTCTGCAGAATGTCTGGGTTTTCCTTGTTTCCCCTACCCCAGCACACTGCAAAGGAGCTCCACCGAGGAGCTGCTAAGAGGGGCCTGCTCCAACAAACCCTCACTGCAAGCAGTACGTGCTGGCCTTGCTCCCGGGGGTGCAGGGAGCTGGCAGAGGCTGCGGCCATAGCCCAGTGCCAGGGCACACGAGCCACCAGCCACGCTCCAGCCACCCCTGCTGCCACCAGCTTCCTCCTGCCTTGTGTTTCAGAGGGCAGCATCCAGCCCTGGCACAGAGGCAGGCTGGCTGCAGGCAGCAGATGGGCAGGGGGCGCTGGGGGGGAGCTGCAGGCAGCGGGTGCTGCCCAGGGCTGCCTTTGGAAAGCCTCAGGAGGAGCTGGGCTGGCACTCGCCCACAGCTGCAGGCTGTCAGGGAGAGGGACGCTTCGGATGTGCTGGCCAGGGCACAGTGCCCTGCTCAGCCCAGGGTGAAGCACCAGGATGGGGTGACCATTTGCGAGGAACTGGCCAGCAGCACCGCCTGACTGGGACAGGGACTGGCAATACATCTGTGTATCGCCCAGCATGCCAAGGCCAGCGTGGACACGGAGGGGCAGGATCCAAGCATGGGTCTGGCAGCCAGGAACTCCTGCCCAAGTCATTCCCCTTCTGGCTTCCCATAAATGCCTTATGCCAATTTTTTTTTTAATTTTATTTTTAAACAAATCACTTTTGATTTTGGACACCTCCATAGCTGGAAGGACACTTGTCTCCACCTGGGACAGCTGAGCTGAGGCACCCCGAAGGACAGATTGGCATCTGCCTCTCGGTGCAGTGGTGAAACTGGGCAAAGCGTTACCTGTTTCAGGAAGACAACTCCATCTTCCTCTATCGCCCAGCACTGGGAGCTGGAGGAGTCACCTCCTAGCATGTTTTTGCAAGATCTCCTGGTGTTTTTTTTTACTAAAGGAAAGAATCCAAAGAAGATTTGGGAGCTTTTAAACACTGCATTACACTTTGGCCTCTCCAACCAGCCTGCCTTGAGGAGTGAATACTCCATTCCCAGGGGAAAACTAAGTGTCCCGCAAGTGCTGGGGAGCATCCCTGTTCATGCCACCACTTCACAGCAGGATCCCTCTGGTCCCTTGCCATTCAGCTGCAGTTGGAGGAATCCCTACTTTCTGTGAAGTTCTGAAAGCATTCCTGAGCCCTGACGCAGCCCGGAGGCACACCTAAGGAAGAGAGATGCGATTTTAGGAGAAAAGCCACATAGCTGTGGCTTCCACTGCTGTGATGAGATCTTGTGCTCAGGCCGTTACCACGTTACAGCTGGGCACTACAGGGTGTGACAGGGCAGGAAAACCACGCAAAGGGACTAGAAGCTTCTCTTGCTGGTGGCAAGGACAAACTCTCACAGTGATAATCGACCGCTGCAGAGCCCCAGAGCAAGAGCTCTCTGCTCGTGCCTTCAGCCACGAGCAAACTGAGCCCAACTGCTCCTAGGTCCCGGCTCCACTCTGAGCAACCCAGACTGCCAGTTTCACAGATGCTCCTCAGATCCGTGCAAAACTCGTGTCCACCTCGGTGCTGTCCCCAAAAAGTGAGGGGGGAGGCCAAGGCAGGGGATCACGGGGTCCCTCAGCGCTGAGCACAACAAACATAGCAACAACCACAGCCCCAGTTGTTTCAGACTCCTGCCTAGAGTAGGATCTTGGAAGACAGATCACCCAGAAACACATACCCGCTGTGGGGCATTTGCTGGCAAGCAGGGAAAAGGAGGTGGAAGGACACAGGTAGGCCCTGCAGGGAGGCACTGGCAGCAGGAAGCGCAGCATCCTCCGTGGGTGTCCAGAACCACCTGGGTAGTGGAAAGGAGCAGCTGGCATGGCAAAATCCCTAAATACCTCTCCTTCCACAACACCTGGGCTCGGAGGAAGGATCAGAGCTCCTCATGACACCAGGAAAGGCAGACCCTCCGCTGCTGAACGCAGGAACCACTTGGCTGGATTTTAAACAGAGAATTTTCCCAAGCTCTGCAATTAAGTGGCAATCCCATTGGGGAGTTCAGGAACAGGATGGTTTAGCCTGGCACCAGCCAGTCTGTCATGCTGGGAAGAGCTAACATTAACTCCCCACAGACAGAGGCGGCCCAGCGAGGTGGGTAAACTCACCCCACCCTCCGCACGTGTGCCAGAGCCGGGGCTGCCCGCGGCACCTCCCGACAGCCTCCCACCTCCTGCTCCTTTTGCACGCAAACAGCCTGCCGAGACGACCACATTTACTGCAGCTTTAGCTCAGAGCTCGGTTTGAAAAGACGCTGCTTAAAATATCACAGAGCAACAAGGCCTACGGCCGTCACAGGCTCCCAGCCTGCTCTGGGGACCAGCTCTCTTCCCTCTTCCTAGGGCTCCCAAAGCACTCGCAGCCAAGGCCAACGCTCCGTCTGGCAAAGACTCCATCAACATGTCCAACACGCATTCCTGGAGACATCCAGACTGTGCTGCTGGCACAGCGGTGCCTGGCACTGCCAGGCCTCTCCCAGCTGCCTGATGCCAACCGAAGAGTTAACAACTTGCTGAAAGCCTCCTGGGGCATGCCGAGTCCTTGGGAGAGGAGCAACCTGCCCACCCTTTAAACAAGAGTTTGCTTGAACCATTTCCTGATAAACTTGGTTCAAAATGGAAAGCAACCGCAGAACATGTTTGGGTTTTATTCAGTCCTTTCTCTCTCCCCTGCATAAAATTTTAGGATAGTTTCTGAAACAACCAGTTTCAATAACTGGAGAATTTACCCAGAATAAAATACTGACCCCAGATGCTTGCCCCAGCAGAGCGAACACCCCACGGGCCCCCACTCTCCACCCGCTCTCCTGAGGCACATGGTGCAGCGGGAGGGCAGCACCTCGTGCACAAACGGGCTGAGATCTGGTGAGCACACAGCGGCATCTCGTGAAACATTACTAAGTGTTCCTGGACTGGGAGGGCCACCCAGGCCTGCATGGGCCACCACCACTTCCAACAGACAGGACTGAATTGTAACGATCTCCCTGACAAACCTGAGGAGCAATAGGTATGGGGAGGAGACGGGAAACACCTCTGCAGTAAGTCCTCCAGGCTGTGATGGGCTTTGAAAGATCAAGCACAGTGTAAAGCGGCTGAGGAAAAGGAAATTCTGCGAAGGAAGCAAGGGCTACCTGCAACGTGCAATGCTTCAACACTGTATGGCCGGTCAACACCCTTGGTGCCACCCTTGACAGTGACAAGCATTTGCCAGCTCCTCCTGCTGCAGGAGGCGGATGCCAGGGCAATCCCTGCACAGGTAGTTATAGTGAGGACAGAAGAAGGCCCTTCTCACCTAGTCGGAGCTCCCCGAAATTGCCGCATCCAATCTTCTTGCCGACCCGGAAGTTGGGACCCACCATTAAGACTCCCGAGTTGGTTCCAGCACTCCGGCTTCCATGACTGCTCCTTCCTCCACCTGTCTTGGACATCCTTTTACCTTCCTCCAGGTCCCCTTTCCCTCCTCTCTTATCAAAATCCATAAGTTTGTGATACCCCGGCCTCTCCACGGTTACGCTGCTGCCATACAAATCCCAGAGCTGCCGAAAGTTGAGGGGTGAGGAGAAAAGAAGCAGGGCTCTTCTTGGTTAATACACCATCACGGTGAGCAGTGGGAGGGCGGGGTGTGGAGAAGGAGGGATAAGCGGCCACCCACGGGTGCTGGGCTACTGAAATGTTAGTGCTTTCCAAGGTCCCGCCGGGATTGTCATCGTCGCCTGTTACAGGGAGTTCTTTGGTGGAGAGAACATCCTGTGGAGAGAGTCCTCCCAGCGTGGCTCCTCGGTCTCCCAGCTGTGGAAAGAAGGAGAAAATTAGCATGAGGAAACAAGAAGGCAGAGGACAACAGGGTGTTGTGTTTCAGGCTCCAGCCCTCAGCTCTGCAGAGCCCCTCCAACACCTTCCCTGCGTTATAGATAACTCCCACTACAATGAAGGGTGCTGCGACTGAGGGGTGGGAGAAGCTGTGGTACCAGGACCGTGACAGGGTGCCCCATGTCTAAGATGCTGGCACAAATAAATAAATAAAAGTCTGGCCACAGCATGAGGTAAAATGCTTGATGAGCTCCTTGAGTCTCCGGGTCAGAGCCAGCAGAAAGTCACTTGATGAGAACGTTGCCAATAGGGAAGGGCTGCTGGCAGCAGGGAGCCCTTCGGAGGCACCGGCTGAGGCGCTCGGGGCCAGGCTGCCGCTGGTCAGACCTGAGAGTCCCCAAGAGCAGAGGACACATGTAAACCACTGCGTTATGGGACAAACCATGCCAGGCATGTAATTTCCTATGAAGTGAAAAGAGGATATTCTCCCCAGGCGGCTGCTTGCCGGGAGGGTCCCTGTGGGTCCAGAGGCTGCAGCCAGCTGAGTCAGAGTGCTTCCCCCAGCACCAACCTCCGTTGCGGCTGGGCTGGGGCATCTGTGCCAGGCATCCTGTGCCAGGACGCGTGGCAGAGGACACCGTTTCTAAGGAGCTGTGCGTGTGTGGGGAATGACCACTCTAGAGCTCCCATGACAGCCCATGCAGGCCTGTCAGGCTGGAGTAAAACAGACACCGGTGAACAGGAACCCAGGACTTACTAACACCTC